>WAAF01017495.1:96533-299047 GCA_013400475.1 Tricholaema leucomelas | reverse complement strand
GAGGGGCTCCCAACAGCCCTTCCACCTTCTCCCACCCCTCTACCTTACCGCAGACGTTGCCTTGTGCCCCAAGGAAGAATAGAATGTTGGCCAGTGGGGTTAGGAAGCAAAGTGGATTAATCAGAGAGACAGAGGGTGAGGTTAGAGAGAAAAATGCAGTCCACAGCCTGGACAAAGAGCAACTACCTTATCTATGTTTGGATTCTTGTTCTTATACATCTCAGCAAGCCTATGAGTGAAGTAGACATCACCCTTGTTTCTCTTTCACAGCCTGTAATCTAGTTCTTCTCACCAAAACATTGTAGCTAGCTTCAAACTAGCACAATCAGTAACAACTGGTATTTGTCAGGTTTTGGATGATCAGCTGTTTCCATTCTTTAATGACTTTTTGGTAGGTTAACCCATCACCCACCTAGCACTGGTTGAGGCAGTGCATGTGTGATATGTTTAATTTGTTGTAAAATCACATTATTGTTGTAAAATTTTAACTCTGTTATATCAACTGTGTTTTTTTTTCCTTAAAAATTTAATGATGTGGGCTACTTTTGCAATATAGAGAAAATAAAACTGAACCTATTTCACAGGATCACTATGGTTGGGAAAGACCTTTAGGATCATCAAGTTCCAACCATTGTCTAACTCTCCCAGGGCCACTACTACATCCTATCATTAATCATGATATCTAGATGGCTTTTAAATACGTTCAAGGATGATGATTCAACAACTTCCTTGGACAGACCCTTCCCGTCTTTAACTCTTTTGGTGTAGATGTTTTTCCTAATGTCTAACCTACACCTTCTTTGATGTAACTTGATGCCCTCTCGTCCTATCAGTTGTGACTTGTGAGAAGATTGTAGTATCCACCTGGCTACAACCTCCCTTCAGACGGTTGTAGAGAGTGAGAAGGTCACTGATGGGATATCAGCCTTCTTTTTCTTCAGGCTAAACAGCCCCAGCTCCCTCAGTTACTTCTCATAAAAATCATTCTCAAGGCTCTTTACCAGCTTCATTGTAATTCTTTGGACCCTCTCCAGCACCTCAATGTCTCTCTTACACTGTGGCACCCAAAACTGAACACAGTACTCAAGGTGTAGCCCCCACCAGTGCCAAATACAGTGGGACAATCACACTTCTAATCCTTTTGGATACGCTATTCCTGATGCAGGCCAGGGAGCCATTGGCCTTCTTTGCCACCTGGGCATGCTACTTGGCTTGTGTTCAGCTGGCTGTTGATCAACACTCCCAGGTTCCTTTCTTCTGAGCAGTTTTTTAGTCACTGTGCCCCAAGCCTGTGCATGGAGTTGTTGTGACCCATGTGCAGAACTCAGCAACTGGCCACGGTGAACCCATTGATCTACCCCGTCCACTTCTCTCAGAACAGCCTTCCTACTCTGCAGCAGACCAACAGTCCCACCTAACCTGGTGCTGTCTTCAAACTTAATGAGAGTGCTCTCAATCCCTGTGTTGAGGTCATTGATAAAGATACTAAATAGGAGTGGGCTCAGCACTGAGCCCTGGGGAGCACCACTTGTGACTGGCTGCAGAGTGTACACCATCCAGGCCTAGGGCAGACAGTTTATTCATGAGAATGCTGTGAGGAGACCATGTTTACCTGAACTTTACTGAAGTCCAGGTAAACAACATCCACAAATAGACATTTGTAGTATAAGTGATAGAAAAGACCTTTAATCTGAAGTTATTGCTAACTATCATTCAGTGATGCTGATAAGTTGAAATGAAGTGATAATTTCTATGGTTTCTTCTGAGAATTAAGATACATTAATGCAAAAAAGTTACTTTCTGCCTTCAGTAGGGACATCTTTGAAAATTTTCCAAACTTTCCTAATTCCAGTCCACCTTTAGCATTTCCCTTATGAAGCTGATATTTCTAATAAAATCTACACATGTAAACATACATTTTTGGGGCTGAAATATACATTTGGTCCTAAAAATAAGATTGGCATACAGTTGACTGTGTATAATAGAGCTTCTAATTTTGCTAGTAAAATGCTTGATTTCAGTTAGTACACATCCTATATCCCTACTTGTCCCAGGTTGGGAGCTATGGGGTTAAAAAATAAATCCTCTAAGGATTAGAAGATTGTTATTCAATCCCATAATTCTGCTATCTCTTTATAAACTTATTCTCATTCTCCTTTCCTTTTCCTCCAGCCCCGTGTCCAGCAGGAGCTGCTTTTATAGGGACAAACATGTAAGGAGTAGGCCTGTTTTTGGGGGCCTCCAGAGGCTTGTGTTTAGGACTCTTGGATGGCAGAGACGTTAGAATGGGAGGATTGGAGCACTGGGGATTATAGATTTAGTTTTGGATTGGGGAAATATTCAAGGGGGTCACCATGGATGCTCTATCTGCTTTGTAATTTCTGATCTCTCTAAATACAATTCTGTTTTTTTTCTCCAATTGATTTGAGAGCTTCATTCTGTCGGCTCTCTTTAAAAAAATCCACAGCACTAGCAGGCTATTCTGAACCGGTGCTTCTAGTCATTAAAATAACCCCAACCAAACAAGCCAGTTGTGCAACAATGACATTGGCTGAACTGAGGTGTCCCTAGAGCCTTTTTGAGTATAATGGGAGTGTGTCAGGTCTGTATGCAGTTTTGGGTTGTATGTTTTACTGGAGCGATAGATTTGAATCTGTTCTGAGTGCTCAAAGAAGCATCTTAAATATGTCGCAGTTTTAGAGTGTCTGATCATGAATCAGTAAGATCAAAAGGATAATTCTTGATGTGACATAATATTTTCAGTGGAATAGTTACAATGAATATTTTCTACAATCTCAGATTTTAGCGTAAACTGTTGAAGCAGAAGCGTAGACCAAACTACACTGAAACCATTATGTTCCCTGAAGTAAGGATGTAAGACTGTGATAAGTATATAAATTCACTTATTTTCTTCACAAACCTACATTTAAAAGTGAAACTTCAAAGCTGAATGCCTGGTTTCACTGAGGCTGATGAGTATTTCACCATCTGTTTTCATTCAATGAAGTTCTTCTTCTCACCCTGAGAATGGTGAAACACTGGAACAGGTTGCTCAGAGAAGCTGCACAGGATCCAACCGTGGAAGCGCTCAAAGCTAGGTTGTATGGGTCTTTGAGCAACTTGCCATAGTAGGAGGTGTCCTTGCCCATACAGGGGAATTGAAATTAGATGATCTTTAATGTTCCAGCTCAAGCTATTGTGTGATTCTATGAAGTCATTCCCCACTATACAGTGAGGAGAAAATGTAATGGAGTTACAGATGTCAAGGATATTGTTTAAGGCAGTAGTCCTTTTAAAATGTGAAATAAAAGCGCTGCTCGGGAAGAATAGGCTGGCAAAAAGACAGCTCTTTCTGGACAGGCTGTGCTTTCATCTGGTCAGATTCTGTCACTATGGCTAGTGATCTTGCTCAACTAGTATTTCTAGGTGATATTTAAGATGAGCCAGTGACATTGTTACAGTTTGAGATATCCAGTCTTGGATTGTGTATGTTGCAAACTGTGTGTCATTAATGTCTGTGATGTCTAATCTGTTTCTTTGCCAGCAATTTGCTATGGTCTGTAAATAGTGTTGGTTTGCAGAGAGAAAAGATTTTGGAAATGTTACTCCAAGCAATTTTATTTTTCTAAGAGCCTTTAGGAAATGTGCCTAAGTGTAGATACTTGGGTTCAGAGAGAGACAGGGCCAGTCTCCATCAATTTCTTATTATATTTCCAAAGTAATGCACATTGATGTCAGTAACAATTCTGTGCTAATACTGTGATTCTAAACATCTGCTCAGATTCAGATAAAAATAACTTTCTTTTTTTTTTTTTGTTTTCTTCACAACCTTATGCTGTTGTTTTTCTTACTGCAGTGTATTGTATTTCATATCATGGATATTTTACATTAGAGAATATATTCTTTTCAGCTGATGTATTAACATCTTGTCTCTGGAGCCTCTTAGACGTTCCTTTCGAAGTGTTTCGGGTCAACCTTGAGTGTCTGGAGTTGTATACATTGGAAAGATGTTAGTGCTAGTTTTGACTTTGGATTTGGCCTTGCTCTGTGCATGCATGTGTTTATTTTTTTTTCTTCATAACAGTGTGCATTCACTTCATATGGAAATATTAGGCCTAGACAGAAAGCATTTATCTAGATTTTCTTTATTAAAGATACCAGCAAATTCTTTAATTTGCAAATAAGACTTCTTCTGTAACTTTTATAATGAAGGTAATGCTTTGGTTTTTTTTTTCCTCTAAAGGCTTTAAGGAAGCAAGGTGCTAAAGCAGATGAAACAGAACTACTCATGAAAAATAAACTTGTGAAATATCAAAATGAAAAGAACCAAGTAAGACTGTTTTGTTTGGTATTAAATAAGTGTATAATGTCATATGATACACCGTGTGCTTCCTTTTTCAGAGATACCAGCAGGATAAAAGTTTCTTTAAGATAAGAGTGGGTTGTTTGTTTATTTTTTCATCAGAGGTCATGTGAAGGAAAGACAGGAGTTCTGTATAGCTATATTGAAAGCTCTTTACTTCTGACAACTTTTCCTTCCTGCTAGGTGGGCAAGTTTATAATTTGAGGATAATCCTTGATTTCTTTCTCTGATTTATCTCTGAATTTATCCATAGTCTACTGTTGCTTATTTGCAGCAGCTCAAATCTGCAGCTTTTCTTCATTGCTGCAACTAATGCACGCTGGTTATTTTGCATCATGGTTATTATTAGTTACTCTTATGGAACTGTCTGTTGCCATAGTGCTTTCTTCCTCTGCATAGAAAACAAGTTTTCATATATTTCTGTTCTGAGAGGGTGCTAGGACTGTGTTATATTTTTTTCTAGATTTTTTCCTCTTGCATAGTTTAGCATTTTTGTCAGTACTTTTGAAGTTACACTACTTTATGCTAAACTGTTTAGTGTTTTATGTTTTCTCTCTCCAGTCCATTAATACTTGTCCTGTTTACTTGGCCCGTTGGCCAGCATCTCAACATCCTCTTTGAAATAGCTATCACTACAATAACGATTTCTGTTGTTAAAACCTGTGTTTATTTCCATGTGAATCATTGATCTTTGAATTACTTATGGTCAAAATCAGAAAATACTTCTTGGAGCTTGTTTTCTGTTTCTTTGGGGTTTTTTTTTTTGTTGGTTTGCTTATTTTTTAAATAGTTATCAGTTTGACTATTTCTGATTAAACGCTTAATATTATGTGTTTCAAATCCAGGAATGGTGTTTTGGAAGCTTTAAAAGCTTTTACTAAGTTGTCACTCAGTAAAAATTTGCTTTCATGCTATTTTGTCTATGATTACATATACCACTTTATATTTTCTTATGATATAGAGTATTGTACAAAAATTATAGAATGTGATTTAAATTCTGATTATATAATAAAGTATAGCAGAGATTTAATACAGATGAAAGTCTGCTTAAAATTTTGGACAAATAAGAATGTTGTATATATTATATCTCCTTTTAAACAGATTGTTTTATCTATTAATTTGTGCCAGAATTAAATAGTTAAAATATACTTTTGTACTGTGATGCATACATTGCTTTTCTTTCTTTATCATCTTCTGTAATGAAAGCTTGAGAAGGAATTGGAGCAGTCCCAGAAAAAGTTGAATGAATCTGAAAACAGTAGAGAAGCTCTTTTGCATCAGGTAACTGCTGTGGTGTGATTAAAAACCCTGAGGTTTTCATATCAGGTTATGTCTGAGTCTTTTTGTTTACTCTTCCTATCTTCTCTTAATGTTATTTTCTAAGGGAAAAAGGAAACACAGAAAGAGAAGCTTGAGTTTAAAATATGTGGATTGATCTGTCATCATACTTTTTCTGCTTTTCAAACTTTTATGTATTTATGTTCATATATAATTAGTGGTAATATATATATAATATAATATAGATATCAAATATATATATCTTATATATATCTCAAATATATATATATATAATATATATATGTTCATATATAATTAGTGGTAAAGTACCTTAACACATTATTTCTGAGTGCCCTTCATTGTATTTTTTTAGAACTACTTGTATATTAGTACTTACTGCAGATGAACTGGTGACCTAGAAGTGTTGTGTTGTATAACAATGTGTCAGTAATATATAATAAACAAATACCTGAAAAACTTTAAACAGTATTTAAATCTACAACTTTCAGCATCTTGCATTATAGTTTTAGAAATGTGTCCTTTCTCATAAACACATCTAATCCTTTCAGAGCAGCTGGGAAAAAAGACTGAAAAATATATATAAATATGTAGTAGCAGCCTTCCAGTACCTGAAGGGGGCTTTCAGGAAGGCTGGAGTGGCACTGTTTACAAAGGCCTGTAGTGATAGGATGAGGGGCAATGGTTTTAAATTAGAGTAGATTTAGATTAGAGAAACAAGTTCTTTACTGTGAGAGTTGTAGAACACTGGAACCAAACAAGTTTCCCAGGGAGGTAGCTGAATTCTCATCCCTAGAGATATTCAGTGTCAGGCTTGACAAGGCTCTGGGCAACCTGATCTGGTTGGGAATGTCCCTGCTTGCTGCAGCATGTTTGAACTAGACGACCTTTAGAGATCCCTTCCAATGCAAACCATTCTAGGATTCTGTTTAGGAGGGGAGCAGTTGACATACTTATCTGTTAGCATTAGTTTTTCGTATATTTGGCAGAAGTTTGAGTTGCTTCTGTTACTGTTTTGACTCTAACTCATTTTGCATGGAATAAGGTACTATGCCACATACGGATAATGAGTTAGAGCTACTTTCCTTCAATTCAATTACTGCATGTCATGTTTCCTTTATTTTCCTGCACAAAAGTCATCTTTAAGTGCTAGACTGTATATCAGAGAAAGGAAAAATGTAAAAAAAACCCTTATGTTTCTTAAGAATAAGTACATTGTATTTTTAATGAGTAGAATTGAAATAAAATCCATTGGTTATTACATGGATATTTTCACAGTATATAAAGGCAGTTTCAACATATAAAATGGTAGCATTTTCTTTCATCTAAAGAAGTTAATGCTTGTCTGCAGTCAATAACTAAAATGTTTCCTTTAGTTTTGAATAATTACTTTATGGTCTATAATTAAGAAGTAATTTATTTTTTTTTTTTACCATCTGCAGTGCTCTTGAGATTTACTTAGAAATATTTCTTGTCTATTTCTTTTTTGCATCGTTGAATTAAAGTACTCTATTTAGTCTTTCGTTCTATTTTTCACAAGCATTTGATACTTGTACATGCATTTTAGATTGAAGATCTTCGTTCCCAACTTTTGAGAGTAGAAGAAGACCGTTCAGAGTTGCAGCATCAAATTTCACATGTTGCTGCACGCTGCCAGAGCTACCAAGATGTACAAGGTGATGACAGGAGAATTAGAATAGGTATAATTCTCTTTTTCTTTTTTTTTCACTAGAAACCTGCAAATTAGTTAGCCTGATCATAAATTTCGTCTTTGAGTTTCAGTCTAATGCTTCTACTATATCAATGAATCTCCCCTGCTTTAAGTTAAGGTTCTGACACCTGAATCTTAAGTAATAAATAGCAATGAGGGTTAAATTTTAGGATAAAATATCAAGATTTGCATGGTGAAAACAAATGAATATTGTTAGAGACAATTTCAGTGAAACGTGTAGTGTTTTTGAGAAGAAAACAGTTTGCAATATTTAAAAGTAACTTTTCTGAAATGTTACATTTCAGTCTCTTGGCAGTTTAAATTCTGTCATCTTGAAAATTGTAGCAAAAGTTAGTAACACTGATGAATTTCTGGTAGGTTTTTAAAGGGGTAATAACATGTTCCAGAGAGGTGAAGAAAAGGTCCCACAATGATGCAGTTAGACCTCTGTTTGCACTTGGTTAGAATTTTAGAGATGGAATGATAGTATCTAGAATAAAAATGCTTGAAACCATTTCAAGATGTAATAGCATATTAAATTACTGCTTTACTGAGGCTTTTGTTAATTGTTTTTTAATCTCTCTGTATTTAACCTTTTCAAACATAATCAAAAAGGCATTGGAGAAAGTCTATCTTTCTCCTTGTTAACACTGAAATGTATTCCTCAAGATATAACAGAATGGTGACTCCAAGTTCAGTGTCTCTGAGCATTGAATTAGTTTGGTTAATGATTTATTTTTATATTTTCGTACTTCAGCTACTGAATTATTATCTGAATTGTTAAAACAGGTCTCTGACTCCATGTTTTGCAAATGGCATACAGAGAACTAGAAAACAGCTGTATTTTGTTCATGTCTTAGCTTAAAAAATGCATGAAATAGCCATTTAATAGTGTTCTTTCCCCAGTCATATTAATGTATCTGATTAAAAGTGTATTTATTTGAAACAATATGCCTTTCATGTTAATGAAAGCCTGTTTTAATTTTTTCATTTCTTTTATAATTCAGTACTATTATGAAAATATGAAAAAAAAAAACAAAAGAAATCTACTGGAGATATTATTTATTCAGCTGTCATTCTCATTATTGTGTTATTTCTGTTTCTTCAAAGATGCATGGGAAGAATACAAATGAAGATTTTTCTTTGCCTCTAGTAGTTGTTTATGACTAAAGACTTCTGAATTTCTGGTTGGGAAATTTACAGCTTACTCTAAAGATTGTCTATCGTAGTTGTAGGATTCAGGCATAAAATGTACAGCTAGCATGACTTCCAAACAAGGACATATTACTCTGGTCATATAAAATCTTGACCTTGAAATTTGAGGCTGAGTTCCATTAATGCCAGAATTTCCCCAATGTTACTTCTGTCCTATTATTTTTTATTGGGTTTTGTTGTTCAGTTGGGGTGTATTTTTTGAGGGGGGGGGGAAAGCGGGAATGAGAACGGAAAATCCCTATAAAAAGACTGCAGAAACAAATACTGTCACCTTCACTAAAAGGTTACGATACAGCTATAACCAGTTTTCATAGAGGATTTAGAATAGTCTCAAGCAGAGAACAAAACTGATGAAAGAGAAATGAGAAAAACACAATTTAATTTAAGTCTGTGTTTCTACTGGACCTGTTGTTCTGTTTTCACTGTTTTATAGTAGCTGAAAGATACGAGAGAGAGAAGCAAGAACTGGAGAAGCATATTTTGGAGCTTAAAGCAAAACTTAGTCATAATGCCGTAATGTCAGAGGTAGAAGAATTGAAGAGGTGCATAGAACAAAAGGATAGGGAGAAAGCACAACTTGTTATGCATATACAGGTAAGTTAGAGTTGTTTGTCTTTTTTCCTTATTTCACATACATAGGTAGGTGATATGGCAGACTAAAATTTAGATTTTTGATTCTCTATTCCATCATGCTTCAGAAATTAAGTTTAAACAAACTGCGATATCTTGTTCTATGTCGTAGTAGAGTAACAAAGCCAAATCATAACAGCAATTGGTTTTTTTTTGTATAATTAGATGCAATATCATCATAATTCTGTGCTGATTTAAATCAAACTAAGACATCAGATTACATTTGGAAAAAAATGAAGTCTCAAGCTAAATTCCTACATGCTTTATGAAAACTGATTATTGAACAGGTTGAAAAATACCTGGAGTGTTTCTGTAAAGGGCAAAGCAAGCAAAACTCATTTCCTCATATCCATCAGCATTTGTGTTCTAGCTGACCAAAACAACTCCAGGCTGACTGGAAGCATGCTGATTTTTTGCTATGTAGGGGTCTGAGAAATTTTTAATCACTTTTATGACAGGAGTTAAAGGGATACAAATGCATGTAAACCCAGAACTTTTTCATTTAGAACATACCTTCTGAGAATCAGAATGATGATCTAATACTAATTTCCTGCTCGGAAAATACTGATGGAAGAATGCGCAGCTGGGGTCATTGTCATTGATCTGAGGTAGAAATCTTTGACTTCCCTGGTTACCTCAACAGAAAACACTTTGTACTTCTTATCTGCTTCCCACTGCCGTTGTCCTACAGAGGCTGCTACATTAAAATAGCTGGTGTATGTTTCTTTTAGTGAGACATCAAGGAATGCAAGGATGTGAATTTCTAAACTTTTGTACTAACAAAGCATTTTTGTCAAGCTTGCTCTAACAGCTGCTCATATCAGATAGTCTGATTCCCAGTTGGAATTGACCAGCCATGTTTGACTTGAGTGTAGTTTATCTTTGGTTAGTGGGGAGGATGTGACTCCATTTGCCTCTGGTGATACTACAAATTTCTTTTGATTAATTTAAATGTCATTGTTTTCATCAATTTTAGTTGTGTATATTCAGTCTCTAAGAGTTGCCATAAATGCACAATATGATGTAAAATGGAGAGGATGAAAAAGGTTGTAATCACATTCTTAAACTTGTGTTTAGAATTTAATTTCATCTTAATTATTAAATGTAATAGAGAACATTTTTATTTCAGATTTTGTAGTTTACCTGAGGATGCTTCTACATCTGTCTTAATGATATTTTTCTGCATGGAACTATATAGATATGGAGAAAATTATACACAAATTATAAAGATGCAGTACCCTAGTTTTTCCATAAACATGTTTAGTCTATTTGTGAAATGGATTTACTAATTATTTCTCATTCTAATTAGGTCAAAGTAATCTTAAGTTATTGTCCAGTAGAGTGTCACAGCAGACAGTTTGTTTAAAATATTTCAGATTTCTGAGGCCAAGTTACTGATTTGTTTCTTTAAGATGAGAGCTCTTTTGTAATATGTCTTCCAGTCTTATGAAGAGTGAAAAAGCAAATGACACCAAACTGTGTGGAAGTGTTGACACACCAGAGGGATGGGATGTCTTCTATAGGGACCTGAACAGACTAGAAAGGTGGGCCCAGGTGAACATCATGAAGTTTAACAAGAGCAAGTGCAGGGTCCTGCACCTGGGACAGAACAATCCTCACTATTAGTACAGGCTGGGGGAATGAGGTTTTACAGAGTGGCCCCGTGGAAAGGTACTTGGGAGTGCGGATGGATGAGAATCTGGACTGGGGGAATGAGGTTTTACAGAGTGGCCCCGTGGAAAGGTACTTGGGGGTGCGGATGGACGAGAAGCTGGACATGAGCAAATAGTGTGTGCTTGCAGCCCAGAAGGCAAATCATATCCTGGGCTGCATCAAAAAAAGTGTGGCCAGCAGATCCAGAGGGATGATTCTGCCACTTTACTGTGCTCTTGTGAGACCTCACCTGGAGTTTGGCATCCAGTTCTGGATCCTCCATTACAGGAAGGACATGGACCTGATGGAGTGGGTCCGGAGGATGGCCACAAAAATGATCAGAGGGTTAGAGCACCTCTGCTATGAGGACAGGCTGAGGGAGCTGGGGTTGTTCAGTCTGAAAAGGAGGAGGTTCCGGGGAGACCTAATAGCAGTCTTCCAGTACCTGAAGAAGGCCTACAGGAAGAATGGAGATAAGTTGTTTACAAAGGCCTGCAGTGACAGAACGAGGGGCAATGGGTTGAAGCTTGAGAAGAACAGATTTAGATTGAATGTTAGGAACAAGTTCTCTACTATGAAGGTGGTGGAGCACTAAAACAGTTTTCCCAGGAAGATGGTTGAGGCCCCTTCCCTGGAGACATTCAGGGTGAGGCTTAATGGGGCCCTGGGTGACCTGGTCTAGTGGGGATATCCCTGCTGACTGCAGTGGGGCTGGACTCAGTGACCTCTAGGGGTCTCTTCCAGCCTGGACCATTTTGTGATCTTATTAAAATTCATTTAATGGATTTTTCATTCTCTAAAGTTGAAACTATTAGCCAATTATTTTAATTGTACGAGCCAATTCATATGGCTGAAAATCAGTAAGTAGCAGTTTTCTAAATGTAAATAAATATTGCTACAAAGTAAGAGAAATTTTATCCTTTACAGACAAACCCATATTGCTATGTCAGTGGAGTTCAAATGCTAAAATAACGCTACAGAAGCATTTTAGATGGACAGATACTGTTCACTTTGAATAGTAGATTCTCTATCTAGGATCTCTAAATAGATTTTCTGTCTAAAATGACCTATCAACCTGGATGGAAAAAAGAACTTTTAGCAGTGTCTTATATTGACATAATTGGCAGTCTCTTATATTGACATAATAAACTATTGCCTGTCAGAACAAGTTCAACCTTGGAAAAATATGGAGACAGCATCACTTCCAGAAGCTGATTTTGTGCAGTGTGACTTTTACTGAACGAATAAATACACTTAATGACTGATTGAGTGTATGCATAGTTGATTGTTCCATTCACAAAATTTAGACTTGAATGAAAAATTTAAACCTTCTGGATGAATACTTCGTGATAGTTAAACTATTGGCAAGAGATGCAGATCATATTGTGATTAATAAATTAATACTTGAGTTCCACATTCAGGAGAAGTAATTTGGTACATGATTTGGATGGCATTGTTGAGAACATTATCAATAATGAGCAGTATGACTGCACAGTAATAAGATCTGGTGACTGCATTCCTGTGATACAGGGCAGAGAAAAGGAGGGAGAAAAACACCTAGGGATTCACTTTAAATGACTAATGTAATTATTGTGCAGGGGGTGAAATGTGCCTTCTTCTATTATTTTCAGTATAGAACATTTACATAAAGCTGTGATATGTAAATTGTAGCAAATGAGTGATCCTCATTTGCATTTATTATGTCCATGAAAGTTTTTTCAGTTGCACTGAATACAACATGTGTTGTGTTTTTCTATACCTAGAATGAAACATGTTTTGCAGCTTGGGATGATTTTATTTTTAAATTAGGTGTTGAAAACGTGAGTCAAAAGTATGATATGGGAAGTCAAGCTGGCAGCTAGAAGTGCAGACTGTATGAGTTACTGGAACAGTGTCAGAGTCACGTATTTAGTTCCTGTGTTGATTAGTTAACACTTCAGATGACTAACTAGGCTGTAACTGGAAAATACTTGCCTCTTTCTCTACCCCCAGTTTCTTACAAAAGTTGAAAGCTAGACTACTTCCTAGACTTGGGGAAGTCCAGATCACTAAACTGTTCCTTAACCCAGTCCTCATGAACCAGAGAAGACTCCTTTGTCATGCTGTCCTCTGGTGCCTCAGGTGGCAGGGGCTCCCGAGGAAAATACCTAGCACTATAGAAAGAGACAAGGCATTTAGTAACTCCTTCTTTGTGCCCGCTGTCACCAAGGCACCCACCTCATTCAGCAGAGGGCCTACATTGTCTCTGATATTAGCTTTTCCTGAAACGTATTTGAATAGGCCCTTTTTGTTATCCTTGACCTCCCTTGCAAGGTCGAGTTCCAACGAGGCCTTAGCCTTCCTACGCGTTTCCCTACACCCTCTGACAACAGCCTTATACTCCTCCCAGGTGGCCTCCTCCTTCCATGATCTGTAGACTTTCTTCTTCCACTTTAGTTTGCTTAGCAGTTCCTTACTTAACCATGCAACATGACTGAAAGAAATGATACTTCATTTTAGAAAATCTGTGGAAAGGTGGAATGTGGTATCCAACTGTATTTTAACAGGCAGTTTTAACTTCTGCTACATTCAGAATTTAAATACTTACATTTGAAGAAGTCTGGATGCATTCCTGTGTGTCCTGCACTAGATTATGGTCCTGCTGTGGCAGAGGAATTAGACTTGATGGTCTCCAGAAGTCCCTTCCAGCCCCTAACATCCTGTGATTATAACTTGTTTTCATTTGAAATTATGCTCTTTTGATTAAAAACTTGCTAATTGTAGCTTGTAAGGGTTTTTTGGTTGTTTATTTCCTTTATGAACCAAGACTTTTGGCAAGGTTAGGCCTGTCTGTTTTCCCTGATAAGCTTGAAAATATATGGCTAAATAACAGTGAAGCAGAATAAATGTAGAGTTTTTCTCATATAAAGAATTCTATAGCAAGAAAGACTTTCCTGTGTTTGTTTTGCCACCTTTGTAAGGTTTATCCTCAACTATTCTGTGTTTACTTGTTGTTTTATTATCTGTATCTGAGTTGTGTCTAGAGAGGAGATATTTATTCTACAAGAGAGTAACTGAACACCCAGCATATAATCTTCCTCCTGTTTTGTACCATGGGTACATGTAGCAAGTTGAGCAAGATGGTTCTTGTCTTTGACATCAGTCTTTCTGTCTGTATTTTCTGGCAGTACCACGTTCTGTCACATGCAGGAGTGCACGCTCAGTCTTTTTACCAGGACAGCAAATCCTGTCCTGAAAAGACTGGTACCATTTATTGCTTACCAGGCCATAACAGCCTAGTTTGGAGGGAATAAGAAAATGGAAACAACCTACAAACTCAGAAAGGAAAATAACAACTACAGCATCGACAACAACAAAACAACAGCAACAAAAACCTCAAAACAAACAAACCCAAAAAACCCTAAACCAAACAAACCCAAACCAAATCTAAACCATCTGGAAAGACTTTTGTCTAAATAATCCTGTTAGGTACATCTATAAAGTTGCTTATTCTTTCCTATGCAAAGTATTTTTCTCTTGTCCCTTCTGAATCATACCATGCATTTCAGACTACTTCTCCAATTTGTTTCAGTCATTCTGAAATGTAATCCTCTCAAGTATTTCCACCCCTTGGAGCCTGATAATATCTTGGAGACTACAGAGTGCACCTATTAAATTTCTCTGAGTCATTAACAGACATACTGAATGTATGAAAGCAGGCTCAAAATATAGAATACTAATGTGAAATGAGGTGATGATCTTAATAAAATTCAGCTTTTCTAATGAAGCTTCAGTGACTGATTTCTGAGTGTGCCCTTGCAGAAGGTATAGGGAGAAGGTTTCCTGGTTTTATGAGACTGTCCTGTGAAATACAATCAGAAGCAAGCTAGGCAGAGCTTGTTACTTTTTTATGTGTGGTTTCAATTTCATTTAGTATTGAAAGGCCAGCTAATATTGGCTTTAACATGCATGCTACATTTTCAAGTATTTTTGCACTTTGTTCTAGAAACATATACCAAACTTTTGTATTCTCTGTATTCATCAGTGCTCTTATTTGTCATGTTGCTTCCATGAAAGCAACTAGCAGAAAAATGGGTAATAACTAACACATATAATATAGGTTACATTTGTTGTGGAGGATGCTATTCTATCCTTGTCATTTTTCTTTTTTCTCTCATCTGTTTATATTAATTTCCTTACGTCTTACTATTTGCTTTATCCCATATTTCTAGTGTAGTGTGTAGTTTAGGATTGTGGTCAATGATTTATTCTCAAACTTAAAATATAAAAAATAATAAGACCAAGCAGAAAAGGAATAAATGCAGAAAGTAGAATATGTGATGGTGTAACTATGTATATCTTGAGCTGAAATTAATAACCTTTGCAGAGGGGTGAATTCTCTTATCTAATAGGGCTTTGCCTAGTAGTCAAGGAGATCTTTTATGCTATTCACAATTTGGATAGAACATCACTGTATGTTGCTTGAGGTCTTCTGGCTCTTTACTGTTAGAATTTTCATATTTTGCTTTGATGTTTCCAGGTGTTAACATCTGACCTGGAAAACAAGGAGAAGCAGCAGCGAACTATGCTGGACCAGCTAAAGGAAATACAGAGTTGCTACAAGGCTTGTGAGGATGGACGTAGGCAAACTGAACTCCAGTCTGCTGAATTAGCTCAACGGGTTGAAGAGAGTACCAAGGAAGCAGAACGATACCTCACTGAATTCAAGCATTCAGAAGCACTCAGGCTAGAGACTGAGAAAAAAAGAGAAGATTTCAAAGTGAGAGCACAAGAAACCCTCCGCCAGTGGAAGCTGAAATGTAAGAAACTGGATCATGAGGTGGAAAAACAAAATGAAATGATCAAACAACTAACAGACAAGAACAGTCAGGTAATGTTTACTGTAGTATTTTTGTACCCTTTCCATTTGTTTTATAAATTAAGATAAGCAATTTGTTTATACAAAGTGTAACTTAAACCTCTTTCCACCTCAAGCTCTGGACCAAATTTTATGGTGAACTACAAAACAGCTAATAAGTGGTTATGGTTCTTAGTTCCTATGGAGTTCCACATTCTCTTCTTATCCTGCATTTCTTCTCTTCACTCAAAGCTTTCTTCTTGTAATGAATGTTGATTTTAACTTATGTTTTCAATTAACAGCTTATTTTTAGTTAATTTTAAAGGAAATAATGTGAAAAAATGTAAATTACATTAAGTAACAACCTCCATTCAAGTTCTGATCTTGACACACAGTTTTCAGTAATAACCTCCTGCATAGTGAGGTTAAAGTGTGAGCTAGATGAGTGGACAGTGAGGTTGATTGAGAACTGACTGAATGGTAGAGCTCAGAGGGTGTCTGATTGAAGACCTGTGGCTTGTGGTATCCCACAGGGGTTGGTACTGGATCCATTCTTGTTCCACATCTTCATCAATGACCTGGATGAAGAGATGGAGAGTACTCTCAGCAAGCCTGATGATACAAAGTTGGGAAGAATGGCTGACACACCAGAAGGCTGTGCTGCCATTCAGCAGGACCTGGACAGGCTGGAGAGCTGGGCAGCGGTGAACCTCATAAAATTCAACAAGGACAAGTGTAGAGTCCTGTGCTGGGAGAGGAGTAACTCCATGCCTCAGTACAGATTAGAATTTGACATGCTGGAAATTATCTCTGTGGAGAATAGCCTGGGAATGCTGGTGGACAAGAAATTCACCATGAGCCAGCTGTGTGCCCTCAAGACCAAGAAGGCCAATGGTATTCTGGAATGCTTCAAGATGAGTGTGGCCAGCAGATCAAGGGAGGTTCTTCTCCTCTACACTGCCCTGGTGAGGCCACATCTGGAATATTGTGTCCAGTTCTGGGCTCCCAACTATAAGAGGGACAGAGAACTCTAGACTCTAGAAGAGCTGACAGAGGGCCATGAGGACAATGTGGAGACTGAGGCATCTCTGTGAGATGGAGAGACTGAGAGAGCTGGAACCATTTACCCTGCAAATGAGAAGAATTAGAGAGGATCTGGATGAGGAGAAAATTGCAATGGTATTTTGTGTTCTCAGTACTGAATTATAGACAGTTCTCATATGAGGATATAATCAACTTAGATGCAGTATTTGTTATAAGCTTTGGGGAACTAGATTAACATAATTTAACCAGCTTTGGTTAAATTACAGATAACATCTGAGATAAAACTTTTTAAAAATAAATGGCTGTCTGTTGTCTTTGCTTTGTGTCATAGAGCTTCAAAGAGTTGATATAGTCGAATTCAGACAATTTGCCATTCATAGCTTGCAGCATTATGAGATGTTTGGAATATTTGCAGGCATGGGTGGGCTACAGAAAGACTGTTTATATTTCATTGTTTAGGAGTTATTAGGATAATTTAAAGTCTGCCCTGTGTACTAATTCTTGGTATTGGTTGACAGTGGAATCTCTAACATCTTGTTTACTGGAGTGCATTTTTCTCTAAGTATGGAATATAGAAATCATAGTCCCCCCCAAAAAAACACCCTGCTGATCATTATCCTCTATCTTTGAAATACTGTTTTTGTACTTTGATTTGCATTGCATATTCTTCATGTAATTGGAAAGTGGCTTATTATTTTTAAACTGCACACTGTTAACAATTATTGCCTTTTTGTTATTGGTTATTTCATGCATTTTTGTTATATCTATAAAAAATGTGTACGGTGAATTCAATTAGTGAAACAGGCAGGAAAATTCGGTGTAAAATTAGTCTTAGCCTGTTCAAAGAATCCAGTTGTATGATACATCAGGAAAAACCTTGAGCTATCCATTTGTATCATTCCTCTTTTGGCCTGTAGTAGAAGCTGTGTGTGACTTGTGATAGATGTGTTGTAAATTCCTTCTTAATTTAAAGAGACTGTTAAGGAATTCAGTTATAACTTGAGATAAGTAAGAATCAGGAAGGGCATGTGTAATGTGAGTTTAATGAAGTGTAGTATTTATTAACACACATGTACTTGCAGTGCAAATATTTCCTGCATTTAGCACATTTTTCTAGTTTTTTTTTTTTTAACCTAAAATCTATCAGTGCTGGGAAAAAAAAAACACCAACTCAACCCTTATGGTCCATAAGAAAACAGAGGCATTTTTATTAAATGTGGCTGATTTTTACTTTGAAGATGAAGTCTACATTACTTGCCTTTGATGAATGGGTGAACCGGGGTTTTAACTGCTATTTATTCATCTAGTGTGTACAGTTTCAAAAAGAATTTAAGGTGATATATATCATCTGCAATATTATAGAAAATAAGCAAAACAACTCAGCCTATTAAATGGTTTTATAGGTAAGGGGTGTGTGTGACCATTAGTCCTCCCTGTTTTCAGCTGCACTGCTGTATTGCCTCTTTTCCTCCATCTGGCTATTTGGAGGAACCAGCAAATAAACCCAATTTTAGTCTGCAAAGAGAGTGAGAAAAGCAAAGGACTACCAAAGCTATCCCTGCTTAGGTGGCTAAATCATTTAAGTGTAAGTACACATTTGCGATCTGAGGTCACAGATGTTTAGAGAATCTCTGAATAGATTTGAACTTGGTTCATAACGGGCAAAAAATTTGTCTTATCAGAGAACAAAGTGCGCTGATGGACATTCTTAGTGCCTAAGGATAGCCTTCCACCAATTTTCTTCAATTATTTCAATTTGCACTCGATTTCTTTTTCTTCCTTCCTAGGCCCTCAAAGAAAAGGATGACCTCAGAAGCCAACTCCTCTCTGCTGTACACCAAATAGAAAACCTTCGGAAAGAGCTGAATGATGTGCTTACAAAGAGAACCCAGCAGGAAGAACTCCTTCGCTGCAAAGAGGTAAAACTGAATGAAATGAAGTCTCAACAGGCATCTCTTGAAGAAGAGATTAAAGAAGTTCAAGGTACCGTAAGTAAATTGGAGAATGAGTTGAAAAAGCAAGTCTTTCTACAAAATCAGTTGCAAACTGAAAAGGAACACTTGGAGACAGAACTTGCGACTAGTAACTTGATCCATAAAAAAGACCAAGAAAGACTCTTAGAAATGCAAGCAGATGTAAAAAACTTAAGCTCTGTACGTGTGGAACTAACAAGCAGAATAGCAGAAGAGGAAAAAGTAAAAAAGGAATTGCATAAAAGTCTCTCAGATCTCCAGAAACAGCAGGAATCTAAGCATGAAGAGATGACTACAGCTAACAGGCAACTAAAGATGGAAAGAGAAGTTCACCAACAGGAGTTGGCAGATCTTAGATCAGAGTTACAAAATACTAAGATCAAACATGAACGAAATGTTCAAGAACTCATGAAACTTCTTAAACAAGAAAAGGATGATGCAGAGGCTCAAATTAGAATGCTAAAGGTATTTATTCTGAAGAATTCTTATGTCAGACTTTATTTTTTCCCTGTCGCTTGAAGAAGGCAATAAAGCCTGGGCTTTAAAACATTTAACACACATTTTAATGCAGATCATCATAAAAGTTTAAAGTTGAGGGTAAAAGAAAAAGTAACAGTAGCAGTTTTAAGGTCAGAAGATTTTCTTAATTCAGAAGTACTGATTTAGGTGTGCCTGTGATCAGAAGATAAGGAGATTTGTGAGGCTGTAATATTTTAATATGATTTAACCTTCTCTTCAGCTGTAATTTTTAGTTATTGCCATGGCCCTGTTAAAGAATTAAGTATGCAGTATTTCAGGGATGATGCATTTCTGTAAATGTTTACATTGCAGGATGCAGAATTCTGGAAATACTTTCAGAATATGAATAGTGATCACATACAACACTTGCTAAGGTTAGCTTCGATAGTTCTGTCTGTTTCAGAGTTTATTAGAATTCCAATTTCTGTAAAATTTCTCAGAAAAGTGACAATGTTTGTATAGTAAATGATGAAATATGGCATTTCATTCATGAAGAAATGAGTTAATGTCTTTACACAGTTTGAGGGAGCTGGGGTTGTTTAGCCTGGAGAAGAGGAGGCTCAGGGCAGATCTCATTGCTGTCTACAACTACCTGAAGGGAGATTGTAGCCAGGTGGAGGTTGGTCTCTTCTCCCAGGCAACCAGCAACAGGACAAGGGGACACAGTCTCAAGTTGTGCCGGGGGAAGTATAGGCTGGATGTTAGGAGGAAGTTCTTCCCAGAGAGAGTGATTTGCCATTGGAATGGGCTGCCCAGGGAGGTGGTGGAGTCACCATCCCTGGGGGTGTTCAAGAAAAGACTGGATGAGGCACTTGGTGCCATGGTCTACTTGACTAGATAGGTCTGGGCGGTGGGTTGGACTGGATAATCTTGGAGGTCTCTCCCAACCTTGATTTTATGATTTTTTTTTTTTTTTATTTTTAATGCTCCTGATTCAGGGATATTGGAAAGAAAACAATTATAGTAGCTTTAAGTGGCCTGAATAAAACTGAGGTGTGAAATGGTGGCCTGAACTGCATTTTACTGTCAACAGTTGTATAAGCCATGCATTGCACATTTATTGAAGCAGTTTTGGTTAGGTGATTAGATAGATACATAAGTGTAGTTTGTATATCCTAAGATACATAAGTGTAGTTTGTATATCCTAACAATAATTTGTTTATTCATATTAATGGAGACAGTAGTTTTCCAGATAGGTTATAAATTATCAACTTATTTTGCATGCACTTCTGAAGCACTACAAATGTGCTTCCCACCTCAGTTCCATCAAATTAAAAATTTATTCATGTCAAAATTCTACCAATTTAACCATAAAATCTCTAAAACCCTTAATCAGAGCTTCAGTGATTCATGATCTGCTTCATCATAAGTAACATAAACATATTTATTTCCTTTCTGTTCTCACAGATATACAACTAGGTAAAAAATGTAGGTAAAAATGTGTATTTTCTATGATTTTTGCAGCTATGAATTGACATTACTGGTTAGTTATTTAGTATCATTCATGACATAATAATTGACAATAATTCTTAAACATCTGGTAATGCATAATATCTTTAGTGAAAATATGACTAAAAGGTTATTAATGAAAGTATTAAAAATATTTTGACAGGAGTGCTTAACATGAAGCTTAGGTTTAATTTATGATGAGCCTAGCATTATGTAAGTGAGCTGTCCAAATATGTTTTCTTTGACACTGAAATTAAAACTACATTTAATATCAATTGAGGAGAAGGAAAGTGTGTTCTGGATGGATCAAAAAATGAGCTGATTGTGACTGTGTGTTCTTGTACAGGAAGATCAGTCTTACAGTAAGGGCCTTAATACTGTTGCTGCTTGTTATACCTAAGTGGAATAGTTTGAAAGTTTACTTCCTTCTTTCATTTACAGTGCTACAGAATCCTTAATTCACATACCTGTTGGGTTTTTTTGACAACTGTCTCTGAAACAGAGAAGAGCAGAAGACTTGAGTGGGATTAATTGTGTCAGGTTTTTGATTAGGCAACTTCTTTGGGAAGTACACAAAATGAAAATGTGTAACATTCTCTTGATTTAAAGATTTAAGTGCAGCAAAATAGACAATTATCTGTAGGAAGCTCCCATGAGAACATGTCATCGTGCAGGTGATTGGGTTACTTTTTGCCTGAAATATCATTACATTGCATGAGTTTCACTTTTATGGACATATGTTTTTCCAAAATAAGGTAAACTTAGTGTGCATTTTATAAAATTGTATTTAAATATGGTTGATTGAGGGTAGAGTTTAGGGAAGTTCAACAGAAATTCTTCAGACTTGGTAAGTTTTCATTCACAATAGCCAATTGTCTTTTACTGTTACAATAATCTTGACCTAATTTATGCCTCAGCCTTTGTAACTTCTTTTGGGAAAGAATTTACATAACCACATCCAGAGTTTGCTGAAGTCTTAAAAATAAAGGTCAGGTGGGAGAGACTTGAGGATTAAAGGGAAATTTAACAGATTTATTAAGTCTTAACTAAGGGAGGAATTCTGAGTTACTTTCACAAAACCAAGTATTTCTGTGTTTGTAGGACCAACTATGCAGAGATTGCAAAAAGAAGTGACTTGATCCTTACCATTCTTTTCCTCACTTGCCTCATCTGTATGATACTTTCTGCTTCATTCTTGTCTGGCTTTCTGTAGTGCTGCACTGTATTGAAGAATTATAAGGTAGTTAAGTATTTCTTTGAACAGTAAGTGATATACCATGGGAATATTGTATGTTGTAACAGAACTGAAGAAGAACGTAGAATTTTGTATGAGGCATCTGTGTTGAGAAGAATCTTACTGTCTCAGTACTGAGATTCTGGTGCTTCAGATTTTATTTCTGTTTCTACTATAAGTTCCTGAAGGATTCCCAGAATACATGTCTATAATATCTTCTTCTTCTTCTTCCTCTTATTTAAAGTGATAGATAACTAAGCACAGGAAATCATGCGGTTTGCTTAGTGGTTCCCAATCAGCTCTGAATCTGTCCCCTGATTTTACTATGCGCTCTCATTTGCTTCAAAAACATACTTCTTCTCTTTAAAAAATTACATAAATTGACCTTATGCCTGACAGCACTTTCAGGTATTAATCTTAAATACAAGATTGCACAGATATGTATCTATAGGTATAAAACTCAGTGTGTGTATGTATGTGTATGTATATTTCTGTATTTGTTTTGTATACATACACCAAATGAGTGAAGTTCTTTTTTATCTTGAGGACTATCAGATGTGGAAAATGGGTTCAATCCAGATCAATTATAGTCACATTTGCTTTGTACATACTGAAAATTAATAAAAATCAACTTTCTTCATTGTGTCTCGGAGGTAATATAAGTGAGGAATTAGGTTCTTGGATTGTTTCCATCTGCATAGACATTATAATCGAATTAACTTCAGTAGAATTGGAAAATTGTTTTTAGAAGCCTATTCACAGAAATTGGTTTAGGCATTGCAGACTTTTCTCTGTGTCCGTAAGTCTTTGTGGACACCAAAATTCTTTCTTGGAATTGTCCTTCAGAGGAGCTTTTGTACTCTGTTAGCTCTGGTGTCGAAATTAACTCGTAAAACTTCTCTTCTTACCCTTCTTCCTCCTCATAAAAGTTATATTTATAGTGTAATTCGGAGAATAGAGTTTTTGCTGTTCCTCGAGAAGGAATTTACTTCGTAGGTTTATTTTTGTCTGTTAGGTGCATCCACAATTCATTGAACATGAAGCTGGTTTTAAGTAATTTGTGTGTCCTTTATGTTTTGGCTTTGGTTTTGGTTTTCAGCTGGGTGTTGTTTCATTTGGATGAGTTTTTTGAGGTTTTGTAGTTTTGTTTGTTTCATTTGCCAGATGTTCTGGAGAATTTCTTAAATCTGTCCATTACCATTGCTTATCTTTCTGACATGAAACCAATATACTGTATTAAGTCACCTATTTAGGGCTCTCAAGGCCCTGAATTTTTTTCTTCATTTTTCTCTGCTGTGTTCCCATGAATACCATTAAACCCACACAATTCCTAGAAATTTAAAATACCAAATCTTTGTTATTTCCTTGCAGATACAAATATAGTGTTTGTTCTTGAAATTAAATGATAGTTTTAGAATTTCTGATTCCAATTTATTTCAGTAATGGAATAGTTGCATAAGTGCTTGTCTTCCTAGGATGATGTAAGCTGATGTGTGTAGCAGAGTTGAAATACAGACTTCTATTTACTATTTGGAAAACACAGTTTTACAGCTCTGTAATATATGTTTTCCATGTTGAGATAAGTGATAGCACTTCATTCTACCTTTTACATTTAAGTTATATTATGTTTCTGAAATGGTGTTCCACGCATTCAAAGCTCCACACTTTGGGAATGATGAAGATAACTACATAGTGACTTAGTAATCTATTTTTCCATTACCATCAGATTGAACTTGCAGAAGAGAAGAGCAAAGTCAAGGCTCAAGGTAGACAACTGGAGAAGATAAAAATTGAGTGTGATAAATTGACAGAAGAATTAACCCAAAATGAAGAAGAAAATATAAAACTCAGACGGAAGTGTGAGTTTGCAAAGCAAGAACTGGAGAAAAAGGTAAACTTACCTAGTTTTAACAATGATTGATCAATCTCTCTGCTCACAAATACCAGAGATAAATGATGGATTGCAGAAATAGAATATAAACTTAAAATACAAAGAATACATTGAAGAATATACACAGTCGTACTGCAGTACACAGTTTCTATATAAATCAAAGAAGGCAAAAGCGCTTTGCCTGAGTCATGAGCTGTATCCCTCCAAAGATCTGCTAGTGCTGTTTAGGAGTAGAAACAGAAGTCTTGTTGCCTGCCTTGTTTTCTTCATACTTGGTTAATCTTGCAGTGAATAATTTAGAGCTACTTTGAAGTTAGTAAGTAACATAAGCATGGTAATAGGTATTCTAACTAACTCAAATTATTTTCTACTTCACTGTATAAAACAAGGCAAGTTTTTAAAGATGTTCTCATCAATTTTTTATACTGGCATATTTCTAGAGAGTTATCAGCTGTTCTTTTAAAAAATCTGGAGATAGAGTTGCTGAAGAGTTTTATTTTGTACCTTCTCTTTCTGCTTTCCTTTTACTTTTTTGTCATGATTGTTCCACAGTATTGTGTTTTTCGTGTTTTTCTTACCGTGAATGTATTTTACATTGTACTGGCTTTGTTTTAAATTTCTCTTCCTGCAGCGCTGTGGTGGACGAGCTTTTACTTTCTCAAAATAACAATTAAAAATTTGAGGTTTTTCTAGATTGGGATTTTAGCATTATGATATCTATTATTAAGGAAATGTATTTTTTGGTGTGTACATAATCAGCAGTCATAAACTAGCTCCAACCTTGCCTGATAATACAGTTCTTAGATAATATTTTATCTCTTAACTGAAAAACAGTGAGGCTTTTAAGCATAGTCCTGTGTTCTCAACCTTTGAAGGCAAATGCAGAGGAAGAGTTATGCTTGATTCTGTTAGTTGGTTAACCAAAGAGAATATTTACTATTGTGGTTCTATTGTAGATGTTAAGATGAAGGAAATGATAATATTATCTCTTTTGAAATCTGATGCTGTCATATGCTGCATTGCAGAAGCCTATTGTGTTTGAGAAATATCTCTGTTCATTTTCAGTACTTTTTATACTTCTAGTATAATTCTTTTCTTAGAGCAAATACCAAGCATTATAGATGGCGTGAAATTCAGTTTCTCTTTTTCTGCACACATCTGTGTCATTAATGATATAATTTCTCCTGTGGGCTTTGAACATAGAATGTTTAGGAGTGTTGGCACCCTGAGAAACAAAACAGATTAAAAAAACAGAGGAAACTATATTGAGTTATATATTCCTTTTTAGCCATGATCTTTGGGAGTGAACTTTTGACTTATGGCGGACTGTGTTCAATGATTAATCACAGAATACTTTGAATTGGAAGGGACCTTTAAAGGTCATCTAGTCTAACCTTGCTGCAAAGAGCAGGGGCATCTTTAACTAGATGAGGTTGCTCAGTTGCTCAGTCCAATCTGACCAGGAATGATTTCAGTGATGGAGCTTCTACCACCTCTCTGTTCAACCTGTGGCAGTGTTTCACTACTACTCTCATTAGGCCAACCAGATCCTGTGCTGCATCAGGAGAAGTGTGGCCAGCAGGTTGAGGGAGGTGATTCTTCCCCTCTGCTCTGCTCTGGTAAGACCTCACCTGGAGTACTGCATCCAGTTCTGGAGCCCTCATTACAAGAAGGATGTGGATGTACTGGAATGTGTCGAGAGAAGGGCCACGAGGATGCTCAGAGGGCTGGAGCACCTCTTCTATGAGGACAGACTGAAAGAGTTGGTGCTGCTCAGTCTGGAGAAGGGGAGGCTCCGAGGTGACCTTATTGTGGCCTTTCAGTATCTGAAAGGGGCCTGCAAAAAAAGCTCAATCATAGATATAAAGGGAGAGAATCTGAATTTTAAGAAGATATGTAACATATTTAATAATCTTTCTGACACTGGATGATAACATAAAATGCTTCCTTCAGTACCAGTTGCTCTTCTCTGAGATATTCTTTGATTACTTTCTTTTGAGAACACACTGACTGTAAAAGGAGGTTTCCTTCAAAGATCTCTTTCTGTGATGTAGAGATTAGATGCCTTTAACTGGTTTAATAATAAGGAGAGTATTTGTTATGGACTCTTCCTACTTCTGGGGAAAAAGTACTTAAATTATTGACAGGAAAATAAGGAGAAGCAAGAAAAAAACTTGAGTAGTAGTAGAAGGTATTATTTTTGCATGGAAAGGACCTGAACTCAGTAGGTGAGTATAGTGCTATGATAAAATTGAAAGATGTATTGCTAATGATGTATGTTATGTTATTAACATACATGTTAATTTTTTCTTTGTTTTCTTTTTCATCTTGCACTGCAGGATAAACAAATCAGCACTGAAGAAGATCATTTGAGGAAGTTGGATGAGGCCAGACTGAGGTTTAAGGATCAGCTGCATCACTTAGAAATGGAGCAGGAATCCATTCTTTCCATGATAGGGAGTGAAATTGATGCTGCTTGTGAAGTTTTTTCTCGGGATTCCATGGAGAAATTCAAAGTAATTCTAGGTTTTAAGTATGCTGTGTATCTTGTTATTTCCTTAATGAATATTTGTAGCAGTGTTTGTATACATTATTAGAATCATAGAATCATAGAGTGGTTTAGGTTGGAAGGGACCTCAAGGATCATCCAGCTCCAACCCCCTGCCATAGGCAGGGACACCTCCCACTAGAGCAGGCTGATCAAGGCCTCATCCAGCCTGGCTTTAAACGTGTTAGGCGTTATTGTCACCTATCACTTAACTGGTGTAGATAATTTATGCACAATAGGGCCACGAAGATGATCAGAGGGCTGGAGCACCTCTCCTGTGAGGACAGATTACAAGAGTTGGGGCTCTTCAACCTGGAGAAGAGAAGACTTTGAGGAGACCTTGTAGTAGCCTTCCAGTATCTGAAGGGAGCCTACAGGAAGGCTGGGGAGGGACTACTTCCAAGGTCTTGTAATGACAGGATGAGGGGTAAAAGGTTTAAACTGGAAGAGGGGAGATTTAAATTAGATGTTAGGAAGGAGCTCTTTCTAGTGAGAGTGGTGAAACACTGGAACACGTTGTCCAGGAAGGTTGTGGATGCTCCCTCCCTGGAAGTGTTCAAGGACAGATTGGATGAGACTTTGAGCAATCTGTTCTAGTGGGAGGTGTCCTTGCCTATAGCAGGGGGTTGGAACTGGATGATCTTGGAGGTCTCTTCCAACCTAAACCATTCCCCAAGTACCCAGTACCCACTGATTTTATGAATGTTTATTTAACTGGTACAGATGTTAGATGTTAGAATTGGGTACTGTGAAAATCTGCCCATGTGTTAATCATTACTGTATTCTTTTGCCTTTTTTTGGTGAGAAATTTCTCACTTCTCCTACATCCCTTTTCTTCCATTAGCTTTTTTTCCTGAGCATTCACAATTTTCTTCTTATGTCTATCAAATATTCAAAGCAAGCAAGTTAGTAAGTTGTGTTTTCCATTAAAAACTGAGACAATCATTGTGAAATATAAAGATTTTGGGGGTTTGTCTTTTTTTGCTTCCTGCAGATGTTTGTCATGTTGGACATGTCAGTATATCTGTCACTGAAGTCTTAGCATTTTTAATGGTTCAGTGACTAATAACAATTTGTCCTCTACTTCTGGTTTATGTGCAGCCACTCTTCTGCAGAATGGAGTGGAAAAATCAGTTGAATGACTTTGAAGCTCGCCTTCTCTTAGAAAAGTAATTCTTAAGTAGTCTGATTGTATTATTCTCAAAACAGAGCATGCAGTTTCAAGCTTGGTTTGGATGTGTTCTGAGTATGCTCAAAATGCATCATTGTTGTGATTCTTAAGAGAAAACTACAGATTCAGAATGCAACTTACTATCATTGCAACTTAAGTGCATGTTTTGCTTCTGAGCAAAATTATGGTTAAGTATTCTATTAAACTGTTTGCAAATATAATCTCCAACTTAGCAAAGAATATTTATTTGATACATTTCCAGTAAGGAGGAAAGACTTTTTCCTTTCTGTGCCTCATTCTGAATTTTATGCCTATTTCATTTTCTTCTACCATTCCATAGGCAATATCACTTACACCAATGGTGCTGAATGATCCTCACCGCTGGTTAGCAGAAACAAAGGTAATAATCAAACCTCATGAAATTTTAATGAATAAGTTAATACCAAACATTTATATTTGTTCTAGTGAAAGTATCTTTGAAAAGGAGAAAAGAGAAACATGAGAAACATTCCTTTGACAATAATTCTGATATTCCCAGACTGTTATTTCAGCTGATGGGATGGTTTTCCAGATTTTGCTATCAACAAGAAATAGCTGTCTTCATAGCAAAAGAAACAGCAGTCTTGTTTTTACAAAAGATGTATTGTAGTAACTGCAGTGATACCCTTTAGATATGGACCAGTTATTTTCAGGCAAAAGAAACATGAGAATGTAGTCAGTAGGTTTAAGTTTCTCTTACAAGGTTATAACTTGTTATTTTAAATATAGCTGTTACTTATTAAGCCTAAAGGCAATAGGATTGGATTATTTGAACTGACTTCCTTTCCCCTTTGTTTGAAGCTTTTGAATCCTATAGTGTGGATGCACACATGGATTCGAAGAGTTGCACACATGGTTTCAAAGAGTAGAATGGTCTAGGTTAGAAAGATACTCTTGTCCACCCCTCCTGCCATGGGAAAGGACATCTTTAACACAACTGAAAACTTAGTGTCATGACTACTGACTTAGAACCCTTGCTTTTCATTTTGCAGCTTTCTTTCTGCTCCCAAAACTTGCTCACAAACTTACCCAGTATCTTTTAAAAAGGTGTAGCTTTCTGCGCTTTGTCATGATCTACTTTGATTTGGAGAAGAAATGTTTTTGTGGTTGTGTTTGCTTTTTTTTTTTCTCCTTGATGTAGAAAGGTCAAAGCCACAGTACAATTGACTTAAGGAAAAATTGCAGCTGTTTGTGTGATGTATTGATTGTGTAGAACTTGTTAAAAAAAGAAAGAAAGGCTGCTGCTATAGATAAGAACATTGGGATCAAAGAAATGTTATGCAGCATATCTTAATTTTAAAAAGTGACACTAGTATATTATTAAAAATACCTTTCACATAAGTCATTTACGTGCATTTGTCACCTAAGTTTCTTTAGCTATTAGAGGATATCTAGAATTAATGACTACCTCAAATCCTTCCTTTTTTCCTTTCATTTTGAATAGGCGATGTGAAAGTATTCTTTTTTTACCGCTTCTGTATGTATTATATTGACCATGACCTGCCTTATCCATGAGATTCTTCTGTTTTTTCTTCATCAACCTTAATTATTAATTTATGTTGAACAAAATGGTCAAGTGCTTTAAATTCCATCAACACAGACTACAGAGTGAAAGGTGTTCTGAAAGAAAAGGTATTTCTTGGTGTCTGGATACACAGTAATTCAGTGAGAATTTCCAAACCTACCCTAGCAAATTCAAGCACCTGATAAAAAAAAACAAGCCACAATCCAAAACCAAACAAACAAAACCAAAACAAACCAACCAACCAAAAACCACCAAAAAAACCCCACTTAAAAAAAAAATCAGTATGTAACTTCTTCATATACAGTTATCAGTCTAAATGTGTCTGTCTTTTCATACTTTTTGAAGGTCAATGTATGTCCTCTTAATATATCCCGGTTTATTATTCAGTAGTAGGTACAAATGAGCATTCTGTGACTCCAAAGGTAACCAATCATATAACATTTATGTCCTATTCTTTGCCTTAGAATTCTTTGCTTTTTATTGTGTGTGTCCCCCATATCTTTTTTTAATGTAGACTAAACTTCAGTGGCTGTGTGAGGAGGTAAAGGAGAGAGACAATAAGGAAAAAAAGCTGCGATGCAACTTACAGCAAAGCCGACAACAGCTCAAGAACTTCACACAGATGAAGGAGGCCGAACATAAATCTCTCTCTAAACAGATAAAGAACCAAGAAAAACTTCTGGAAGAAGTTCACAGAGAAAAAAGAGGTATGTCATTGGCTCCCTTTTTGTTAATAAAAGGTAGAAAGAGTTCTAAAATTCTATTACTTATAATTCCTGTGGTATCTTCAAATGTATTTTATCAAATGCTTATTACAAATTCTTATTTGGAAAGGTACTGTTGGTAACCAAGAAAAAAAATGAAATTCTTTGTTTTTTCTTGCTGATGAAAAAGGCAAACGTAATCAACTGCTTTTCATCCCAGCCCACTGGCTGAATAATATAGGAGTGTGCAATATAGGCAGTGGATATAGAAGTTATTTTTCGGCTGTACCATCTGACACGTTCCACAACTCAGGGAGAGGGGAATTATACAGGTGTCTGAGACAGCACTGGCAATGCTGCTTTTATCTGTTAAAAAAACCCAAACAACTAAGGAGCCCAGAGCAATCCCAAGTGCTGTGCAGTTACTCTCTTTTGCATAAATTGTATGTACAATGAACTGTGACATACTTTTTTTTCTTATCCTTTCTGTTATGTTGCAAAACAAATTAAGACAAGCTTTAGTTCTAATTGAAATGAATGACATTCTATATGGAATATATAAGCATAGTTTTTAACTCTCATGGCATGTAATTCTTTCTCTGGAGTGTTGAATGCCAGGTTTGGTACTAGCATCCGTACTTTCTGTGCTTGTCATGAAGGGAAAACACTAATCAGATTTTCCCGAGCAGTGTCAGTGTTTTGGTAGGGAAGGACCTGGGATGATCAGAGAGCTCGAGCACCCCTCCTATGAGGACAGACTGGAAGAGCTGGGGCTGTTCAGATGACCTTATTGTGGCCTTTCAGTATTTGAAGGGGGCCTACAAAAAAGCTGGGAAGGACTTTTGGAGTAAAGCTGGAGATGAGTAGGTTCAGGCTGGACATGAGGAGGAAGTTGTTCAGCATGTGAGTGGTGAGAGCCTGGAATGAGTTGCCCAGGGAGGTGGTTGAGGCCCTGTCCTTGGAGGTGTTTAAGGCCAGGCTGGATGGGGCCCTGGCCAGCCTGATCTAGGGTAGGGTGTCCCTGCCCATGGCAGGGGGTTTGGAACTAGATGATCCTTATGGTCCCTTACAACCCTGACTGATTCTATGATTCTATGACCTCACTGTCCCCAGCCAAGAGCTGTTTTTTGTCTCAACTCAGGTAATTGTAGGCATTTTATAGTTTCTTGAAGATTGACTTGGAGCACAATGCTTTTAGGAGTAGAAAAATATGCTTTCATCATGACATTATTGTAGAGTCTCAGGTAGACAGGAAGATCTCAGTCTTCCATTATTCTGCTTTTCATCTATGTACAAGCTCACTTATACCGTGTTACCTGTAAGCTTAATTGGACATGTTATTTCAATGAAGAATATTTTTGTAGTAAAGCCAGCACCACATCCTTTTATTTTTTGTCCTTAAAAACAGATTTATTTTTTTCTGCTGACAGCAACTTCCTTTTATTTCCAAGAGGGAATTTTTTTAAGTGCTTGGACAATTACTTAGAAGTTGTGCACTGAATACTGACCCATACTTGATGGATCTGAGTAAAAGCAAAATTAAGTTATAATTAAGTTATAAATGCCTGTCTTTGACACAACATCCTTCTCTATACGTTGGAGATAATAATTTGATGGATGAATGTTTTGGTGAATAAGGAATTGGCTGAGTGATTGTATCCAGAAATTAGTGATCGATGACACAATATCCAGACAGTGATCAGTGCCAAATGGTGTGTCTCAGGGGTCTGTACTGGGACCAGTGCTGTTTAATATCTTCATTGATGATGTAGGTAATGGGATCAAGTGCACTCTCAGCAAATTTTTCAATGACATCAACCTGAATGATGTGGTTAACATGGCTGAGAGACAAAATACCATCCAGAGCGATCTAGGCAAGCTCAAGATGTGGCCTCATTTGAACCTCATGAGGTTCAACCGGGCCAAATGTAAGATTCTGGGCTGGGGCAACCCCTGGTACCAATATAAATTGGAGGATTAAGGGATTGAGAACAGCCTTGCAGAGAGCAGGACTTGGAGGTACTGAGGACAAAAAGATGTATGTGAGCCAGCACCATGTACTTGCAGCCCAGAAAGCCAGTTGTGCTGTGGGCTACATCAAAAGGAACATGATCAGCAGTTCACACATGAAGAGATGACTGTTAGAATTAACTGTTCTATCACTTTTCTGGGGATGGAGGTGAGGTGGACTGTAGTCTTCTGGGTCCTGGTCCTTGCCCTTTTTGAAGACTGGAATGACATTCTTTCCTCTAGTCCTCAGACACCTCTCCTGTTCTCCATGACCTTTCAAAAATGATGGGATCTTAGCCAGCTCCTTCAGTAGTAGTGAGTGCATCCTATAGGAGCCCATGGATCTGTGGGTGTCCATCTTGTCCTGAAGATCTTTAACCCAGTCCTCCTTGACTGGTCCTGAGGACCAGTCTTAGCAGTAAAGACTGTAACAAAGATGGGAGTCTGGCCTTTATTCTGATACAATACTGTTAATGATGGGCTGTTACATTTTGTCAGACAGACTAAGTATTCTCTTCAAAAATTTTGTTAGTAGTCATTTTGTGTTTGGATTGGTACCTACTCAGATTAGATAAGGGTCAACTTTTAAGGACACGTAGTTATAGCCCCTGGTAGCTGACTTAAACATTATTGATAATGTTTTTGAAATATTGTAACAAAAATAATAGCAAAATAACAGTTGTAATAACAAATAAAAACATAGTTGTAAATATTTTATCAAACAAAGCAGATCATTTGCTTTACAAGAATAGTAAGATCCTGTCAAGATTTTCTTCTTTCACTTACAAACAACTTTGAAAGAAAACATGCTTTGATCTTTCAAGCTTTAATTTTTCTATTGTTATTCTCCGTTTGTTTGAAATGGTAGTGCCAAGATCCTGGTATAATACTAATAGTGTTTTTAGTGTTCCTGTATTTAAGTAATTATCCACTGAGAGGATCTCCCTGAGGCCTTATTTGCCTTAAAAAAAAAAAAAACACCAACAACAAAATTAAACACAGAGGACATAAGTCAAGTCTAATTTACTTTTTAATTCTCTTGTTCCTCATTTGGTTTAGGTCTTGTGAAAAAATCACAGTCTACATTTAAACTTCAAACTACACCCAAAGTTGTGGGAAATTATTAAGTTGAAAAGAGTGATCAACACTAATACTATTTACTGAGGACAAAACCCAGTATGTAATCTCATAGCTTCTATTTATAAATGCTGTTCCTTTGTTCCCTACAAATATGGTCAGTTCCTTTTTTTACTTCACATATTACAGTTTCTGTAATTCTGAGTAAATTATGTTCTCTTTCATCTGCTTTTGGAAGAGAATGCTGATTAGAAGTAGGTAATAAGGAATCACAGAATATGTCTGGTTGGAAGAGATCTTCCAATCTAAAGTAACAGTTACATAGGTAAAATTTTCCATGTAACACAAAACAGCAAACAAAATTGCACCAAATACAGGATGAGAAAAAGGACTTCACAAAGGGATGCTGACAGTGCATGCCAGTGTTAGCGTTAGTCTGGAGTCAGGATACATGCACATGCTGACGATGCAGAGCCACATAGTGTGATGGTTTGGGAGTTATCTGCCCCTGTCCCCCAATGAATTCACCCAAACTAGACTCAGCCAGCTGGAAGTTAAGGAATGAAGCTTTATATTTACAGCTTAGTGCAATTTTACAAGCAGATATTAAAAATATGTTACAAATATTTATAGCTATATACAGAAATATACAAGTTAAAATAATACAGAAACACAATGCCCCTCCCAGAAATCAGAGTTCCCAGGAGGGGCTCCCAACCACCCTTCCACCTTCTACCTTGTCCCGGAGTGTGCTTTAAGTGTAAGGTGAGTTGTGAGGATTGGCAAGGGAAATTAGAAGCAGAATGATTAGTTTGGTTACACAGATCCAAACAGAACAGCAGAAACCTAGGGAGAAAACACAGACACTGAACAACAGACAGACACTGTCTTATCTATGTTTGTGTCCTTAGTTTTATACATCTCAGCGAACCTATGAGTGAAGTAGACATCACCATTGTTTTCTTTTCACAGCCTATAATCTAATTTTTCTCATTAACATATTCCAGTTAGCCTCAAACTAGCACACATAGGTGTGATGATAGCAGCACGGGAAGATGGATGACTGTGCTGGTGGTGAGTTTCTCCAAATCACCCTCCTTGCTGTCTTCACTTAAAGGTATTCATAGAAGAATATTTTTTAGATTTTGTTTTTTTCTAAATTTCTGATTTAAACCATAATTCATAGTGAAGTTTAGGGAAATAGAATCGTTCAGGCTGGAAAAGACCCTTGAGTTCATCAGGTCCAACCGTTAACCCTACTCTACCAAGTTCACCACTAAACTATATCCCTAATCACCACATCTAAACAACCTTTAAATACATCCAGGGATGGCAACTCAAACACTTCTCTGGGCAGCCTGTTCCAATTCTCGGCTACTCTTTCAGTGAAATTTTTTTCCTAACATTTAGTGTAAACCCACCCTGGGTGCAAATTGAGACTGTTCCCTCTCCTACAACTAATTACCTATGAGAAGAGACTAGCAATGACCTCTCTATGTTGTCCTTTCAGGTAGTTATAGAGGGTAGTAACATTTCCCCTTCTCCTCCTCCTTTAAACAGTACCAGTTCTCTCAGCTACTCTTTGTAAGACTTACTCTCTAGGCCTTTCACCAGCTTATTTGTTCTTTGCTCCAGCACTTCAGTCTCTTTCTTGTATTGAGGTGCCCAAAACTGAACATAGCACTTGAGGTGTTCAAGGCAGGATTGGACGTGGCACTTGGTGCCATGGTCTAGCCTTGAGCTCTGAGGTAACAGGTTGGACTTGATGATCTGTGAGGTCCCTTCCAACCTTGGTGATACTGTGAGACTGTGAGGTGTGGCCTCACCAATGCTGTGTACAGGGGAACAGGCACTTCCCTACTCCTGCTGGTCACACTGTTACTGATACAAGCCAGAATGCCACTGGCTTTCTTGCCTGTCAGTTAGAACCCCCATGTTCCTTTCTGCTGCACAAATTTCCAGCTATGCTTCGCCAAGTCTGTAGCATTGCATAAGGTTGTTGTGACCCGAGCGCAGGACCTGGCACTTGGCCTCGTTGAAGCACATACCAGTTACCTTGTCCAACTGATTTATCTAAGTCTCTTTGTAGAGCCTCCTAACTTAGTGTCATCTGCAACTTTGCTAATAGTGCATTCTAACTTCTCATCAAGATCATTGATAAAGATGTTAACCAGAACTGATCCTAATACTGAGCCCTGAGGAGCACCACTGGATTTAATGCCATTGACCACTACTCTTTAGGCCTGGCTGTCCAGCCTGTGTTTTGTCCAGCAAAGCATATGCTCATCCAAGCCATGACCAGACAGTTTTTTCATGAAAAAAACATAGGAAAAAAACTTTAGGAAACAGTGTCAAAGCCTTTACTGAAGGAAGTCAGTAGTGTTCCTAGGTATCAAGCACCTTATTAGCTCTTTATACTCCACCTTTTTCTAATGAGATATGATTTGAAACCTAGTCATGTAAGGTATTGGGATTTTGATTTGGGGGGATTTTCTTTCTTCTTCTTTTATTTTTGCATACTTCTGTGAAAACAGTATTGGAGGCAGGAAGCAGATACTTCCATTTACAAAGCAAATTAATTTGTGCACAATTATGAATAGTCTTCATATGTGCACATTTATTACTAATTGTGTTATATTCTAATTTTATTAGGTCTGATAGTCACAGATTTTGTGGATACAGATGAAGTTATCATGTACCAGTGTATTTATTTAGCTTTAGCTTCTGTGGTGTTAACAGGCCTTCAGCAGTAGGTCCTCTACTCTTAATAGTATTCAAGATTTTAGAAAGAACATTTACTGATTTAATGACATCGGGAAATAAAATACAACAGTGATTTATCACAGGTAATCTGAACTCAACTTCCTGGCATTTGGTTCGTTCAATAAGATAGGTGGTACTTACCAAATAACTGACATGTGTAAGAGAACACACAGTATGGATGTCATCTGTATAGCATTCAACATGGAAGTGTGTGGGAAATTACTAGTGTAAACATCATGGTTAAATATACATAGAAATTAGAGTGGGGAATGTGCTTCTCTGATAAAGTTATTGAAATGGATAATTAGTACCATGTCACAGATGCTGGTCTACAGACTTGCTTTATTTCATGAGTTAATTTAGTCTGAAGAACAAGAATGTGACAATAAAACTTGGAGTCTTAGAAAATATGTTGGCTTTGTTGTTACACAGAAGATGTGCGATAGCATTGGGATCATTTAATTTCATTCACCTGATGCCACAGAAGGAAATTTTGTGTATGATTTATTTCTGCCACTTTTGTATACCAAATTTAGATTCGAATCCTGCATAAGAAATTAATAATAATTTTCACAAATGTTAAACAAATTTTTGAGCTCTTTTTACTAATGCACTAAAAGATAGGCACAGGTTGACTTGGTGTTCAATACCAGTTTATTCTGCTACTGAATTAAATGGCAATGCATGTGGCAGTGAATAACAAATTTACAGTCTGCCTCTGCATTTAATTTCACAGTTGTGTCAAGATGTTTTTTTAACTTGAAAACTATGACCTTCCTTACACTAAATCTGGGGTTTAAGTTAGTAGAAGGTAGAGAATTAATGTAATGCATGTCTGTTAATGTGAATTCTGAGTACTATTATTTATGAGGTGATATATTGAAATGTTTATAAATGGGTTTTCTGTTAAAAAAACAAGGTTGCAAGATGTGACTGTTTAAATTTTTTAGATAGGTACTCTTACATACTGAAACAAAAAATCAGGTTTAATTATGATTCAGCTAGTTGAATGTAAACATGTTAAAAGCTACTTTCCCAAAGGAAAAAGGAGAAAACACATTTAATAGCATTAAATGTTAGGAGGAAGTTCTTTACAGTGAGGGTGGTAAGACACTGGAACAGGTTGCCCAGGGAGGTTGTGGATGCTTCCTCCCTGGAGGTGTTTAAAGCCAGGCTGGATGAGGCCTTGAGCAGCCTGCTCTAGTGGGAGGTGTCCCTGCCTATGGCAGGGGGTTGGAGCTGGATGATCCTTGAGGTCCCTTCCAACCTAAACCATTCTATGATTAAAAGGAAAAGTATTAAGCCAAAAGAAGACAATAATGTATCAAAATGATAGAAAATTGAAATCAAGAGGTTGCAATGGTGTTTAGTTTTTGTTACTTACAAAAAGTTGAAGAAGTACTTAAAGAGTAGTAAAACACTCATGAAATTATGGGCAAAATCCAGGTGCAGTAATAAAGGAAATGAAGGCAGAGTGAATTTACTGTAATTGATAGAGAAGTCCTTTGTGTTTTTTTTTCTTTTTTCTCAATGGTATTACTTAATGAAACAGATTTTCAGTCAAAATTGGTGCAAATAGATGAAAATAACTTCTACTGCATTTGTAATGATGCAGATTTTAGATGGAAGACTGATTCTCAGAGTATCTGTGGATATATATGGCTGTCTTTTCCCACCAACACAAAACACTTATCTGAAATACATCATGAATTTTTGAAGTGTTTTTTAGACTGTAAGTTTGCAGAAATCAAATACGATCGAAAGGAGATGGAGATACCTCTTTGTTTGCTTTCCCTTCAACAGATCTGATATTATATCTTTTTTTTCTTTTTGGAGGGGGTGGTGTTAAGAATAAAAATAGGATTTTTGGTGGACATGCCAAAATCAGACAGGATGAGTATGTAAAGTGCTTTAGTGACGATTATGTTTCAGGAGTTTTTGTGAGCTTAAATATATCCACTAAAACAGCTGTGTAGTTTATGAGTTTTCCCTCTTTCTTCACTAAAGCATTTGTAAAGATACAGAATATTGTAGGCTTTTGGATCCTCATTACAAATTTCTGTAGAAGTGTTAACATCACAGTCCGACCTGTGGTAATAAACTGGTTGTTTATGTGATTCAAATCTATCAAAATCAAGTAAGTTAACAGAGATTCATGAAAGAGAGTAGTGAATGAAGGAAATTGCAGTATAATTTTTTAGAATTGTTTATGGGGTATCAGAAGTATCACAGCTGTCTGGTGATGTGTCAAGATGGGCTGCAGTATATAGTGCAGTTAGAGTAGCTGATTAAAAGGAAAAACATTAAGCTGTGACAGTTTTCTTTTGTTTGTTAATGCTTAAACCCTTTAAAAATATTACAAGTGTGGCAGTTTCGTAATAACTTTTTAATTAGGAGTAGGTAGTTTTAGATAGATAAAAGATATTAGAGACTTAAATATTTACCTTCTCTATAAAAGTATGTATTTTTGTTTTGCATGAAAGCTTGCTTACACTCTTGAAATGAGTACAGAGCTCAAACACTATAGATTCAGGAACATAGCTCTTGCAAGGAAATCCTTCTTGAATGTATTGAAATGTATAGAAGACAGCTAGGATGTGGTATAGCAGTGAGGCACAAAGTGTGCACAGTTTTTTTGTTGCAGGAGAATGTACTGCCATTTCAGAGAAGACACAGGTAGTCAACAAAGAAATGGTTAGCAAAATAAGACCTGATGTATTTGTCAAGGCCAAATCCATTCCTTTTGTGTAAAGTGATGCTAGACTGTAGTGATGTGAGAAGAGTGAATGCATTGGTCTGATATACAGACCTGACCCTGATTTCACTTAGCTCAAAGATACAATGTTCTCCAAATGCTGTCTTACGTAGAGTCCCAGATGATGCAAGCCATATACTGCCCCACTTCTCGGTGTCTATGTTCAATCACACTTAAGGGAGCTGGCATTGTTCTGTCTGGAAAAGACTCCAAGGAGACCTAACAGCAGCCTTCCAGTACCTGAAGGGGGCCTAAAAGAAGACTTGAAAGGGGCTGTTTACAAAGGCCTATAGTGACAGGATGAGGGACATTAGGAGGAAGTTCTTTATCATGAGGGTAGTGGAACACTGGAACGGGTTGCTCAGGGAGGTAGTTGAGACTCCATCCTTGGAGATATTCAGGGTCAGGTTCAACAGGGCTCTGGGCAATCTGATGTAATGCAGGGTGTCCCTGCTCACTGCAGGGGAGTGTACTAGATTACTTTGGAGGTCCCTTCCAACCCAAACCGTTCTATGATGCTGTTACATTTATAGACTTGTTCTGATGTAAATTATACTGCTGAGTAAGGCTCAAGAAGGTAATGATCCTAGACCTGAGCTGTGACAGATTTTGTAAGTGATCTCTGAAGAAAGACATCCATGTATTTTAATTTCAGGGGATAATTTTCTTTATGCTCAGTCAGGATTATTTGTTGTTTAACTGCTGTGGAAAATGCAGAGGAACACTTTATATTAAAGTGGATTCAAGGAGCGGTCAAGGTTTTGACAAAATCTTCTAGAATCTATATAGGTTCAAAGTACAGAGTCAGAGCAGTACAATTGAGGAATTCCCTGCTGCTTAAACTGAGAAGTAGGAAATAGGTAAACAGTGAAAATTAAAATATTCTGATTTTTTTTCTATTTTGAAGTATTATGTTTAATACTGAAGTACATACACTCTTTTGAATATTACTTTACCCCTTAGTTTTATCCTTTCAGCTTTGTTTCCTTCTCTCTTTAATGTTTGATTTTTAATGCATTACCTCATATTGTCATTATATGGTGACACAGTCCCTTTCTGTGGCAGCAAGAAATATCACAAAATAATTTAAGGTTATCTTGTATTGGACAGTGAAAGGGAACATTATGTAGAGAAAATTCTTTTTTAAGCATACATGAGAAAAGGTAGCTGAAGGATTTCAGAGGACTTCTCCATAATACTTGTTTTTGATAATGAGCTTCAAAATGCATAAAGTTGTAATAGAATTACTATTCATATAACTATTTTTTTTTTCTTAATAGTGTTCTTGCCCTTTAAATGATGTTTGGGTTTTTTTAATGTGATGGGGGAAGGAGGAGGGAGGACTTCTAAGTTATTTTAAACTTTGCCAAAATGAACCTGCATTCAGAGTCTTAGAGGAATGGAGATAAGCCCAAATCATTTGGAAATCTTACCTTGTGGTTTTGATTTTTTTTTTTTTTTTTTTTTAATTGGAAAACTGGAAATATCACCCTAACTAGTATTTTATGCAACTGTTTTTGTTTGCCATTATCTTTTTATGCACTCATAAAAATATGGCTGCCATTGTGAAAAAGGAAAGGTAAGAAATGGAATCAAACTATTACAAAGATGTGTTTAAGACTCTTTGATTTTAGTTGTTTTTCTTCTCAATTACATATTTTAATGCTTATCTGAAACTTATGTAGAGATTTATAGTTTAGAAAGCATGATGTGCCCTTCAAAAAGTAAATTGCTGAATTTGTGCTGCATACTAATAATAAGAGACTAAATTTGTTAGTTTTTCCTCATGATTTACCTACACATGCTGGAAACTAAATCAAAATTATCAGAAGTCATCCAGGGAATGGGGATTTACTACATATCAAGTAGATATTGGATAATTAGAATTTATTAGTTAAGATTTTCTTCTTCTTTTGAATGATGACATTTTTCTTTAAACCATGCTGAAGAGCTGATGTTCTAAGAACTAATGGGTTTTGAGTTGTTTGGTTGGTTGTTTTTTTTAATTAGTTTAAATGTTGGCATAGGAGTGTAAATAGTAAGTTATATCTTAACAGTGCTTTAATACTACATAATAAAGAGAATCTTATAAATATCTCCATAGCTTTGTCAGGACTCCTTGACACATGAAAGGTGTTGTGATGCCTTCAGGTTACATAAAGCATCCATACCAAATCAGTGTAACTGATTTACAAGTATTAAAAATAAACAATCAAACAAAACCACTTTCATTTGTGGTACTTTCAGGCTTGTGTCTTGAATGTACTATTTAGTGAGAAGTACATAGCAAAAACATGCTATTGGTCACTCAGTCTTCATGAAGTAGAAGTGATTTTCCCAGAAAACTAATATCTGGTAAGATGGCTGTTTAATTAAATAATATGCTGTTTTACTGGAAATGAAACTGAACCAAGGACTCTGTGGTCCTCCCACTGATTGCCATAGTCAGTCTCTTTTAGTTTAAAATACAGATGAATCATGTTGGAAATTTGAGCAGAAATAAAACTTTCTATCTAAGATTTTTAATATGATCAAGCTGTTGAAATTGAAGTATTTGAAATCTCAATATTGCTGTATTATACATTCAGGTATCTTTTAAAAGTAGAGCTAATGTTATGTTTTTGTCTAGAATTTGTCAGGCTGTATTAGATTGATGTATTAAGAGCTTTTATATCCTTTCAGCTGACATGCTGTTTAAAAGTTGTTTTTTTTTCCTAAAGTGAGTGCTAATGATGCTTTATATTTGGAGAATTTAAAATTAAATTCTATTTCACTACAAGGATATTTGCACTTAGAGAAGTGCTTTGGTTACCAGTAAAACTAGCTCTTAATGTTGACTGTATACAACATAGTTTTAATTACTGAATGGACATTACAAGGGAATTCTTGAAAGAAAGAAAACAAGCTGATGTTTCTATCAAAAAAACATTAAATTAACTAAGTGGGTAACTCATCTGTTATCCTTGCTTTCCTTCTGTGATTTCAATATGATAAATTGATAGTTTCTAATCAATTTAATGAACATATTACTCTGTTTAGCATCTTCAAGGTAACAGCTGGCTGTATCTGAAATTCAGCTTTTGTTTCCTTTACTCTTTTGGCTGAGTTTCCTTGGTTTTGGTTTTACAAAGTGGGAACTGTTGACTGGTACTTTGAAATGCTTTACAGATTTTGTAATTGTAAATTTTTTTTAAGGATTTTTGCCTTTTGAGTCAAATAAGGTAAGCAAATCAAGTGTATAATTGATATAGTGTCAGTGATTAGAACAATAAGGTGCAAAGTGTGATTTTCCAAATAAGAATGTCTCTCTAATTTATTAAACATCTACTTGTAATAATGGGCACTCAACATTTTATCTTATTTTTTGTGGGCAAAGAGAGTCAGAGCATTTTTCTTGTCCGGATATATTATGTCTTTGGGATAAGGTCAAAACTGTTTTGGGCATGATTTGCATCCTTTTGCCTATTTTATAAAGAGCTTCAGCTGCAGGTTATTGAGCACTGTTATCAAACATTGCTGCTTTAAAAGTTGTTTTCTTGCTGGACAGACACAGTATCTGAGTCATAGGAATAATATGTGTGTTTCTGGTTATATAAAAAAACCAGCCCCAATCCCATTACTTCTCATTAAGAATTGCTGTGACTTTCAAGGAGGTTGAGGTTTAGTATATTTCTCTTATCTACATCTTGAGGTGGGACAATGTCAATTTGGTAGTGTCACGGACCAGTCCCTCAGACAGTTTGCAAATAACACAAAAGGTGAATTTTGGTTCACTTCTTAGGGAAAGCACAGTGAGTTTATTTTCATTTTTAATTCTGTAGGTTACCATACAGGAAAAAAAAAATCTGGTCTTTTTGTTACAAAAAGACCTTCTGAAATACACTGCCAGTGAAAGTCTAATGTTGCAGAAAAGTGAAATTATACTCAGCAAATAGGAAAAAATTATAGAATCCGCAAAAAAAAGATTATAAGATTTTGGGTAAGAGGCTTGAAACAGTTCTGAAAAGCAAATCCAGCTTTTCATTTTGGCTTTTTTCTTGTTTTCTGAAAAAATGTTTAGAACCATATTTTCACAGTGGAAAATGTTAGAGCCAGGGCTTAAACCTTTGCTTTTAGGCTCAGGAGTTTTTTTACTTCATTGTGTTTTGTCTTGTGTAACATGAAAAACAAAAGAGAAGATTAAAAATTTAGTCATCATTTAAGATTGCTAAAGGATATAAAGATCTTACATTAATACTATGAATTTTCAACACTGGGCATCCATTCTAAGACTAGTTTCTGCATGAGCAGATCAATTAATATTTTAACCTATGACCCGTTTTAGGTCAGATACAATGAAGAACATTTACTCTTGGCTTGGTAACGCTACTCCTGGCACCGCTGAGAATTCATTCCTAACCTAGGAGATGATGCCCCAGCTATTAACGATTTCTGTTTGTCAGTATACTTCATATATCATAAAAATGATATTGAATATTTTATCAGCTTTGCAGACTTCAGTTCTTTCCTAGCACTTTGTTAAGGCTAAAGATATGTAACTAAGCTGTAAATAAGTATGAGTATTAGGTGTGTAGGATATGTGTTGCAGTTAGGGTCTGGCGACCGGAAGATGGCGTGCTGTCACGGAAAGATAGGGCTCCTTTCTGTGCTCTCTATGATCTCTCTATGATTCCTTTGTTATACTTAGCTTTCTGTCTGTGATGCAAGCAGAAGGAAGTGATGTTGCTACCTATCCTATATAATCCCATGCTACACGTTAATAAATGCCATTTTGCTGTCCACCACATTGGTGTTTGCATGCTGATGACCACGTGCTGCCATTACTGAACCAGGGCATTGTGGCAGAGCGGCCACAGATATGCAATGTGTTCTTCCTTTACAGTGGCATGTTTGTGGTCTTCTGACTAATTTTCCTCCTTCTTTACAAAATATTACTTGAATATCTCTACCTGTAGAAATTACATAGTGTTGGGAGAACGGGCTGAGCAATTCTGTAATAAGCATAACTAATTTACAGCTCCTGTCTACCTCATAATAAGATTTGCAATGCCTGTGTGTAACAGAATTTTATAATACATTTATTATACTGCTCATACTGGATATTAATTTCCCTGTGTAATCTCCATTCTGGGACTAATGTCCTCCTACCTTTTTACCCAGGGAAAACAGCAGTGTTAAGTCTGATTTTTCTTCTGGTCACTCTCTAGGAATTAGACTGATCAGAAATAAAATGTCAAGTGTCAGTTAGGAATTACTTATACTTCTCTGCCCAAGAAAAGAGCAAAGCTCGGGTGTTGATACTCAGTTTGCTAAACTGAGGGGGAAAAATCATTTTATGTTTATATCTCTTGTGCGTGAGAAGCAATGCTTAAATGAAATGTTTAATATAATCTCCTTCAATATTTTTTTTTTGTTTAAAGTACAGGAGATTTTTTTTTTCCTCAAACCTATGTATTAGATGTTTTCCTCTGAAAAATTTACTAGAATTGTTGCACTGCAGATTTCTGCACATGGTTGTGTGGTGAGAATAAGCAGTTACTCTATTTAGGTATCAGGATTTGCATAATAGGGGGTTAGATACCAAGCAAAAGTGTTTGCCAGCAAAGCTGATAAGTTTCATTTGTATATCATCAGTTGCCATGGGACAGTACAGCAGGATTGTCCCACCAACGAAAATTCAGCCTATCTACAGTTGAGAAAATTAGGAATGAGAGTTACTATTATGGCCTCCTTAGTAATTGCCAGGTTGCTGTTCCTTGCACCTTCCTTTAAAGCACATGGGGAGAGGAGATATTATATAACAGTTGCATTCTATTGTAGTTCCTAACAAAAGAAAGGAAAGAAGGAACTTCGACAGATTTGGGAAGTTCTGTGCTTTACAAAGAGATGCACTGACCTCTCTGTGTGTGCATGCTTCTTTGAGGTATGCATTTTCTTAGACGTTCTTTGGGTCTTACTGATACATGGAGTCATTTCTTACAGCATTTATCAAGGCCTGAATCCCACAGCGCTATAATGCTTTCATCAATAGTCCCTCCCCAGCCCTCCTGTAGCCCCCCATCAGATACTGGAAGGCTACTACAAGGTGTAGAATCACAGAATCAACCAGGTTGGAAGAGACCTCCAAGATCATCCAGTCCAACCTACCACCCAGCCCTATTCAGTCAACTAGACCATGCTCTTCTGACAGTTTATTAAAATGCCCAAGCTGCTAAGAGATCCCTTTTTTCAGAGACTGGTAGAGAAACTTAATTTTAGGACCAGCATCTTTCAGCTTCATATCTTATCTGCTGTCCTTTGCTGCAGACATTGCAAATGAATTATTTTTCAGACAGCCCAATTAGGAAACACACTTGTAAGCTCCAAAGAAGTAGTCAAATAACAAGTGTCATCAGCTAGAAAAGCTTTCTGGATTGCGGCAAGAGACCTGCTTACCTCCTTCAGTAGGCCAAATTACTTCAAATAATTTGTGCTAATTGCTTTAAAAAAATTGATACCCTTAATCTTTGACCCTCGCTTAGCTTTTAGGTCCAAGCTTGGTTCTGTGTATTTTTGCATTGAAATATGCAGCTGCCTTTCAGATATAGCTAAAAGGAATTTGCTGATGTGCATAAATGTGGTTGAGATGATAAACATAAAAAAAACAAACCAGAAAAGCCTAAGATATTAAGGTAGAGAACTCACTGAATAAAGTGACATTCAATTTCCTGTATTGCCATTTATATATGCCATACCATAATTTTTATGTAGCTGCTATGCCCGTAAATGTATCAACATAATTTTCTAAAACAAGAAATGACAAATTATCTTTTCAAGCTTGTACTCGGCGAACAAAAACAAATTAAGTTTCAATTTCTTTCTGTGTACTCCTGGGAGATTTTATTCATCATCAGAAAGGAAATGTTTCTCTATTCAGGAGAGAATTGTAACAATTATGTATCATATGCAATGACAAAACAGAATGTTCTACTCTGTTTTCTGTTTAAAATGTCAGCTCTTCCAAAGGCCTCACTTGGAGAACATTTCTTACTATGTTTTGTTTTGTCTAACGCTGATTTGTTGGTTGCTGTTTTTTTTTCTTTAATGAGGTTTCTAATCAAAACTATGGGAGAAAAAGCCACTGGTCAGTTAGCTTCTGTAAATTTGTGCTACAGAGAGAGCTGTGATTGCAGCTCTCACATACAAATGCAATATAATCAGGAGTTTGTGGGTGAGACTGCAGCTTCCCATTCTGTAGAGCCACTTAACATCACTGCAGACAAAAGGCTAAACTTTTTCTTCTGTTTCTCTCACACCCATCTGTACTGCTTGCTTCTTCTTATGTTTCATGTCTGCTCTTCATTGGACCCTTCTGTAAATATTTACTCACTGTTAGCCACATAGAGCTACCTGTGTTTTTTGCCAGTATACTCTGTTCTCATGGTAATTGACTGAAGTGACCCCTATGGAGGTCCATGCTCCATGCCTTTAAGCAAATGCAATCTATGATGTGATCTGACCACATCTGGTGGAGCTAGAATACTCCTTCCTCGAGACATTTCAGCTGGGGCTGTACTATTTTCTGTGGGGCATGAAGTAATTCCACAGTCATGAGTACTCAGACTAGCTTATTTAAAGCTGGCTCCTTTAAGTAAAGAACTTCTTGAAAGAGCCTAGTGCAGTGCCACAAAGATGATTAAGGGAACTTCTCCCTTATGAGGAAAGATTGAGGGGTCTGGGTCTCTTTACCTTGGAGAAGAGACTTGAGGGGTGACCTCATTAATAAAAATACATGAAGGGTGAGCATCAGGAGGACAGAGCCAAGCTCTTCTCAATGATGTCTGATGATAGCACAAGGGGCAATGGGTGCAAGCTGGAGCATAGGAGGTTCTGCATAGACATAAAGCATTTTCACTGTGAGAGTGACAGAGCACTGGATCAGGCTCCCCAGAGAGGTTGTGGAGTCTCCTTCAATGAAGACATTCAAAACCCACCTGGATGTGTTTTTGTATGACCTGCTCTAGGTGGTCATACTCTGGCAGGGCAGTTGCACTAGATGATCTTTTGAGGTCCCTTCCAACCCATATCCTTCTGTGATTCACTGTACTGTAAATGTACTATTAGTCTGTTGTTGTAAATTTTTGCTGGCTTCTCAGAGTCTTGTGAAGTTTGAAGTTTTTATTCACTACTACTGAAGTTTTTATTCACTACTACTGAAGTTTTTATTCACTACTACTGAAGTTTTTATTCACTACTACTGAAGTTTTTATTCACTACTACTGAAGTTTTTATTCACTACTACTGAAGTTTTTATTCACTACTACTGAAGTTTTTATTCACTACTATTGAAGTTGTTATTCACTACTATTGAAGTTGTTATTCACTACTATTGTAGATTAGATTTTCTGAATAATAAAACTAAAAAAAAATCTGTTCTCAAGATTTATTTCTACTAGGAACATTTTTTTTTATCTGCATTCTGGCACTAGTTGGCAATGTTATTGTTGAATGAGTAATCAACACATGAGTGATTCTCATGTCAACAGCAGGTTACTGAAGGCAAAGGCAAATAGTTAACATGAATTTATTCCTATCGCCTCGTCTGGACCTTTGTGTAGTATATGTTAGATCATATTTACCCTCTCACAGATGACAGAATTCTGTACAAACTGTGATGAAAAAGAGCAGCTACACCTACTCAAAGAGAAGCTTGAAATCGTTGTGATGCACTTCACCGTAGTAACAAACCCAAGTATAAGATAGGGACTTTCTTTGAAGTGCTACAGTTTATCTCTACTGGTATTTTTCATTTAGAGGACATTCTGCTTCTTGCATGCTTTCAAATACACATTCATGCAAACTTGTAAAAGAAAAAGCAGTTACTTAACAGACCAGCTTAGAGATGATGTCAATATGGTTTCTAATAACCATTTACTAATTGGATTTACAGCATCTTCAGCTAGCACATTTAGGAAACAATGAAAGTATCCTTTTTAAACCCTTGCGGGGACCGAAATAGTGAGATCAGATTTAAAGCAAATGTCTGCTGACTCTCAAAGTTTTTAACAAGTTGAACCCTAAAGGAGCATTAAGTGCTGGTTACTGTTGCAAGTTGCTGTTCTCTGTCTTATACAGTAAACCAGGGAGACGGTGATCAAAGGGCTCTTTTCCAGAGTAATGTGTGCTGTTCAGCCTTTTGTTCAATTGCTTGAGCCAATTACTTGTGTATTTCATTCCCTAACTGCAATTTACTAAGCAGATTGTTGCAAAAAGCCAGTAAAGCAGGCTGTTTTCTATAGGGAGGATGCAGAGAGACTTTTCCTAAGGGCATCTACCAATAGGACAGTAGGAACTGAGGAACAGTAGGTTTAGATTGGATCTTAGGAAGATGTTTTTCAGTATGAGGGTGGCAACACTCTGGAATAGGTTCCCCAGGGAGGCTGTGGATGCCTCCTCCCTGGGGTTGTTCAAGGCCAGAGTGGCTGAGGCCTTGAGCAGCCAAGTCTAATTCAGAGATGTCCCTGCCCAAGATAGGGAGGTTGGAGTAGATGATCTCTGAGGTCCCTTCCAGCCTACATAATTCTATGAATCTGTTCACCTCAACATTTTGATTATGACTTGTGTTTTCTTTGAGTTTCTTGAGTGTCAAAATAATTTCTAAATTCAGTGGATGTCAATTATCTTTATTTTAGGAGCTTAAATTTTATTTTTTCCTTATAAGAAAGTCTGTATAAGTGGAAGGAGACTTCTGTGACTGTAGTCAAGCCATGCCAGTCTAAAGATAGTGTAGAAGGTGAGTTGGAATCTTTATGTTTTGATAGATATTTCAGTAAATAATAGCCTGAAAGCAAGCACTGCAAAGTACTTCAAGTGTTTCTTTTAAATACCAAGTGCATATGTGTTAAGTTCTCTTTGGCATATGTACACGATAGTAGGCAAGATGAAGTTTTAAACTCCTTTCTCTGGTACTGAAATTCAAATAATAATTACTACATTTAATACTGCTAAGAATTTTGTTTGTCATAAAGCGAGTTCATCTTGCTTTTAAAACCGTTCCTAAGTTTTTACCTTTTGAGTAGAAGATGTAGCCCAAAAGATACAACTGGAAGAATTCCACAGTTAATGTTCGGAGTTTGGATTTTGCATAGAGTGAAAGTGTTGAAGCCCAGTTACAGGACAGTGCTCCATAGCTCACAGAAGAGGAGGGCATAGGCAGTACAATTTTTTCCCTGCTATATTCTATTAATTTTTCAGCCTTAATTTAAGCATGTTAAATGGAGGGGGGAAAAGTGATATTGACATGGTAAGCTTCTGGTTGGTTTAATCACTGTCATCTTTATTAAGGTTGTTCTGATGACACTTGATTGATATAATTTTACACAGGACATAAACAATGTAACAAAATGAGAGCGACTCGCAATTATTAGGTTGGTTTGGGTTTTCTTTTTGTCTTGTTTAAATCATTGACATAAGGAGAGATTCAATCAGTGCCCATTTGACTTGTTTTTAATCTTCATAGCAACCTTCTGGTTACTGCAGATTTATGGATGTAGTTTTGATAAGTAGATATTTAATTTGTAATCATGAAATTACAACATCCTGAAAGTCCAGGCAGTCTTCAAAACAGCCAGTCATGATTTTCATTAAAAGTAAAAAATTGACACCTGCATTCTTGATATCTGATGTGTCCTGTTTAAATTTTCATGGTAAAAGCCCTGTCTTTCAGATAAACTTTTGCTTTGCCAGGTCAGTTCTCCATGTTTTTATTCAGATTTATTTTTTTTTCACTATACCATTCTTGACATCAGTAGTTCTTGTTTTCAGATGAGGAATTTTTGTAATTATAAATTTATTACAAAAGATATATATTAAAATAATTGTTTAAGAAATCATTTGCTACAAGCATAAATATAATTTCGCTCACAGTTGGTCATGGTTTAACAAAGGCTTCAAATAAGAGAAGCTGTGGTGGAGTCATCCTACAGCAGATGACTCAAAGTCCTTAGTGTAAGGACGCCCTCTGACACAGGACAGTTAATACTTCCTGATGAGGAAAAGTGGCTCCTTAGGATGAGGACGGGTTGACTGATTAATGAGGCTGTGAAATACAGGTGGTCTGATGTTTCCCTAGAGACATATAAATGCATGTAGAGTTGAGCAGATAACATCTTCTATAGCTCTACAGTTATTCATCAATTTCCCAGTGCTTCTCTGAGTTAATAGCTTTATGCTGCTGATCCAGCAGTGCTGTTTTTTATGTACCACCTCACTCGATTCTAGAGGAGATCTTTGATTCTATTCTGGGTAGAATTCAGCTTGCTCATTTGGACACCAAAAAAATACCTGGGACACCACCTCTGAATTTATGACAGTGGCAGCTGCTAAGAGATGTTTGTAGCTCTAGATGACCAACCTCCATAAAGATTTACATTGCTATTCTGAACATTTGGCACTCCTTATAGTGATCAGTAGACATACTGAAGTTCTGTGCAGTTATCATTCATAAGAATATTTTCTGTGTGGATTTCAGTGCACTTTAAGCATCACATCAAGTCTGGGAAAGTAGGGAGATATTTTCTTTAGGTGTTTTTCAAGGAAGCACAGAACATTTCCCACAGAGATACTAAGACAAGTGACTGGGCCTGGAATAGAACTAAAAAGTCTTGTGTAAGCATTAGAAAATATCTTCTCACTCTTTTGATAAATGTCTCTATTTTAAAAATGCATAAGCAGCACATTGGAACCTATAAATTTTTGTGTGGCAATCTTGTAGTATAGTTTTCTGCATGTATTTAATCTTGTATTCAGACAAACTATTTCAACACAAGCATTATGTGGACTGTGGGAAGGGTTATAGCCACTCAGTGTCATATTTTGTATTCTTAAACTGTGTGGGTGAAATGTACATATATTCAGTCTTGTCCTTCTCAATTCAGCGTAAAACAGGCACTGTGATAGGTCAGGTAAAATGTTAGATGTAAAGGGCTTATAGAATTGATGAGGAAAATTAGGACAGTTTCTTGGGACAATGAAAAGTTGGGAGAGGTTTTCTAGTTGAAGCATGGGAGACAATTCACTTCTGCATATGTGTGTCAAATACACATCAGAGTGAAAAGGAAATATTAAAGAGAAATAACAAAATGAAACATAAGGAAGAATTATTGAAGGAAGTAAATTAGAGGCAAGATTTATATACATAAGAGTCTGACAGTCTAGACATCATGGTTAAAACAAAAGGAACCTTTTTATTTTTTACTCAGTGCAGTGCTCCAATTGTAGAAATTAATTGTTGCAAAATATTCTGGAATCCAAAACAACAGGTTTGACAAAGAAATAGTCAAGTTCATGGACATCAGATTTATTATGTATTGTTCAGATGCAGTTTGTAAGACTTTTCTCAGATGCACATTGTTGGAAGCTGCTATGGGAATAAATAACAGCCTTTTTCCCCCATTCTCCTTGATTAATATCTACTTGTGCCTACTGTCCAAAGCATGAGGTAGGCTACGTGATTTTAGACCTGACATCACTAATTCCTTCAAGTCATGAGTATGATTTGATTAGAAAATTATCTGAGAATCTTCAGTTGCAGCTCTCTGTTGTCCTTCTTGCCCCTCAAATGATTGTATTTGGAGAAGATGATTGTATTGGAGAAGAGAAGGCTCAGGGGTGACCTTATTGCTGTCTACAGCTACCTGAAGGGTGGTTGTGGCCAGGGGGAGGTTGCTCTCTTCTCTCAGGTGGCCAGCGCCAGAACGAGAGGACACAGCCTCAGGCTGCGCCAGGGGAAGTTTAGGCTTGAGGTGAGGAGAAAGTTCTTCACTGAGAGAGTCATTGGACACTGGAATGGGCTGCCCAGGGAGGTGGTGGAGTCGCCGTCCCTGGGGCTGTTCAAGGCAAGGTTGGACGTGGCACTTGGTGCCATGGTCTAGCCTTGAGCTCTGTGGTAAAGGGTTGGACTTGATGATCTTTGAGGTCTCTTCCAACCTTGGTGATACTACTGTGATACTGTATTTCCTCTCTATAGAATATCTTTTTCTTTTCCCAAAAGCAATTAGTCTCTTTGCATATAAGGAGGTACAGATTAGTAACTAGAACTGGAGATGTGAACATTTTTAAGTTGTGCTGCAAAATGTCAAACCTGGCTAAGCCTCAGGGAACATAAGAACACAGTATATTCAGTTTCCTGCATAGTAATAGGTCTCTTAGGGAGTCTGAACAGTGTTTTCTTCTCTCTCAGCTTCAGATACCTTTTTTTTTCTGTTACCTGTTATGATTGTGGGTGCTGCTTTGGGCTAATGCAAACAAATGCATTACTATAGATTCAAGAATATGCTTTGAAGTTTCACAGCAAAAATAAAACTATCCCTAAAAAATATCAAAAGAATTCATTCTGAAAAGTCATGTAAAGTGTATTCTTTTGGAATCTTGATGATGTAATTTTTTAAAGACTACAGTAGCTAATAAATTGGTAGAATTTATAAAGGCAATGAATGTGGCAAAAAAGAATCCCTCTGAGTTTGGAGGTCTTTCTACAGGTGGATGAGAAAACTACTGATTTGGTTACAGGTAAACAGCTGTTTCAGTCTTGGCAGTGATCAGCACTGCATTGATTGTGGTGGTGGCAACTGAATTGTGATGCTTAAAGAGAGTGGAATATGCTCAGTGTTAATGAAACAATTTGCCAAGAACTATGATCACTATTAAAAATCTTTTTGTGTCTAGAAGGAACTGAAAAATAAAAATGCAGTGACCACTGAATTTGGCTGTGGAAACTATTAAATGAAAACAAGCCAGTTCCTCAGTGTGCAAGCTAATGATGTATCTTTAACTGTACTTAAATTAGTTTAGTCACCAATTTTACTTGTGAATTGACCAATCACTACTGATTATGTGCATTAAATTATTTAATGACCTGCTAGTGTAAACTTGCATGAGCCAGTCAGCTGCTGTTGAAATCTGTGGTTTCCATCTGACTTGTCTTTAGCTAGAGGAAACATAGCTAGGTTGACATCAGAGATTTGTGCTCGCTTTTCCCTCTGTCATTAACGTTCCAGACTCATAAATCATTATTTGTGCTTTTCTTCTGGAACAAGTTACAACAATTTTTGCTACCTTACTGATTGATTCTCAGATCCATACAAGTAGCTGTCAGGAAGGTTGTATATAATTCACAGAATTATATTTGCAGAAAAGAATATAATTGCAGATAAGAAAACTGTTGGACAAGGGGCATTGTGTACAAACTAGAGCAAAAGAGCTTTCACTTGACCTTAAGGAAGGTGACAGAGCCCCTAGACCAGACTACCCAGAATGGTTCTGGAGCCTTCTTCTCTAGAGGCGTTCAAAACCCACTTGGACATGTTCCTGTGCAACTTGATGTAGGTGAATTTGCATTAGCAGAGGAGTTGGACTAGATGATCTCCAGAGGTTCCTTCCAACCTCTACCATTCTGTGATTCTATTAACTGTCTGAATGCATTTTAAAAAAAAAGATGATTTCTTGCACCTTATCTTCATTAAAGACATGAATGCAGTGAGGATGAAACTAGCAGAGCAGAAATATTCTCTATCTTGGAGATACTGTATTTTGCATTCAAGCCAAACAGTACAACCTTTGATTTCAGAGGTTTTTAAAATCTTGCTTAGGATTCTGAAATGCTCATAATTTGCGTCCTTTCTTCTACATTAACAAAAACTAAGGTATTAAGAAATAATACCTTTTTCTAGAATCCTTTTAATATTATAACATGTTTGTGCAGAAATTCCCTCAGTGGCTTACATGCATGACAAGTACTGTTTCAATTAGATTACTTTGAAGCAAGTCCTAGTACTGTTTTATGTCTATTGCTTTAGTGCCAGGGTGAATTTTCATTCCTAGCGTGATTATACCAAGTCCAGCCTCACTGAAATGTCTTTTAGTACTGAATGTTTCTGAACCATGATTGTTGTCTTGGTGAAGCCATTCACCGGAATCATGCTAACACAGGTACAGGGTGAAATTGCAGTTGCTCCGCCTCAACTAACCACACGTGTATCTGTTCTGTAACATTTGCTTACAACTGGTTCAGATAGAAACTGCTTAATCCCCTTCTCCTCCAAGTAGGAGTTTCCTGTCAGATTCGTTGCATGAAGGGAAAAACATGTGTTATAATACGTGATTAAACTTTGCTATGTAGACATGTGCAAGATAAGTAATTTCTAGCTGAGGGAAACTAGTTTATTCAGCTGCTTAAAAATTCCTTCAGACTTGGTGGAAACTTGCTTGGCTGCCTTGTGTATCTACAGGAATGCTGCAGCTTTGTGGGAAACATATCCAAAATAATGATTGAAAGGCATGGGATGCATAGTTGAAGTGAGAATGATAGGAAATAGTTGAAATAAATTCCCTGCAATTTTTGATCAAAACAAATCTAAGGATAAATTATGTCTAATGAAGTGATTTCTCGGGAGTTTGACTTACGGTTGTGTAATGTAAAACCTATGTTTCTAGGGTTGCAAACTTTGAGAGAGCAAAAATAGTTTTGCTAGCGTATACCTGAAAGCCCTAACTTGTGTTTTGGATAAGGACCATTCTTAGCTCGAGGATGCAAAAAATATGTTGGCACCTTTCTCCAAATGGCCGTTCTTTTAGTAACCTGATTTTTTTGTTTGAGTGCCACGTAGTAGCAGTATTTTGTGTGTGATATGACTTGCTGCATAGTTTCCTGTGTGACCTGCAGCTGCTTCAGAGAGTTGAGAAACTTGTGTCAGATCTGCTAGCACCTCGCACATAATTTGGGTGGTTTACCACATATTAGCTGTGTATGCAGAACTGAAAAGAAGTGCAAATGTCAAATTCAGAGTAATCTGAACTATATTTCAGGATTTTTGACTGTGTAACTCTATATGTGAATGTAAGAATTGATTTTCGTGTACAGCCCAGTATTTGTGTGTTTTCCTGTGCTAAAACAAGTTGTGAATTAACAGGTACCAAATGTAAATTCTGAGTGGTGAACATTCAGACCTAGTATTGATCCAGTTTGTTAACTTTTTTCTGGTACTTCAGTCTTCACCAAGAACATGAAGCAGAATGTGGTCTATCACTGCATTCAGTTTCTTAAGATAAGAGGTCATGCAGCATTTAAAACCTAGTATCCACTTAACAGTGAACAGCCTTCATTCTTTGTTATTGATGAAATAGATCTTTTGTATTTAATTCAAATTCTTGTGATGTTTCTTATTCCAGACCATATAAACTCAATGTCCTATTTCACAGCTTTGTTACTACCAGCAGAACTGCTTTTTAATATTCTAGAGTTACTTATTGGCACATTAGTGGTTCAGCTGGGATACATAAGAAAATACAGCTCAATTTTACTCATTCCAATCAATAAATACCTGCTCCTAACTCTATTTTCTGATACTTTTCACCAGCAGTGAAAATTAAAACTGAGGGATGGGTGTGAAAAAAAGATGTGTGAATAACTGTATGCCTTTTTTGCCTCGCTTACACGACTGTTACAATGTAATATAAAATCATCATGTCCAGGTTAATGTTTGCACTATTTTGCAACATACTATATTGCTTCAGTGTCAAAAGATAATGATTCTTATGCAGTACTTTAAATCATAATCTGAATATTTCTTGGAAGTTTGATCAGATAAGGCTATGCTACTGTGATATAACCACAAGGACACTTAATTGGTGTTCACTGACACGTCACTAAATGCAGTACAAACTTTGGATGATTTGAAGTTCAACCACTGTAAATCTATTATCTTTGCAAAACCACTTAAGATATGATTCCTAATTTTAGGGACAGTATCTTGGACTTACTGTTAATTTTTAGGAGTATTAAATAACTGAAACATGATCATTTTTTTTAACTGATTTTTTTTTTTAAACTAATTTTAGCTTCTGGCTTATTAAAGGTGTGCAGCCTTCACATCAAGCTAAAAATAATAAAATTAATATATTGATGAATATATTTTTAAAAGATATTTTTCTTGGTTTTTTTCCTCATATATTCATCATTTGGTAAGAGCTGTAATGCCTGTGGTTACTTCTGTAATGCTTTCTTGCTAATTCTGATTCCTCTAGACAGTCTATACACTGATTTGTTCTGTGCCCTATGAGAATATGTTGCTTTGAAAGAAGCAAGAACTCTGTGGCTGTGTTAGGCCTTGAAAGAAGATAACAGCAGGATTGTTCACAAATGTAGGAAGTCAAGCCACTGTGCAACTTCCTTTAGGAAAGAAAGTTATGATTAGGGAAATGAAGAGACTGTTCACAGGCCATGCAAAAGCAGCCTCTACTAGGGCTAGTGACCATCTTCGCTGTATTATGGAGGCAGCCCGTTCTCTCGCTTAAATTTATTGTAATATTATTTTCTGGCACTAAATGTATAAAGCATGTTTGAGCAAGAGCTTAAATAGGGGGAGTGTTTTACTAATTGTAAAACCAATCAGTGGAATTTTCCAGATAAACTAAACAAATTATATTCTGTCATTATAATTTGCAGTGTTTAAAAGAATGATACAGTATGCTGTGTTTTTGAAACTTTTTGCACAGCTCTTTAGTACATAGTGCTTTGATTTTTCTTGGGTCTGGTTTAGCTTTGAAGGAAACCTGCTATTTTAGATGGAGTACTAAATGGGATCATCACTTTCAATGGCGAACATGGTCCTTAAATATATTGTCATAAAGGACAACTCTGCAGAGTAGGTATATGTTGTCAGTTAAATAACACCACTTCAACACCAACCTGCCCTTCTGGGGATGGAGTTTTACAAGGCATCCTGTGGAACAGCTAATTTAGGCAGTGCTACAATTAAGTAAATAGATTCTCTCTATCCATAATTTCAAATGCAGAACTTTCTTTTTGGAGACTGCCAGCAAAAATTATTTCAATTTACCTTATGCTTATGAGAGGCCTTAAAAAGAACCTTGTAATAACAATCACGTCTGTACAATAGAATCTCAAAATCTTGCGTCAGAATTAAGGTAAATCGAAGTGCAGTATAAAAATGTCTTTGTAGTCAGATGGAATATAGAAAGAAATCTTTCTTTCCCATACCTTTCTCATAGACTTATTCCTTCCCCATACTTTTTTTTTTTTGAAAGCTAGTGTTACAGTACTGTTTTTTATCAACTCTGTTACAATACTGGAATATACCCAAGGAAAACACACAGGGCAGCCGCTTCCCAAAGTCAAGTACCTGCACTAACTAGTGTTGATGGCAGCACATTTAGCTACAGTAATTTATATGGCAGTTAATTCACTGTACTGGAAAGCATACCACAGAATAATCCAGAAAAACTTGAATATGCCAGAAGAAAATAAAGAAACAAACTTCCTATTAACTTTAAGAAAGGATATGAAAAAACCTTCATGGAAACTAGGAATTAAAAACAATAAGGCAACTTCTTTGCTTTTGAAAGATATAACTAAAATTTTGTATATGTTAAGATTACTTTTAAAAGACTAATGCCTGAAAATAAATCTCAAGCTGCGTGCAGTCAGAATTGGAAAATGAGTTATGAGAAAAGAAGTAATGGATTAGGGCACTCACATGGAGGCTTCATAATAGGAGAAAGGAGAAAGAACAGTGATAGATTAGAGAAATAAAGGGAAGAATTTGAATTCATGTTGGTGGAATATTTTAGGTAGTTTTTTATTGTAAAGCATTTAAGCTAATCTTTGAAGTGTGCATTTATCAGTAGTCTTTATTTCTTAAGGAAGTATACATGAGCACTTTTAGTTCGCTGTTTTGTACTTGAATGCTGAGGGAATTAGCAGTCAGAACTCAGTCCTATGAGATTGTCAAGACAGTTTCCTAATCTCGTAACTCTCCTACTTGCAAGCAAACTGGGACATATCTTGATTCAAAGTCGGTCTCTGGCTTAGCAGTGCCTTTGTCATGCAAAACTCGTAAGTGAACTTTTGATAGTTAAAACAGTCTTAAGCCTGCAGCATGTGTATTTATTTTTCCTCCTTTCTCTGGGATTATAAAATAAGAGTTTCCCCAAATTCCAAATCTGATGCACTTAATAAAAAACCATAAGTTTAAGCATAAATTCATCTAAATTAAATAAAATATAAAAGCAGCTCATGACATATCCCACAAAACTTAAACAGATTAATTTATATTGTGATGTTACATGTGTGCATGTATATGCCAGTGTGTGCAACGGTCATGAGTGAATACAAGATACTAGGATCTTATGGTGGAAAGACTGTATTAAAAAAAAATCTGTTTGTTACAGTGAACTGGCTATTTTCATTACAAAAATTGTTCATTTTAGTGTGAGATGGTAATTGTTTTGATAACAGTCAAAATTGACTGCACTCATTTCCTTAGGGATTGTTACTTGGTTGCTTAAAAACAGTAGCCTAGCGTCATATACAGTGATGTGGCTTTGATCTGCTTCTGTTTTAATCAGTTTTCAGAATTAATGTCTTTGATTTTTTTTTTTTTTTTTCCCCCCCAATGAATTCTGTAAATACACCAAAGGATTGATTTAAGCATAGATAAGCTTCTCTGTGAATTTGAATCTTTCCCTGCCCCGCTCAGGCTGTCTTTCCATGGCTGTTTTTCCATTGTCGCAAGAGCCCATGCGTGGAAGTAATCATACCACTGACACATTTAATCAATTAGTTTAATCAAGTGAAAAGGAATGTTGTGAAATCTGTAAAACAAAACCTCACTGATTATTTTATACAATAGTTTTTCTGTCAGCCACAAGACAGGAAGTTGAATTTACACGTTCTGTATTTCATTTTACAGAGCTGCTAGAGAAGACCCTCAAAAGAGAAGAAGAAATGGGAGCTCTCCAGGTATAGTTTCTATTTCACTAACTAGCTACACTTTTTGTCATCCTTAAAACTACTAAATTGTTTTACAACATTCTGATTGTTTGTTTGTGTTTTGTTGTATCCTAAATGCAGTTTTTGGAAATGTATGCAACCAAGTACAGCGCTGATAGCCAGTAATACTTAGTGCTGAGTTTCTGCCCACCAATTTAATTACATATTAGGGAAGACTGAAGTAGACAACATTCTTCTATAAGTCTATAAATCTAGTCCATCACTGAAAAAAAAAATGCTGCTTTTATGTCACACTACATACAGAAGTTGCTCTCTTGGCTTCACTGAAACTGTATGTGAGCAGGGGCAGTGCAAATCCTCATTTAGAACTGAAAAAATGTTTTATATTCTATTTCACCAATTGGATTATGTTTTCTGGATTGTGTTGCTTTCTTCTGTGCCTCCCAATAAAAGCAAAAGTGAGAGATTTTAAGTAAGATTTTAAGTCTCTGAAACATTAATGTCCATAATCAGCTTCCTGAGAAAGAAGGGAGATGACTCAGAGTATACCAGGATTTGATAAAACATAGTAAATTCTCAATGTATGACCTCTAGCAGTAAACCTGCCTGTGCTAAGCACTTTAAATTTGTGCTCAGAAATTAAGATTTACCCTAGGCTCTGCTTTGGAATAGTATTTAAGCATTACAATCAAAGGAAACATCTTCCTTTGAAATGAAAATGGCTAGGAAAGCAAAATTAAGCTGGTGTGTCTAACTTGTGTGGCTCAGGAGCTTGTTAGGAAGGGTAGTGCAGGTATTCTTCAGAAAAAAGAAGGAAAAGAAGAGCATTTTAACAACAAATGACAGCAAACAATACCCAACATGAATAATAATAAAAAGCTTTGATATGCTATAAAGAGCATATCAGTAAAGCACTGTTTTAGAAGTGTGCTGGAACATTGAAAGAATGAATGAAGATAAGGCTGCTAAGGAAAACTAAATTCTGCATTAACCTGAGTTTTGACCATAGCAGTTCGTTTGAAGATAAACCTTCTCCTGTAATGTAATGAACAGAAGATATTTTGAAGGCTAAAAGTATCAAAGAGTTACTGTAGAAACAGTTTGATCCAGTACAAGGAGACAAGTTGCAAGACCCAAAAGTTACACAACACACCAATCCAGCTGTTTCCTGTTCAAACAAAAATCTTGGCCTAGCTTGCTGGCAGCTCAAGTTCAACAAAGCTGAGAGCTTGTCTGCGCAAGCAGTTTACACAGGTGCATATCTAATTACATCAATGTAAAAAGATGTCCTTTCATGTGAAGCAACTCTGCATCTGCTTTCATGTGAAGCTCAATAGTTGACAAATTGTTCTAATTATGTTACTTCTGATTGAATAAGGATTAATTTTATACTGCGGAAGGTTGCATCATAGTAGTGTCTTGTGTGTGCCTGTGTCCTTGCCAGTATTTCTGATGGTCTGTCAAGTTTCTGATCAAATCGCTTTAGACCCTTCTGTAGCTGGTTGTTCTGGTCAAGTGTGTGACTTGTGCTGCTCTGACTGCACAATATTCTGGTATTCAAATGCTTGTCAACAGGGTTTTTTTTTTTCACTTCTTCAGATGCTTGGGCTTTTACACTCGAGAACTCAGCAAAAACATCTTAGCCAGTGGGTTTCAAAATTTTCCCAGCATGGGATCCTCTGTTTGAGTGATACTGTATTCAAAACTTGCTGTGCCTGAATATGTACAACTTTATGTGCAAATAGTTGTAGAAGCCAATTCATGTTATCATCTCTGAACCTCCTAAAGCTGTTGTGTCTCCATTTATAAAACATAGGAATTAAGGAGAAAGTGAGGTTTTTCTTTCAATATGGCATTCCCTTGAGCTGAAATCGAGACTTGTATCCTTTTGTTAACCAAGTGATTTGGAATATTTGTTTCTTCTGAGCCTCAGTTCAGCAAAGCATGCTGTTATGGAAGGCCAAAATAGGCCACATTAGGCCTAAACGTGTCCTGGCTTGCCCAGACACGTTTTCGGCTATCCCTCCTTCTGCTGATGGGAGAAGCAGCCACGGGAAAGGAAGACAAAAGGGCTCAGTGCCTCCATGTCTGTCCAAGCTTTCTTACAGGGTACCCACACATGTTTATACTCTTATTTGTGTTCTGCCTTAAAAAGGTGAAAGCAAGCCCTGACCTTACCTAATATGGTTAAGCTTGGCAAACTGCTATTCTGATTGACTGATCTGTGGCCAGAGTCACATTAGTCTCGGGCTATATTGATAAAAAAAGATGAGCAGGTAAAGACAACGTGCTTCTGCCATTACTTTTGCTTTGTTGTGTTCCCTGCCTCTGGCAGTGCTGCTGCCATTGCTTTTGCCTCACTGCCATGCTCTGCAGCATTATGTCTGCTAAGCTATAAGTTAGCCCTGCTGCAGAATAACAAGCCCTCATACTTTGGGTTTGTCTACCTGGAAACTTGCCTTAAGTTTACCAGGAAAAGGCATTGGGTGCCTTCATGCGATAGGCTCACTTAGGCTGTGTGACATTGTGCCATCTGCACATCTGCAAGACTTCTGCCTACACCTGCAAGCCTCCGTACCAAGTCTGGAACCACAAGGAACCAGGATCAGATCGGAGATTGTCTGCTTTTCTCCCAGCACCCTTGACAGAGCCTGCGAAGAACTAGAAGACACTGAATGACTATCAAGACACCAACAGAACTCCCTGCAAGTGTTTGGGTACTGTCTGGGAACTGTATTTAATCCTGGGAATCTCAAGATATAATTTTGTGAATAAATACTCAATGCCTCTTTAGCAAAGCTTTGCAAATTCTCAGATTTCAAGTGCCTTCTGTCTTAGGCAGAAAGGAGCTACTTAGAATAGAACAGAATAGAATCAGCCAGGTTGGAAGAGACCTCCAAGATCATCCAGTCCAACCTAACACCCAGCCCTATCCAGTCAACTAGACCATGGCACTAAGTGCCTCATCCAGTCTTTTCTTGAACACCTCCAGGGACGGTGACTCCACCACCTCCCTGGGCAGCCCATTCCAGTGGCAAATCACTCTNCTGCTCCTGATACAGGCCAGGATGCCGTTGGCTCTCTTGGCCACCTGGGCACACTGCTGGCTCATCTTCAGCCTACTATCCACCAGTACCCCCAGGCCCCTCTCCTGCTGGCTGCTCTCCAGCCACTCTGTCCCCAGCCTGTAGCACTGCTTGGGGTTGTTGTGGCCAAAGTGCAGAACCCTGCACTTGGCCTTCTTAAATTTCATCCCATTGGCCTCTGCCCACCTATCCAGCCTCTCCAGGTCTCTCTGCAGGGCTCTCCTACCTTCCATCAGATCAACACCTGCTCCTAGCTTGGTGTCATCCAAAACTTACTGATGCTGGACTGAATCCCCTTGTCCAGATCATCAGTTGAACAGGACTGGGCCTGCCACTGATCCTTGGGGAACACCACTAGTGGCTGGCTGCCAACTGGATGTGGCACCATTCACCACAACTCTCTGGGCTTGGCCATCCAGCCAGTTCCTGACTCAGCACAGAGTGAATCTGTCCAAGCCATGAGCTGCCAGCTTGACTAGGAGCTTGAGTCCATCTAGTGGGCAAGCGGTATAATTGACTGCAAGAACCTCTTTCCAGTTCAGTTGAGTTTAATGCCTGTATTATTGCTATGACTTCTTAAGTTTTCTAGATTCTCTTTATCTTATGTGTAATGTTTTCATGAGGGTTGCAAATAACCTATTATTATTAAAAATTCCCAGGCAGATAGTGAGATTCCTGAATATCAAAATTATTAACTTTGAAAAGTCTTACCTTGCATCATTAATACCTGCTATAACACATGCATATACGCATATACTTGGTTAGTGTAGGAACACTTTCACTGAAGTAGACTGCTAGAAGATAATTGTTTGTCCAGTGAAGGACCACTACTGAAGAAAACTTCTCTTTACCCCTGAGGCCTACAGTCCTTGGGTAGACAACAGATCATATGGATTGTCGTTACTTGTTGTCTGCTGTCTACTTGGAGACCTGTTTGGAGAAATATCTTACACAGAGAATTATGTATAGTCTATCCTTGATGCATTTTGTTTGAATTTAAACAGATCATAAGTGTAATATCCAGGAAACAAGGTGGACAGAAAAAGTGTTTGGTTTAGACTATGGACAGACACTTGGAAACAGTCAGCATATCATGCCAGAAGGTGTTATTTATTGTTATTTCAGCTGTGAATGCTGACCATAGTATTAAAAACACAAGGAAGTCTTCTGTGAGGAATTAATGTGTTGCTGCGGTCAAACAATGTCTGGGAATATCATGAGGTTCTTTGCCATGCCTCTGCATCGAGTAAAAAGAATATTCCCAAGAGCTAGGGATGTGTGTTTTTTTCTGGGCTTAGTTTGCTCAATTTTTTTTAGAGGAGACAAAGAGCACCTTTTGTTAAAAAGAATTTGGATTATGTACAGTTAGTTCTTCTGCAATGCCATCCACTGAAAATAACAAATGATGGAAAGAAGAAAAGCAGTTTTATGATGATTGTTCCTGGAAATATTGAACCACTGGTTTTCACACCTTCCTTTAGTCAGTGCCTATGTTAGACTGCAACTAGCATGACAAAGACAAAGAATGCTTCATTAAGACAGTGGGAATATTTCTTCTTGAACATGACTCATGTTATGTGTCAAGATAGAAGCTGTATGTAATATATGTGATTCTTTGATATGGAGTGTTTTGGGATCTAGAAGGATGATGTTTTGAATGACATTGCTGTATTACTGGACTTTCATTTTGAACTTGTTGCGTATTTCTGACTAGAGTTTCTACATTATACATAAAGTTATGTAAGAGTTTTGATAGTTATAAATGAGAATTTCTATATGTTCTGGATAATTTTCTATTTTCTTGTTGCACATATCACAGCAACACAGAATGTTCAGGGCTGGAAGGGACTGCTAGAGATCATAGAGTTCAACCCCTTCCCAAAGCAGGCTGCACAAGGACACATCCGAGCAGATTTCAAAAGCCTCCACAGGAAGAAGCTCCACAACCTCTCTGTACAGCCTGTTCTAGTGCTCCATCACTCTCACTGTAAAGAAGTGTCTCCTTATGTTGAGGTGGAACCTCCTGTGTTCTAGGTTGTACCTGTCGTTCTTTGTCCTATCACTGGGCACCACTGAAAAGAGACTATGACCTTCATCTTGACATCCATCTGTCAGATTTTTACAGACATTGATACGATCCCTCCCTTAGCCTTCTCTTCTCAGGACTTAAAAAGCCCCAGGTCTCTCAGTCTGTTCCAGAGGAGAGGTGTTCAAGTCCCACAATCATCCTTGTAGCTCTTTGCTGGATTCTGTCCAGCAGATCCTTGTCTCTCTTGAATTAGAAGCCCAAAACTTGGATGCAGTATTCCAGATGTTGTTTCACCAGGGCAGAGTAGAGGGGGAGAAGAACCTCTTTAAAGCTGCTGCTCTCTGTTATTACATGTGCACTCAAGCTCATTATATTACAATATTTAGCTTGCCCAGAGTCTATGTCACTTTCTACATTATCTCTGTTAGCCACTCCAAAAGTATAAGCTCACATCTTTTGTTAGTTCTTTAGGAGAAAAAAAGGCTCTGATTATATGATCTTCACCTTCCTTATTTTTCGAAAGCTATTACCTGGTACAAAAGAATACATTCTTGGAAAGAATTTACTATGCAGGGTAACTGCAATATTCAACTGTGTGGGTGCTATCTAGGAAAACATATGCAAGCCATTTTAATTTGCTTTGGAATTAGTGACATGCTAATATAAATGTAAAAGTTAAATATAAGATACAATGCCTCAATTTGAAAATACAAATAGATTGATAATATCAAAATTATCCGTGGTAAATTTACTAATACATGCTAGCATTCAGAAAATTGCGTTGAGACTGTAAGAGTTTATTCAGTTTGTAGAATCGGGCATCTAGATCATGCACCTTATTTAATACATAAGTCACTTTAAAAATACTATTATGCCTTTGGAATAAACTTGCTACTACACTTCTTAAGACTTCTTTTTCAACTTTGTCCTTTTTAACTGAAGAAACTTCTATCTGAACTGCTCTTAACTATCACCACAGACTTATTTGGGTTTTGTTGCAGAACTTTTAAATAAAGTCTTTGTAACAGTCACTGCAATTTTCCAAAGGAACAATCACCTGAAAATAAATATTTCTGAGTATTTCACGTAATATTTTTTACCATGTTTGTTCAAACAGGCTGAAATGTTCAGTCTGTATCTCAGACTTTCTTCCAAGAAAGAATAAAGACCTTAGTATTTAATAGACTGCCATTTCTAAGAAAAATGTTTAGTGAAATTCAGTAAGCTTTTTCTTAGGCAATGTTGTAGTTGGAATCACCAACTACCATGCATTGTAATGGCTACTGAGCAAACATTTCTTAGCAGACAAGTCAGCTTTCCAGAACCTCATATTGTCCTATTTTTGCTGTTAAGAGACTAAAACAAAGGTGAAATAAATCCATAGGAAATCAGGAAAAAACTGAGTATTTTGATTCTGCCTCTTAAGGGTAAGATCATCCTCCACTTTGTTTAAAAACAAATAAATAAAAGGTAAAAGTTTAGGGTTTTGTCTTTTTTTCTTAATCTGTCACTTTAAGAGTCCAGTATCTGAAAGTGATAAAAAGGTTTTAGTGTTGTGGGGTTTTTTTGTTTGTTTGTTTTTTCTTCTCTCCATACATTTGGTTTATTATTTATCATTGGTTTATTTGCAGGTAGTAACAAATCACTGTGTATGCAGTTCCAGCCAGTTTAGTGGCATCCACTGCCAGCAAAATGTTAGCACTTCTTTTTTTGAGCAGTTGTATTTTGATACTGTATTAGATTTCCATGAAAGTTGTTTATGTGTGCATTCATCTTTTCCCTTCAGATATTTCCTTGCACATACTTTGCTGAATAGTATTGCTTGATTCTTTTTTTACCTCTTCAAAATCAATTAGTCTTTTCCAGATGCCTTTTTGGTTCTTTTTTGTTCCAGCCTCAACTGATGTGCTTTTTTTCCTAAAGTATATTGTCTCCATTTCTGCCTATGGTTAAGAATTTTAATCAAGAGTACAACTACTGTAAGCAGGTGGTAAAACATGAAAAAAAATTTGCATATGAATGAACTTAAAGCATTTCATTAGGGTGAACTGTGTCTTTCATCAAAAGATTATAAGAATGAAAGTTAGTTCAGTAATCCAAGAGACACTAGTTTTAAATAGAGGTAAACACTGTATTTATACAACCAGGTACATCTGCTTAGTTAGTAAACATAAACATTATTTTTAAACAAAGCAGAAATAACTCCATAACAGTCATTGTAATTGATTTCCACCTAGTCTTAGGCAAAAGAAAATTATTTCTGTATTCTTGTAAATGATAGAAACTGTTTCTAACTCCCAGATTCTTCAATTAGTCTAAGAAATTTTCGTTGTACCTATTGTTTCCTAACTTGTCAAGTCAGTTCAGATTTATCTGGTTTTGGGTGTTGCAGGAATAAATCCAGATTATTACAATAAATTTTACCTGTTAGGGCAGGATACAACAGGGAAAAAAGCATGATAGTTGTTAGCCTAATCTGTCTAGGAAAGGAAAAAAAAAAAATCTTCTGTACTTTCAAAAATGTAGTAGTAGAGCAAGGCAAGAGTTCCTGTAATGTCCTAATGGTGAGGAACTTCAAATGGGGCTCATCTAAACACCTGAATGCCTGTTCTCTCAGATTACTTAAAGTATCACGACAATGCCAGAGTACTTAATATTACTAGTTTTATATATTAAATATACTTTGAAATGGAAACAATGTTAAAATACATACAGTAAATTTATAAATTCTGAGTTCTCTCTATTTTGTGCTGGATTAAAACTGGCACAGGTTTATTTTATCTGCATTTTATGTTTGTCTGACATTAGACATTGAGTAACTTCATCCTGTTACTAGTAAAACATTCTTCAGAGCTATTTCTGGATACCAGGATAATTATATGGAATTTACTTTTTAGTTTTCTAAGGAAGTGCCTAAAAGAAAATTAATCCAGATGCTAACATGAAACAAACTCCAAAAACATGCTAGATTTACAGTCACAGATGATCAAACAAAGAAAACAAACTGTGGGACACATAAAAGTAAATTCAGCAATTTCAATCCAAATTGAAAAACTGCACCATAAAACATTGGTTTTTTTTCCCCCAAAATTCTTTCTTACCTTGTTTCTGGGGAGTTTCTTTGGAACAAATTTTTAAGTGAGATAGTATGATAAGTGGGTCAGAGGCTCAGTTAAGTATAGGAGTTGCTATTCAGTGAGATTATATGCAAAATGCCATACAGATGAACAACGCAATACCAAAACGAATCCTTTTCATCATTGTTCAACTAATGTTACGTTTATATTCCTTACTTTCTAATGGCATCTTGTACTTTATTTTTAGGAACGTATTACGGCCTTGGAAGTGGTAAGTTTCTCAAATTAATTTCCAAGCCAATCACAATGACATTGCTGATAATTATTCTAAATTATTAGAAAATATATTTTTTTTTAAATTGTCATTTCACTTCTAAGAGAAGATGTGGTAATTTTACACTTCACCTTTCTGTGTAGGTTTTTACTACAGTATTTGAGTAGCAGTTGTATGAAATATAGTGTAATGTTGTAGTTTTTCTATAGTTGAATTCTCATTCCACTCCTAGGAAGAGAACTGCTGTAGATTTGAACCATACAAAGGATATTCTTCTGCTCATGATGCTTCTAATGGTCAAGATCCATGTGATAGGTCTGATCATTTCAGTGACTCGTGTGTACTTTCTACATGTTTATGCTGGGAGGTGCAGTTAACATCACTTCATCTGCACGAAACAACACTGCAACTAAAAGGCATGAAGGAATATGATTAATTAATATAATTTGTAAGATAGTAAGTTGGAAGGACAAAGGCATTCATGTGTGTACATGCCATGATTGCAGATGGATTATCCCAAAGTCCCAAGCTTATAAGCTATTAGGTGGAATAGTTGAGATGGGTCTTGGCTTGCCTTAGCGGTTCTGAACCGTGCTTCTTCCCAGTAAGACCTCACACAACAGTATGTATCAAACTCATAGTTTCTTTTCATTGGACATGCAGAAAATTTCCTTTAATGAAACCTGTACCAAAACAGTATCAAGACTGCAAATATGAAGTTTTTAAATTTCCTTTGGATATTATTATTTTATCCCTCTTAATTTTCTATGCATCTCTGCGGTTTCTAATTAAAAAAAAATATTTAAAATATATTCACTATGTGTTTAAAAGTTTGCATTCACACTTGAAAGATCTTTTGTAAATCACAGGCAGTGCTGTGTTTCTAATTCAGTGTTCTGGCACTTCACACAGTGCCGTGTTGAGTGTAAAGTGCTGTCAGGACATTAGTTTTGTTCAGGAGAATCTGGTATTCATGTTCATTTTGCATGACAGTCAGGCATGTATCCACCTCCATCCTTTCCTTAAGAACCATGAGTTAAACTGTCTGCAAGTCACTCATCCTTTCTGCTCCCAAAGCTGTTTTGACACAGGCAAAGGGTAGTTGCTTGCAAATATTGTGACATCATGCAAATTCATTCCACGTTTTGTGAGAATGTTTGTTTCTGGGTTGTTGAGTTGTGGATTTTTTGGGTTTGGGTTTTTATTTGTTTGTTTTCTGGAGCCTTTCTACTCTGTATGCTTTTAATCTCTTCTACTTCAAGAAGGAAGATTTGTAAGTTATTGTTCAAATAGAAGAGGCAGAGGATTATAATAATCAGTAAAATAAAAATTTCTTTCTTAATGCAAGTTGGGAGGTGTAAACCTGAATGCAAACTTGTGGTGCTAAATTGTAAAGCTTGAAATCAGCTTCTACTTCAGTTATTGCTGACATTAGAAGATGTGCAATGTTAAGCCCTGAAACTGCAAGCGAGAAAAGTATAGTTATCACTAAGGCTGTTGAATGCTCTCAAGGCACTCATTTTGCTTCCACTTCTGCTGTGATGCCAGGAGAATAACTTAAACTAAAATTTTCACAGACTGTTAATTACTTTGTGTTCCTCATTTTCTGGGTATCTGACTTTGAGAGTTTTGAAGACTGCTTTTTTAGAAATGCAAAGTTTTAGTAACAGCTAAATTCAGAGAAGCTGTACCTATATATATTGCTGAGTATACTCAAATTCATGTGTTAGATAGCTGGTAGGGAATATTTTAAGAAGTGGCTTTGACCTTTATATGTCTGTTTGGGTTCTAAGGCTCATAGTGTTTTCTCTGTCTCCTCCCTCCTTTTGCTGATCTTAAAAAAAATAGACACACATTAATACTTTCATAGTCTGAATGTGTCAGGATGAACTATGAGAAGAAAGCCCTTGAGCAAAGGAATGATTAAGGTTTGCTGTTTAAGAGATCATTAAGAATACTTACATTTATAGAGTGTATGTCTACATTGCTGTATGTCTACATAGCATTTATGAGTACATAATTGTTATGGTACTCATATATTTGTATTATTTTTCTTACTGTTATTTGAGTACTTAGAGTGTGACATCAAAAAAGTACAACCAATCATCTATTTTGTGATTTGATTTATGTTATAGGGAATGGAAATAGAATCGAGACATAAGGTGTTAAATTTAAATTCAAACAATCCATAGAGAAAAAAAAAAGTTTAAGTTGTGTACAAAAATCATTTTCTTGGGAGAAATTTGACAGAAAGGCTCATGAGATTCATGAAATGCAAGATAGAAGACGTGGGAACAATGGGAAAAGCCAGAATACACACACATATACAAGCTACACCAAATGCATAGAAAGGCATCAACTCTCTAGAGCTGTTTTCCGATTCTGAGACTATGGGATTAGGAATCTCATCTGCGTTTTCTTCCACAGCATCCCCATTCTGCTTAATACTGGGAGGAAATTACTCTGCACCGGAACAGGTGAAGTTTAGTGTTGAGTGTGAGGCCTCTTGCACCCTCTTCTTAAAACGTTTCTACCTTTTAAGCAACAGATGCGTACATCTAACTGTAAATGTATTTTAACAATATTTAGATTAAGATTTTAACCTAAACAAACCATTTCACACAATTATCTGAAAAGTGTGTATGTGTGAATATTTTGAGAGGCATATTTGGCAGCCTGTTCTCCTCCCTTTCTTGACAATCTGCTCTTTTCTGCCTGCTGCACTTGTCAGTAAAATTGTTGTAGTAGCCGTGTGATGAAGTAGGAAAAAAAACAAGGTGGGGGGAAGAAATGTGACAGGAACCTAGCAGGTCTTTTCAGAGCTCTAGGTGAATAAACCTTTCAGCTCTAGCTTAACTCAGTGATTTTTGTGAGTTGCAGCAAACAGATGATGCACAGTGCCTTGCGTCTGCACTGAGCCCTGTCAGCCTCCTCTCTCAGCAGCCTGTTTGAGCTGGAAATGCCATCTCGTACCTACAACTCATCCTGTCTGCTGTACCAAACAGCTTCTTAAATCTTCTTTTTCCTTAGCCAGCTCACTGGGTCCCCAAAGAAAGTGCTGTATTAACCATCCTCCATCAGGACATTGTACTTGATCTTCTCACCCCTGTAAGGAACCTGAGAACAAATAGTACCCATCACAAAATATTTTAGACTTTTTGTCTCTTTTTGTCTTCAGTCAGATCAGTTCTACCATATGATTCTGTAGATAGGTATACTGTTTCTTGCTGCCACACAGTGCACAGCACAGGAGCAGAAGCTGGAAGTTAAGGAGAAACTGAGATACTTAATAAGACTCACTAGTGAATATAAAAGGTGCTGAAATAACTCTTCAACTTGTGAGAAGTGTTAGAGGAGTACCAAGTACAGGCAAACTGAGATTTTTGGTATTTATATGCTGTGTGCTTTGTTTAGCTCATTTTTCTTGTTTTTTTTTTGAGGAGTTGTTTTGTTTGGTTTGTTTGTTTGTTTTGTTGTTGTTGTTTAATAAAGAGAATTTAGTTATGACATAGCTATTAACAAGTAATTTTCCTGATTAGTAATCAATTAAGTAGTCTGATGTCTGCTGGAATGAATGCAATACATATCTAACTAAGGTGATTTAGTTTATTCTTGAGTGCAGATTGCTTTGTGCATATGGCATTTGTCTCTATATTATTTATAGATGAAGGTGTGCAGTTTTCTTGGGCAAAAGTCTGGATTGCATTCTCTGATGTATCTGTGTTGGGAATCTGATTTTCTCATAAAGAGGACAAGGTGTATTTTGTAGATGCACACTGCTATTATGCTGTTTAGTGGGTTTCTATAAACTACATCATGTTCTTTGCGAGCATAAGGTGCAAGTCAGATTCCTCTGCCTTTGTTGTACCAGTCTGGGAAATTTAGTTTGAAATCAACCAAGTCCTGAAACTATTTTATGCTTGTTTATGATTGTTTAGGAAATCTTGAATCTGAAGGTTAATACTTTATTCTCCCCTTCTCTAGTGTCTTGCCAAAATTACCATTACATCAAAGGCCTTCTAGTCCTCCCAGAATACAGCCTTTCTTTGATCTTATAAAAAGGATCGGGACAAGAGCAGCAGTTTGATGTCTTCTATCCTGCCTGCCTCACCCTTTCCTTTCCTTTCATCAACGAGCGAGTGTGTCACTTCCGTTTGCTAGGGGTGGAGAACATTCCCAGGGTTTCCTGGGTCCTTCCTCTGCTCACTCCCACCAAGTCACTTATGCTGCCTGATGATGCTTGCCAGCCACCTGTTTCTTTTCTCCTGAGGCTCACCTTCCTCTTCCTTCCTTTCTTGATGTCATTTTCTCCCCTACATATCTATTGCTCTTGCTGAATAGCCTGCTATTTCTCCATCCTCTGCTCCCTACTGTTTGGTGCTGTACTTGTTCTTACAGTTTTTTTGGTAGTACAGCTGCCTTTAGTTTTCTGCCACAGTGTTGGTATTTTTGTGCTGTAAAAGAATTTATTTTACTGCTAGAGTATGGGGTTTTTTTTATCAGTTACCTTTCTCTTCCAGTCATACTTACTTTTCACTTTCTGTCTAAATCTGAGAGTTAGAGTGGGAACCAAAATGCTGGAATAAATTGATTTATATGATTCTACACAAATTTTCCAATTTATGGATTTCATTTAAGGCTGTGTACTTAAAGGTCAGAAACTAAACATAGATATATTTCTAATGGCACCACTCTAATCCCCCTTCCCTCAAAAACTGGTATCTAGCATTGTTTTAAAGTTATTCTGTATTTAAAGTGTTCTTCACTATTTTGAAAAAAAAACCAAAACTAAATTAATATAAGAAATAGAATAAGAAATTGTTACAACAATAAATATTCTCACATTGAGAATTTAAATACTATAGTTGCAGATAAGTGTAATCAAGAATATCTTATTGTGTATTTGTTTAAGAATAGTTAAAATACTGGTCAAAGAATTTATTGCTGAATTGACTGTAAGAGGCAAGTTACCAAAGATAAGTAACTCTGTAAACTTCATTAAACTGCTCTGACAGTCAATATTTCCTCATCATAGTGCATGGCTAACATCTTGATCTCATGACTTCGTTGTTTCTCCAGTGGTGACACTGATAATATACATTACGGAATCACAAAATGGCTGAGATCCTCAGGTCTGATCCCCTTACTCAGGAAGTGTCATGGAGAGCTGGTTACCTAGGACCATGACCAGATGGTTTTTAATATTTCCAAGGTTGGAGATTTTCCACAACCTCCCTGGGGAACCTGTGGCAGTGCTTGGAACCTCATACAGAACCTCCTGTGCTTAATTTTGTTCATTTTCTCTTGTCCTTGTGCACCACTGAAAAGAGCTTATTCTTCTTTGCACTCTCTCTTCAGATATTTGTACATCTTGATGAGATCTTCCTGAATCTTTTCTCCAGGCTAAACAATTCCATCTTTCTCAGCTTTTTCTTATGTTGGTTGACCTTTGCTGGATTGTCTCCAGTATGTCTCTCTGGTACTGGTGAACCCAGAACTAGACCTAGCAATTCAGATGTGGCTTACCAGGGCTGACAAGAGAAGAAGAATCCCCTCCCTTGACCTGCTGGCAGCACTGCTCCTAATGCAAGCCTTACATTCTCTTAGTAGAAAGATATTGTGAAGATGTCTTCCACACTGCAAATATGGGACATTTTTTCCAGGTTTTAATAAACCAAAATCCTCTCCATTTTCCTTAGTGAAAGTAAAAAATCTCAGGATAAACCTTTATTACAAAAGACTGTAATTCTTTAGATAAGTTATTTCTCTTAGTTTAAGTAGGAGTAGAAATACACTGTTGTCTGTATTTTTTTTAAAACATGGTATTGTATGATATTTAACATGCTATTTTTAACATGGTATTTAAATGGTATGTCAATATAATTTTAAAGAGAGACCCTATTTGTTCTGTCCACAGGATTCTCTTTAGAAATGTTGACTATTCCTCTGTAGAATGTATATCTGTGAGTTCCATTACGGAGTATAGGCTGCTTATAATTTGATAAGTAATGCATATATATATACATATGAAATAAATTTGGGGTGAGGACTTGTTTTATATGTCACAAAACAAGTTAAAATTTTGTTTGACAGTGAACTATTTACTAAAATGTTTCTAATGTGCTGCTATGTTCTTCATTTTAGATTTAAATGTTTTACATTTGATCAGCCTTTGGAATACAGACATCAGTTATATCTATTCATAGACTTTTTTTTTTCCTCTTTGTTGTTCATCTTTTCATTAAAATGCAGAAATCTATAAGCCATATTTATTTTCCTTTTCTGAAACTGATGTGCTGTGAATCCTTGGTTAAATTGCTGAATTTTTGAAATGTTTTCTGGAAGGCTTGATGAAATACTATTAGCATAGAAAACATTAATATAAATTACATGTGAATATTTTTAGCCTGCAAACCTCCAGAAAGTTGAGGATAGCATCTGTGAATGAATGACAAGGAAGTTTTAAAGAATGTGTGCCTACTAACATTGCTTTGTATTACACATTTTGTCTCTTGTATTTCTTTTCATTTCCAGTAATTTTATCTGGATATCTTTGATCAAAATCTTAGTGACAAAACCCAAAAGAGTCTCAAAATCTAGTCCTGCAGACCCCCAATGCTATTCAGAGCACTAACTGATGATTCACAGTAGGCTATCTTGCCAAAAGACCTCACTGCCTCCTCCACATTTCCAGCTGCTAACATGCATCAAACACCTAAAAATTCATTAAATACTTTCCTAGTGTTTTTCCATGTGAACAATTCCTGTAGTTACCACAGAGATGTTATAGGCTTATGAATGAGAGATGGTCCATGTCATTGCAAACAGGAAAGGGAGCATCCATGAATCTCTCTTAATTAAAATGTGGTTTGCCTTGTGCAAAACCATCTGGAATCTAAATTAAAAGTTCAGTTAGTTTAATGTTTGCAAAGCATTGTTAACAATAGGGGTTTTTTTTTGTTTTGTTAGTATAAGTTCATTTTTTTGCTTTAAAAAAATTGCTAGTTAAAATGTTGATGAATGTAGTCTAAAAACTAAATCCAGTTGTGCTTGCATGTTGTGTAAATTCACAGTCATAGAATGGCTCAGGTTGGAAGTGATCTCAGAGATCATTTACTCCAACCTCCCTGCCATGGGCAGGGATGTCTTTCAACTAAATTCAGTTGATCAAAGCCTCATCCAGCCTGACCTTGAATACCCCCAGGGAGGAGGCATCCACAGCCTCCTTGGGCAGTCTGTTCCAGAATGTCAGCTGTTGTACTGAAGAACTTCTTCCTAAGACCCAGTCTAGACCTACTGTCCCTCAACTTTAGAATCATTCCCCCCTTATCTTATTGCTAGATACCCTTATGAAAAGCCCCTCTCAAGCCTTCCTGTAGGATCCCTTCAGGTATGAAAGGCAGATATGAGGTCCCCCTAGAGTGAGTCTTCTCTGGGCTGATCACCACCACATCCCTCAGCGTATCCTCACAGCAGAGATGTTCCAGCCTTTGGACCATCTTTGTGCCCCGCTCTGGACTTGCTCCAACACCTCTCTGTCCTTCCTGTGGACAACAGAACTGGACACAGTTAATAAATATGTATGTGTTGCCTATCTTGATGTTCTGAAATAATGAAAGCAATGGTATACATGCAATGTAAAATAGAAAATACCTTTTTTTTCTCTTAGCATTCTCTCTATACATATGATGTACTCCATCATAGAATATCCTAGCTATCACAGAATTTGCCTGTCATGTGAAAATCAGCAGAGAATCTCATGCCTCTTAGGTGGAACCATACTATGTAAAAGAAGAGTGTGTGTTGTATCAATCTAGCACTGGAGATAGAAGCTGACAATGCATGGTTTTACAGATGTTAACAGGGAAAGCAAAGGGTACTTTTATATATGCTGGGTGCATTCTGTTCTTGTTATTTAAGTATTCAACATGCTAAGGCCATTGTAGGTCACCTTTAAAATCACATCTTTCATCTGAATTGTAACTACCTGCTGACATGCATTGCAGCCAGTTAAAATTACAGTCACTTTTAATCTTTTTATGGATATTCTTTGGGGATTAGCTAACTGCTATTTAAGTCAGCTCTAATTTTCCGAAGTATCTGTGCAATACAGGTAGCCAGTTGGTCTTACCTATCTAAGAAAAGAGTAGTGTACTTGAAAATCAGCCAGGTTTGGTTTCTGGTATGTTTTCAATATATCAGCCATAAAGGCAAACTGTAGGAGGACTGTACATGAAATGTTGCAGAGGGGAAATTAATTAAAGCGAGATGATATTCTTCCAAAATTAGTATTGATAATTTTGCTATTCAGAACTCTCACCACCTCCAACCACTAATTTTAATAATATTTAGGTCTTACACAGTCATGGAAACATTCTGTGGATAATATCTAGATCTAGTAATAACCAGCAAAATATATACAGGTTAATTGAACTGGAAGAGAAGATTCCCACAGTCAGATGCCGCTTGCGGTCAATATGCCGCTTGCCCAGTAGATGGGCTCAAGGAGCTCTTTCTGCTCTATGGCAGAAGGTGATGGAGAATTACAAAGAGACATTTAACCATTTACTCACAAATTATTATTACTACCTGACTTGCAGGACTTAGCCTCAGTCCAGACAGTGTCCAAATGCTTTCAGGGGACTTTGTCTTGTCGCGTGTTGAGACTTGAATCTTCTTGACTTCTGGGGAAAGAGGCAGACAATCTCTGACCTTGTATCCTGGCTTCTTCTGGATGATCTGTTATGTCCAGGAACTCTAAGCAGGATTTCAGGTGTAGAAGCAGGATGTTGTACAGTCTCAGCACGATATCACGCTGACCACACAGGCCAATCGCATGCAGGCATCCAGGGCCTGCTCCTGGTAACTCGCAGCAGTGGAGTTCACCAGGCAAACAATAAGGCAGTGTGCAATAGCAGCAGGCAATAGCAGTGCACAGCTGAGCACAGCAGAGAGCACGGCAAAGAGCAGGGAAGCAAAGCACGTTGTTTACGTGTGTATCTCCTTCTATCAACGTGGGCCAAGATTAATTGCCCTTTGGACACAGAATAGCCAATCAGGATGGCAGTTAGCCAAACCATACCATATTAAGCGAAGCCACAGGCTCACTTTTCCCTAATTTGGGAAAAGCACAGGCCTTGCACTAGGCAGGCACAAGCTAAGTGTGTGTACCTTGTTTACCACAGGACCCTGGGCAGGCCAGATTCAGTGGCTACAGGTTCTTTTGTGTCCATTTCCAGCACTTGTCTCTTCTGGTGGAGCAGAAAAACATGCCTAGGCAAGGCAGGCTGTGTATAAGCCTATTTTAGGCCTATCAGGCCTACCACAACACAAAACTACTTTGATTTACATTGCTGCCTTGAGGCTAGAAATAAAATGTGTATCTGATTTTGATGTAGATCTGTCCTTTGAGACAGTATGAAACTGTCTATCATAAAGAACACATGGGTGTAGGAGGATTGACTGTTGACATGCAGTTTAAACATCAAATGGTAATGCATTTAAACTAGTTGTTGGGAAGAAGTTCTTTACAGCAAGGGTGCTGAGACACTGGAACGTGTTGCCCAGGGAAGTTGTGGATTTTCCCTCCTGGGAGGTGTTCAAAGCCAGGTTGGATGAGGCCCTGAACGACCTGTTCTAGGGGCAAGTGCCCCTTCCTATGGCGGGGTGGTCGGAACTGGATGATCTTAGAGGTCCCTTCCAACCTAAACCATTCTGTGATTCCATGAAGTCATTGAAAGCAAGTAATTTGTTTTATTATTCTCAGTGAAAACACAGAACATACCTTTTCAAAGTAAATAATCCTAATTCTAAACCCAGAAAGGTTAATAGCACTCTATGGAAGAGACTGCTGTTAAGTAGGATGCCATTAATAGTGCTTCAAATCAGGACAATTTGTGTTTCTTCCTCTTATCAGTACCATCAGTGTACTGTATCAGTACCTTCTGTTCCCTGTTAAACAATGAGCAGACAGATGTGATTACTCTCTTTAGGATTATTTGTATGCATTATAGCATACAGCTTTCCCAGATTTCTGGGAAAATAGTTAACAGTACTTAGTTACCCTCTATGTAAGGTGCTTCTAACATCCCTTTTTTTGCATTTTATCTGTGCAGCTAAATCCATTTCTTCTAATAGAATAGAGTGTAGTCATTAATGATACAAGTATGGCATTTGATCTACACTGAGGACGTTGCTGTACATTTCAATAAATTACCAGGCTGATTCTGTGAGGCAGCTAAGAGCTATTTCATTTCCTTTCCCTTCCATTCTTCAACATATTCTTCTTTTTTCCACCACCTTTATTGAATTTCTCCTAGTGAATAGGGCTTTTTTCTTTTTCTATTTACACTTCACTACTGTTCTTTTCATTGGTTTTATGAAAAAGGTACACATTTTTGTTCCTGAAAATGTTAGTGTGTGAGTTACTCTGTTCAAATCACAAACTGCTCAGAAGACTGAGAATTTTAAAACATAAAAGGAACCATTCCGGTTAAGACCAAAAAGTACTTAGGGAAGAGTATATGGACAGGACTAATGTATATTTTATTTCACATACACTCATTCTGACTCCAACAATTCATAGCTCAGAAGAATTCCAGATATAGATGTAGTTTCTACAAATGTGGAACCCTTCCATGTTTTTTCTCATTCATGAACTTTTGCAGTTTTCTGCTTAAACCTGTACAGAATGTTCTATTTTTGTGTGACTTCTGATATTATGTAAACTGGTTATTTCTTCCCTCAAGCATCTGTTTTCCTGGAGGAAGACTCCTGTATTTTTCCAGTTTCTGTTCTGAAATAGAGGTCCACAGCTGTACTAAGTAGTCAATACAAGCATGCTGTGGATTCATACTTGGGAATAATTTTCTCTGACTTTTTCCTTTTCCTGATTATATCCAGTGTTGATTTGGCTTTTCTGATTGATGTTGAGTACTGAATTAACAAATTCTTGGAAATAACATATTGTTGTTACCCCGTGGTCTGCTTCCTGAGCAATAGTGGTTTTCTTAGAGCCCATCATTTTGTGTTTGGATATTAGGAATTTACAAAACCTTTCAGAAGTCCAAGTAGCCAATGTCATCCTGGATGAATCATAGAATCAATCAGGTTGAAGCTGAGAAACCAAGGACTAAGTATATATATAAATATCAATGGTGGTCTTCTACTTTTGTGATTATGTTTAGTAATGTAGCTAATGTTTGTCATTGGAATGGGCTGCCCAGGGAGGTGGTGGAGTCACCGTCCCTGGAGGTGTTCCAGAAAAGACTGGATGAGGCATTTAGTGCCATGGTCTAAATGACTGGATAGGGCTGGGTAGTAGGTTGGACTGGATGATCTTGGAGGTCTCTTCCAACTTGGTTGATTCTATGATTCCATGATTCTATGATAAGGGGGACTAGCAGAGTCCCAACTAATTTTATGTTTTTTTTCTGCACAAAACCCATGGGAAATAGAGAGGATATATTTAGGAGATACTTGGGAAGAACAGATGATGAGCATCTGAGCATATCAGCACTCAGATACGTGTTGATACGGGGTCTTGTCATTGAATTCAGAGAAACAAATAAAAAATGGCTTAAGGCATGGGCTTACACTTAGAGCCTGAGTTCCTTTTATGCTGAGAATAGATCACAAGTCTTCTTTATTAAAATGGGGAGAAAAAGCAAAAATCTGTGTCGTTGGAGAAACAACCTGCTGGAAATTGAATATACTTCATAACATACTGAGGAGCCACTGCATTAAATGTTTCCTGTGTCCCTAGAAACTTTATTTCAGCTTTGTGTGATGTGTCAAATGTGTATTTTTTTCTGCAGTTTATAAGTAAAATATGTTAGGAAAACTTTTTAGGTAATGTATCCCATAAACCTAAAATATTTATGGTTTAATTTGGTGTTGGACTATCATAGATGAATATGTTTGACAGTTTTGATTTATCAGGAATTCAAGATTTTTTAGCAAAACAAAGACTGATTTTAGCACCACTTGTAGTGGTTAGTGAAACAGTGACTTCATTAAAAGTTTGAGGATTAGAAGAATCACACTAACTTACTGCAAGGTGTCTCCAAGCATATTTATATACATAAACACAAAACATACAGACTTAAATACTTGACCAATGAAATATGGAGACACCCACAGGCAAATACATAAAATCAAATACCTAAATAAACAGAGAGGTGGATAAAAGAGTTAGCCTATATCCAAAGCTTCCTGCTTTGAGTTTAGAATAAATATTTGCAATGCTTCTGTGTTTCTCAGCAGGCAGGAGTTGAGTCAAGGAGATGATCTTGCTTCGGTCTTTTATTGACTTCACCAGCAGACAGCCCTGGGAAGTGTCCCAACTCAGGGCAGGTGCCGGATGCAGCCCGCTATGATCCAAGATGACTCAGAGAGTCTTATTTTGGATTGCTGTTTAAAAGGTCTGAGATAATTGACTTTTGTTGAGTATTTTTTTTGTTTGGCCTACCTCAATATTGGCAATATCACAGAATCTCAGAATGGTCTGGGTTGGAAGAGTCCTCCAAAGATCATCTAGTCCAGCCCCTCTGCAGTCAGCAGGGACATCCTCCACTAGAGCAGGTTGCTCAGAGCCTTGATGAGCCTCTGTCAGTAGTCTGTCCAGTGCATGAGGTAATCATCCTTGCTGTCCCCAGAGAACAGGGGAGCTAGGATCTAGGGGGTTGCCTTAAAGCCCTGGTACACTGCTTTTTACAGTTGCTGTGTGGCCCAGGATGGGCAGTCACACCCTGGGTCTGTTTTCTCTCATAGGTTTCCTAGCCATAGAAATGCACACACAGACCAGTACCAAGGGCTGCTCTGGGTAAAAGCAGCAAACATTGCATCTCCTCATAAATTAATGAAGTGGAAAATCAGTGCTTTGATAAACATAAGGCCATTGTAAATGAAGCGTGAAATGTGAATGAATACTGCTTTACTCTGGTAAAAGCGAAATGGTTGATTCTTAGGAGAGGGAAACATTAGAGATTGATGTATACCTCTAGGCAGTTTTACTTTCAGGTGGAGATGTATAATAGCATTTGAAAATAAAAGGTATTTTATATCTGTAAAAGCATTTCTACACTATAATCTGTGAGAAATACTTCAAACATACTATGTAGGCCTTCCACCTGCTTGCATCATGAATATATGCTATTAATATATAAGTGCAAGTTCTGTCATTCTTTTATGGTAAAGAAACAGATATATTACAGGAAAAGTAATTTTTTTTCTCCTCATGAAACCCTCTTAGGTGAATTTTGCACGTAAAAAAAAACCTGATGCAAATTAAGAAGCTTAACTTAATGTAGCTTATGATTATAATATAATAAATGTTAGTTTTGGTCCAAGCATGGCTAGCTGAGCATGAAATTGAACTTACTTTCTCATGTAGCCGGTGTGAAAGAAGAGAGTACTACTTTCTTGCTACAGGAAATAATCTTTATTCATTCTGAGTTTTGCAAAACTAATGGCCCTGCTTCATTCACTTGAATTCAGCACAAGTATGCACCTCTCTGTCCCCCCAACACTTGCCATGGTCAGTTGCCAACATTGCAATTAAGGACTTTTGTACTGGATGTCCTCAGGACTGACCATTTCAGGAAATGACTTAACCTGTCTTTCCAGCATAACCTCATATATTTAGTCTTGTATAATTCTTGCACATTGTGTAAAAATCTAATGAAATTGATGTGTTAGTATAAAAACAACGAAAAAACCTCTTTGTGGTTTGGGTTTGTGCCTAAATTATCTCCACCTTATTTTCCCTGGGTTTTTTTTTTTGTTTTTTTTGTTCTCTCTAAATGACTAAATAGACTTTCTACTAAATCTTTAAACTCCATCACTTTTGACAGTTCTTCCTGTACTTCTTGAAATTCCTTCCTGGTCAATCCTTTTATCCCAGGCTTTTTATTCTTCCTATTGGTCTAGAAAACAATTAATCCAATCCTCTCACAAATCTCTTTCCTCTTACATAGAAGGGCAGCCTTTGGGAAGCTCCACATCTGTCTGGCTTATGAGACATGAATACTGTCTACATGTGTTCAAGCAACTTCACCTGTACACAAAAACTCAAAACATGATACTGATTTTCTTCAGTTCTTTGCATCTTGCTATAAACAAGATTTTTTGTGTCATGGGTGTAGATGTGGCGTCTTGTTGTGTCCAGCCTGAACTCTCCCTAGAGTGGTAATTCATCTTTCAGCAGTACATGCTGTATGTCTACCCCAAATGTTTGAAGCTTGATTGTTCTCTAGTTAGTGAAGTGCTAACTGCACCTATTTGTATTTGAAAAGAAGAAAAGTTTGTACTTTGTGTCTAACTCCAAAGATGCAAACATTGTGAGCATAGATTTATATTTTTGTTAAATGTACTCTGCTCCCTCAAGTGCAATAAGAGAAGATTTCATTCCACAGGCTGCATAGACTCCAAAATTGTAAACAAGTATTGTTCTGCTCAATAAACTGGTGATTACTTGTGGGGATTCAAATCTCCTTGATAGAATAGTTTACCTTCCATAAGGAAACTGTTGTGTGCTTTATTTTGGCCTTTTTTTTCCTTAATAGTCTATTTACTTTTGACCTGTTTAATTTACAAGAACACACACCTCTAAACCTGTTTCCATAGGTGTAATAGGCTTTTAATGCTTGTAAGACTGCTTAAATGTTTATGTTTATCTTGTGTTCTCTTCTTTAGAGTACTCGAGTAGCTTTAGACCATCTGGAGTCTGTTCCTGAGAAACTGAGCCTGTTAGAAGATTTCAAAGATACTGGAGTGAGAAAGATTTTATACTCTTTCAGCAGTTCTAAAGTATTTTGGTTGATTAATGTTCTCTTTATACATATAGATAGATCGATTAATAAGATCTTTTAAATTACATATATACATATTATATAGACAAAAAACATACAGAAATCTGTTTTCATATTTATACAGATTTTTTTGAGGTTCCAAGCTTAGTCTTAGTAACACTGTTTACATGCTATATAGTGCAGACATTGGTAATTGGGCATAGTTGATCCAGGCCAAATTATTATTTTGGAAGATTTGTATTGAATATTCAGTTCTGTCATTACTTGTTAAACAGTGAGCATTTTGTAGTTTGTTGTTAATTCAATATTTAAATCAGAGTGTGAATGTAGGTAAGCTTTACAGCTTTTTGGTATATTTGTTTTGTCGAAATGCCAGCAACTGTCACTTGTTTTCCCACTATCACTGTCAAATCAAAGTGTGTTTGTCTGAAAGAGTTGGACGTATTGACCTGACACCACGGTGGTGGACTACTGTCAAAAGTGACACTGGAATGTGTTGCCCATAGAGGTGGTTGAGGCTTCATCCCTGGAGGTGTTTAAGGCAGGGCTGGATGAGGTTCTGGCCAGCCTGATCTAGGGTAGGGTGTCCCTGCCCATGGCAGAGGGGTTTGGAACTAGATGATCCTTGTAGTCCTTTCCAACCCTAACTGATTCTATGATTCTAATTCATGTTAAATCACAGATCAACAAACTCAAAGTGGTTAGCATTTTATTTGTTATGTAGAATATATGAGGTAGTCAGAAACATTGCAAAACGTAATTGTTTGGAACATTGTTTATTGCAAGTGTTATTGCACAAGATCGTGTGTTAATAAACGTACACTATTTTATTGCTGTCATCATCAACAGAGCTAAGAACACAAATGCTGATTGAAATGTTTGCATTAAAAAAAAACTATTGTTGAGATATCATTTTAATTTCATATTCCAGGTAACCCCAGACAGAGTTTGCCATCTGTTTCTGAAGTTTTACACTGCTAAAAGAAATATTCTCTCAGCTCAGCAAAGCAGATGCTTGAATGCAGGTTTCTGCTCACTCTTGTGCTTTTTTAATTCACTTTACTATGAAATGATAGTTGGAAAAGACCTCTGAGATCATCAAATCCAACCATTGACACTTTGCTACTTTGGGTTTCTTGTAGTTACCATTTGACCTGCACTGACGAAAAGGATTCTTTGGTATAATTTGAGCACTGTCCTGCTCCCTGATGCTTAGTTTTTTAACAACTGTCTTCTTAATAGAAATCTCTACAAACAGCAGAGTGCTGCTTAATAAATAATCTCTTATTCAAGAAAGCTAATAGGCTTTATGCATTAGCTGTAAGAATTATGTGAGTTTGGAGTTTCATTAATTGTTCTATTTCAAAATATTACACTTTTGTATAACACCGTATTTTACTCTCAAGTGGTGTGCATAAATGAACTATTTCAAAGCCATTCATTGCTTTTCACTGCTAGCAAGTTTTCCTCTCAGTGTTTTCACAAGAAGGGAGAAGGAGAGAGAAAGCAAATCTCTGATAATACCTCACAAGTTGTCTAGTAGTTGCATTCACTGAAGTGAATCATTACTTCAGCGAGAAGCTTTATGTTTTCTTATTTGAAAGTGCTGTTTAGTACATAGAACACTTGCTTTCTTCAAGCTGTTTTAATTAGTTTTTTACAACTACAGAATTTCTTTGTTAGAAGATATGATACTACTGAATTTTGGAAAGAGTTACAAGAAGTCATTCACCAGTTAAGAATGAGGCTGTTTACAGTTTAACCTATTCTCATTTTAACATTATTTTTCATTGGAGAACATTATGTTTTCATAAGGCTGCTGTTTTTCAACCACTGAAAGGTAATAATTAATTCATTCTTGCTGTATTGAAAATCCTTGGTAGCAGCTGTGATTACAACAGCCAGCCAACATTTATTAATTACTTTTAACATTACAAAATTATTTGCATCTTTCCTTGCATTTGTAGGAGTCCCATTGCCGAAGGGAGATGATTGAGGAGCGGTATACAAAGTATAAAGAAATAGTAAGTTCTCTGCAGAAACAGCTAGAAGATTCAAAACAAAGAGTCCAACAACTCAAGGTATATGCATGTACTTCAATTTTGTTTCCCAAATACATGAGTACTTTTCAAAACTCTTTGAATGTTCACAGAAAAGTGTATCTTACTACTATGAACTGTTCTACTTTCTTTGTCAAATTGCTGTCAGCAGCATTTTTTAACTGATTTGTTCAATTTCCCCTTGACCTTTCATGCAAAAAATATAGAAACCTGTTTTCTCCATTAAAAGGATGATTAATTTGTGGAATGTATAGAGTGATTTTTCATTAGCTGATCTATGTATTCATTACCAAAAGTACTGTATGATGTCTACTTCACGTGTAAACATAATCCAAGGGAACAGAATGGAAGTGATTTGCTAAAGGTCACTCAGTGAGCTATTAGCAGGGCTAAGCATAATTTTTTAACTCCCTGTGATATAAATCCAGAGCTCTTGTTTAAAAACACTGCTGGTAGTAAGTTCACCTTTCCAACTGCTAGCACTCCTTTTTTCTCTTCATATTAGCTCATTCATTGTCATATCACTTCTCACTGCATGTCATTGTGACAGTAGCTTACTTTGGCAGAACTGAAATTCTCATGGACAAGGTTGAAATAAGTGATCAGAACTGAAGAACTATGCTAGTATTTCTGCTGCTGATCACAATCAAATCAAGATTCTTTGGCAATGAATCTTAGCAATGTCTATGAGCAGTTAAACTCAAAATCCAGGATCACATACCATATATCAAAAAACTTTTAGATGTTTCTGTTCCTCGCCTCTTCCATAGCAGTCTTCCATGTGTAAAATGAGCACATACTGTTGAGTAGGTCTTTTTAAAAGTGGGAAAGGTAAAATAAATGCAGAGCATTTTATCTCAGTTAAGCTGTACGAACGTGGTATTAAGCTGTCTGTAAAAGCCATCTTGCTCATTCCTAAGACAAAAAATGAAAGAAAGAAACAGGGCAGATTCACTTTAAGTCTGTTACTAATGATAATCTTCAGTTTCTTGAATTTCTGTTGCCTTCACACAAGAGTTACTAATTCAGTGAGCACTAAAATTTGGGAAATCTAAGTAGAATGCAATCAGCTGGCAATAGAATATTGCACTAAGCTGACTGAGCTTACAGAGCTTGCATGATTTGAGCGCTATATTCAGAATCCAGTCTAAAGCTGATTCCAAAACAGTATTTCCTCTTTCTTTAGACAACAGGGAGCATTTAATGGCTTCCATTTAGTCAGACCTAATTGGCTTTCTGCGTGACATACAGCAGTCTCTGCTGCCATGGCTGTTAGAACAGAATGTTCAAGAACAAGTAACAGAGGGTACTAATCTGATTGCAGTGATCAGGCTAGCTTAGTCTAAAAAATCTTTTTTAATGCTTACCTTTCTTACCCTCCCTTGGAACTAATCCAGATGCATTTATTTTTTTTAATTTCACTATTTGTCATTTGAGAGTCTCTAAAATTGGTTCATGGAAGAATGTAGGCTTAAAGACATCGAAGTTCATTCTTTCTGACATGTTTGATTCATGCTTCACACACAACTTAGTGCTTCTGCTATACAAACTAGGCAGAAATTTGGTACATTATATATTTTTTAAAAGTGTGTTTTTCAAAACTCAAATTGTGAAATTTTTTCCTTGTCTATTTTAAATAACATTTTACTTGTGGAATTAATATTTCTCCTCTGTTACGGTCTTTCTAGCCTTTCTTGTAATACACTTCTTTAAGCTTACTTGCCAACACTGATCTCAGGCAGGCAGTATTTAATTCCCTGCCCTCCTTTCACTTTAAGGAGCAAACATAAAACAAAGGTTGAATGTTCCCCTAAAAGCAGTTATTTTTCTCTTCTTATGTTTTCATTTTTCCCAAGCAATTTTCCCACTTCTCTGTAGTCTTGTCAGATGGCTGTGAAGTATCTGATGCTTAGAAGCCCAGGAAGCCCAGGAAAATCATCATTACTTTTTGTATGCGTTAAAATGTAAGCTTTCCCGTAATAAAGGAAGCTGGCAGAATACCACCAAGTACAATTGTGATTTTTCAACTAAGACAGGGTNAGAAACATATAAAATATATTTACAGAACATATAAAAATAAAGTAGTAGTTAAAGGAAAATCAAAAGAGAAAGCTAGAGAAAAACTAAAGATAAATGTTATGACAGATGCAAATACTTTAGGATGGTTTCCCTGCCACGAACAACTGACCATCTAGTGAGACATGGTATATAGATGCAATTGTAAATGAAGGACATAAAACCAGGCACGGCCTATGAGGCAGGATTTCTGTACAGAGAAAGCCATTTTGCATTGCAGCTGCTGGTAGAAGCACTTTGCTTGTTTAAAATCTGTTTTCTAAGGTATGATTTTTTGAAACAGAATGAAAAGACAAAAACTTTTTTTATTCTTTGAAAGTTGTTATTGCGTTATGTATGCTTTAGGTATTAAGTCTCTCATTAGCACATAAGGGGATTAATAAGTATAATTCCCATTTGTCTTTATAGGAATAAATCTCTCTCCAGTGGTGGGACAAAAGCTCATTGTATCTCTAAATTAGTGCTGACTTTTGTTTTGTTTCCTATTTAGTTTTCAAATCTTAGTATCAGCATGAATGATAAATTGTAAGATGTTTTAACAAAATTCCCTGAGGCTGTTTATAAGAATTCAGTAGCAAAACTGAGTGGTTTGTGAACTGATGCAATTGTGCATTATTATATCTTCTTATATCAACAAACTGAATAATTTGAATACCGAGTCAAGCTTTTAATCTTATTTTGAAAGGTATTGCAACAAGGGACTACTTGCTGCAGTAGTGCTAATGGCCTTTTAAAATTGATTTTTATTTTTTTTTTAGCTTATAGACTAAATGACTTCACTCACTAAAAAGCTATGCTGTATGGATCTAGCCATAAATAGTAACAGTGTACTTCAGATTTTATTTAGTGCTTTGACAGTAAAATGGAAAAGCCACTTTAGGTATTTTGCTGTGAGTAATCAATGAAGTTTCAGTTTTCTCAGTGGCAAGGAAAACAGATTTAATTTTTATTGCTGCTTGCTTGTGGAACTTTTGTGAGTTAGTATGGGGTATTCATTGAGAGGAATTTATCATTCGTTGACTTCATTTTTCTGCTTTCTCCTAAACTGTGGATGTGATATCAGCAGGAAAGAGCACCTTTTGTAACTTAATTTGATGAAAACTTTAGTGGTCCCAATGCTTTTCTCCAGACAAAGCATTTTTTCCTACTACTTTGCACTACTCTTGTAGTGATGAAATGGATGTGAAATTCGTAAGCAAATTAGTTTGATCCTAACTGCAGTACTGAGAATTCAAATTAGTGTTTTCCAGAGTATGAAATCCTAGCGTATGCCCATATATATATGTGCTACTCTATGGTTTTTGTTAAAGTTTACAGCTGCTTGATATTTACAAACAAAACTTATTTTCATTTGGCTGTCATAGGATGTGAAAATGGATACTGAAATTTCTGCTATAGAAGTGACTACTCCCTATTCCAGTTGGCGAACTCAAAACAGCTTTTTGTCCAGCTCACTGCTCTCAGATTCTGGTTGTAAGTATTGTTTTATAGGAAAAAACCCCTACAATTTCCTTCTTTCAAAGCTGACTAACTTGAGAGAGTAATACACTCAACTTTTCCACAAGAAAATGCTAGAACCATCTTAAGAATCACCCTGTGTTTTAGCTTTGTATACTGAATGGATGCCTTTGTCTAGGAAGTACTTCATTACATCTCACTGATAGTTGTGGGTTTTTTTTCACTGGGATGTACAGTGTACTCTGTTAATCATCCAACCCTACACCAGTAGAAAGGGCTGCATTTGGATTCTGAGTCTCTGCGTGATGGATCATACTTGTGTAAACTTTGTAGCTTTTCAGGGACCAGAGAGACATCCTCAGCCAAGGATGCTTTACAAGATTTTTCACTTGAACCGGTTAGTCTGGTGCTTCTGTAGCAGTTTAGCAGTTAAAACTGAATTCACTAATTCTGCTTCTACTTCAATAGTGATTTTTTTCTTTTTATTATTAGTATTATTCCTATCTCCTAGTGCATATGCAACTTACAGTCATGAAAGGTCACAGAACCTCTGATACAGCTAAAAACTTCAGTAAAAAATAGGACATATTAGATCTTTACCTAGTCTAGTACAAGTACACCTTTGCATGGGTGGCTAAAAAGAGGTTTTAAGGGTTGTGGTTTGTTAGCATATCAGCACATGGATCTCTGAATACTTTTCCTCAGAAGGGTATCACCTTCCATTTCTTTTTGGTATAGCCAGTTTGTGTGTTGGGAACCTATTCAGTAAGTCACATTCGATGTAATGGAAAGCCCTATTTCAGGCTTCATTGCACTTTCAAACCTTTGCATCTTAGAATGAGTGCTGCAATACATTACTGCTCACCAGTAAGTCCTGATCTAATCTGATGAGGTTAAAGATAATTGGTTTCTTTTCATTTCAGAGTTTGTGGGTTGTGCTTTATATCTTTTTGTGGAGCATACTGAGTAACAATAGTGGGAACAAAGCATAAGAGCAAATGCCTCCACCTCATCTGCACTTCAGGAACAGTTTCCTCTAACTCAGAGTTGCTTTCCCATTTTCCCTAGCCTTAGATCTGTTAAAGTATTGTAAGTCAAAGTAGAGCTCAGCCTGACTGGGGTATAAAAAACCAAACATCCCATACTTTTCAGGTGTATTGGACGAGGTGACCTCCAGCAGTCCCATCCAATCTGAGTAACTCTGTGATTTGAGTTCCTGAAATTTAAAGATGCAGCATGAATGTTCCTAAAATATTACAATATCTTCACTTAACCTGAATGGATCTTCCTAGGACTTTGTTACTTGAATACTTTTTAATCAATGTTAGGCAGTTGCCAGAGAAATAGGGTCCATGTGACGTGAGAATCTGATGAGCTTATTCTGGGTATTTATTCTCGGGTTCAGATGGGATTTACCAACAGTCAGCATGATGGAGTTAAAATAAATGATGAAGAAAAACTAGTAGTAATTCAGTGTTGATTGTTATGAAATATTTGGAAAGTCTTCAACATTTGAGGAAGCTTCTTTCAGAACCTTGTTCAGGAATGACTTTTTTTCTTGCTTAAATCTTCTAGGAAGGTGTTTTCCACATCATAATTTAAGCTGATTTTCATACTTAATATTTTCCAAATCTCAAAATGGTGCTGAGGGTGTTTTTAGTTATATTCTTCTGCCCACGTGTAAAGAACTAGTTTTTTTTTTAAGCAAAAAAGTAACAGTAGAAGTGTTTCACTTTTTCCTATTAGTTTTTAAGGGAAAACTACTGGATACAAAAGTCTTTAGAGTTTCACTTTTTTACCTTTTATAAAAATCCATTAGTGAGGTTTTATGAGGCTAAGCCAGAGATGCAGGTATAAAATATTTTTCCTGCCCCTGATTTTATTTCACTCTCATAGAACGAAGGTGGTGTTCCTAATTACTTACTTTGCTGATTCTGCTGCAGTGGTATTAACATAAAGGAGCTTTTCTTGTAATTGTCAGTGCAAGTTTCAAACCCAAACCTCGTGTAGTTTTCAGTACATCTACCTATAAATGTCAGCATCTGTCTTCTCTGATTAATTTGTCTCCTTACTTTTTCAGAAACAGATGCATGACTTCTTTTTATTTACCTTTCAGAGCAGTTTGCAAGCCTTTGTGATTTAATTTTTCCTCACTTCATCTTTCTTAAGTTCATGAAATCTTAGAGATTATAAAGTCAATAAATAGTACTAGAAGCTCCTTTCCCAGCGTGGGTCTCTTATGACTTGTAGAGAGCACTAGAGAGGAGAGCAGACAAGTTTGGTATAATTTAATTTATCTGCAAAGGGGATCGTTTGGTTTAAAATTGATTGAAGAAGGAGGTACAGGAAGTATGAAAAAATAAATTAGGAAACAGCAATCTGCTTCCACATATATATTTAGCAAAAAATTGCCAGTGCAGTTGGCAGCTAGAAGGAAAAGTAATTAAAGTTCTGTTTTATCTCTATTCCTTGTGCTTCTGGTGTAATTTCCACAATTGTAACAGCTTTTCCATAACTATTTTATTTCTATAACCATAGCTCTGGGAATGAGCTTTTATTTCTATAACTGTTTTCTTAGAAAGGAAATATCTGAGCTAAGAAAATATTTTTTACAAGGAAGCATTTATTAGACATGGTTTGCTGCTTGTATTATTATCTAAACAAAACTGTTGGTCTAAAAAGTCCCTACTACTTGTTAAACAAATTGTTTTTCCTGGTCAGTACATTTTTCTTAATTTTTTATGACAAAAGTCCCTAGAGTTACACATGCTTTGCATTTGGCTTTCTGAGGCAGGTCCTGCCTTTTTCATTGTAAATTTCATTACTTCAGTGTTTTCACCTGGATAGTTTCCCAGAAGTCATATAGCTTTCAAACTTTCTATTGCTGTTTGGAATTTATGTTCCAGGGCATCATATGCTGTGTCTTTATGGAAATGGAAATAGCTGCCAGTTTTCCCAGTTTCTGTGCCTGGGATCATAGTCTTGTCTGACCCTTTTGGTTCTGGTGAGACACAACACTCCTGTGTCAGTATGATAGGTAGGAATGATATCATGGTTGAATAAAACAAATTGTCCTAAAGGCTGATCTTACTGTCACAATATTTAACTTCTTCAATGTATGCTGCTGTCTTTATATCTCTATATGTAGTTATTCATAAGTTCTTAGCACAATTTGTATTGACATTTATAAATAAGTAACTTAATTAAAAAGCAAGAGCTCCAAGACAGCATTATATCTGCACTCTGCTGTGAAGGTATACACACAGCATGTTATCTTACGAATTATAGAGTCATAGAATGGTTTGGGTTGGAAGAGATTACCAAAGGGCATCTAGTCTAACCCCACTGCAGTGTGCAGGGACATCCTCCATTAGGTCAGGCTGCCCAGAGCCCTGTCAAGCCTCGCCTTGAATATCTTCAGGGATGGGGGCCTCAGCTACCTCTCTGGGCAACCTGGCCCACTGTTCTCACTACCCTCATGGTAAAGAATTTGTTCCTAACATCCAATCTAAATCTCCTCTTTCTCTAAAGTCATATCATTAAAGGCCTTTGTAAACAGTCCTTTTCCAGCCTTCTTTTAGGTCCTCTTCAGGTACTGGCAGGCTGCTCTTAGGTCTTGATGATGTCTTCTCTAGGATGATGAACAGCCCCAGGTACCTCAGCCTGTCCTCTTAGGGGAGGTGTTCCAGCCCCTTGACCATTTTTGTGGCCATCTTCGGGACCTACTACAACAGGTCCATGTCCTTCTCGTGTCTGTGCCACATGTTGATTTTGCTCTATGCTATTGGTATATTTCTTCAGGAATTTTCTGAGTGGTTTGTTATGTCTTACCTAAACAAAAACTTTGACAATTAAATGGAAAATAAATGTCAGTAGAATTATCTTTTTTTTTTTTTAATGCAGTTTGCATTTCTTTTGTATAAGATAACTCTTCACCATTCCTGTTTTATAGTAGTTTTTACTTTCCTAGAAAAATGTCAGTTTCTCAATTCACAGCATTATGAGCATTAAATATTTAATAATACCATATTACTTTCTGTGTAAACTATAATATTATATAATAAAACATGTGTTTCATGTAAACATCGATGGTCAGTCTGCAAAATGAAGATGCTTAATTATTTGTTTTGTCTGACTTATTTCTAGCACTTACGAGAAGAATGGTTCCTTTTGATAGAAGTACCACTAAGGAGGATTCCATTAATGTTGCTGTCAGTGAAATTAAAACGCAAGCAGAAAGAGGGAAGCACTAGAATATTTTACACACCAATTTTTCTCTATGGTAAACTCAATTCCAATGTTTTTTGGTTTTGAAGAGTAGGGATTCCATCCATGATTGGAGTGATGCACCCTTAATGCTTCGCCTATTGCCAATCACTTCAGTGAAAGGCCAACAAGAGTGAGTCTAATGAACTCTTTTGATCATTTATGTAACTTCTACACCAGAGCTTTTCTGGGGTTATGCTCTTCTCTTGTATTTGTTTCTGCAGTACTCCTTAATTTATTGTGTTTGTGAAATATTATGAAATCAAAGACTTGCAACGTTAATCTTTGCTATGAGCTTATTTATCTCTGTACAGGAATTGTTCTCACATTTTTTTATAGCATTTAATAACTTTATTAACAACAAAAGAAAAAGTCAGAAATTACCTTTGTCCTAATATCCGTTACGAGAGTGGTTATGTAGTGTTGTGGAGACACATTGCTGATTTCAGGTTCTTTAGTTTGCAGCAATCATTTAAGAAAGAAGCTATAAATATTAAACAAAAGCAAATTTCTTCAAAAGCAGTGGAAATTCGACTCATCATTTCAAGTTCAGTATATATCTGTTAAGATCTGTTTAGAATTATTTTTCTGACTAGGACAAATTTCTCAGTTGACTTCTGGCAAGGCATTTAACAGAACCTGAATCTCACCCACCTGAGAAAGCACGTTGAAATGTGAAAATTTTAATAGCAGAGTTTAATGATCATTTATTTATTCTCTATTGAAAGAGACATGCCTTATTGATTTTAAAATGTTTTGGAAATACAATATTGCACAGTTGTATAAATTAAGATATCTCTGTTCTAAACAAATTTGACATAGTTCTGCATTACTGTAATCTCAAACAGCACGTTGCAGCAGCATTTTCTACTGTCAACGGAAATAGAAGTGTTCCTAGTGGGTCTATTTTCGTGACCTTCTCAAGTGCTTTTAGCTGAATGACTACTGGTGTGCCCTAAAAATTTCCCAAATCTATCAGAGTACTGTAACAACATGAACACCACAGAAACCATCTTGTTTTGTAGGTTTCGTTCATGTTTAGAAATCCTACTTCTATGAAACACTGTCCATTTTTAGCACTGTAGAAGTCTCAGACATGATTTGCAAGTCAGTATCTGCCATTGGAAAACAAGACTTTTTTAAAAGCAAAGTTCTGAAGAAATCCTTTGCAGTCCCAGGGGGCTCTCTGGACAATCCCTTTTGTGTTCAGCCTGTTTCAAACAGAAGTTCTTGCTGAAAAAATCAAAATTGAATGAAGGAGTAAGAAAAAAAATGTTTTATTTTCATTGCATTTTCCATACACTTTTTTAATATAATTCGGTTTTAAAAGTTTTCTTTATCTTTTGTACATGTATGCCATGCATTGTAGTGCTGGCACTGGGGTTTTTTTGCAAACTTCTGGCACATCTGCTCATTCAGAAAGTGAAGAAAGCAAAACAGGCACATCTCTCTCTTCCGATCTCAACAGCAATGGCTGGATGAAGGCAGGAAGAAAGCAGGATGAATAGAAACCCATCTGTGTCATGATCTTACAAAAAGAGTGTGGATGTCATGAATCAGTGTTTAGCTCAAGTCACAGTTACCATAAATTAAACCTTCCTTCAGTTATACCCAGTATTTGTAATTTACTTTTTTTTATGACATCATTACACCCCTAGGAATAGGGTATTGTAAATATTTTAGCCACTTCATCTGCTGAAACATTAAAGACTGCAGACTTCATGGTATTTAAAATTATGGCTAACAACATGGAAAAATCATTTTTTAATATATTAGAAAACAGTAAATCATGCTCTCATGCAGTAATGAGATCTACTTCATGGGTTGCTGATGGATAAATGTATACTCAACCCAGTTTACTCAAGTTGAAACAATATTTGAGTTATATTTCCTGTTGTTAAACAAATAGGGCTGTAATGGTCTTAACTGAGGAGGAACACAGAAAAATAATGTCCTCTCTTTTTCCTAAAGACTTTGTAAAACTCTAGATCTTGATGACGTTTACCATTTTATGCATTGAGGCATTTTTTAGCTCACTAGTAATTTGGAAATCTGAAGTATGTTTCCTTAAAACAGTATCACCACTGCTTTACAGTGTTAGACAAGTAAGGGTAAGCAATCTGCAATCTCATCGTTACATCAAGCATTGAATCAAATCTTGTACGATGCAGGACAGAAGGGACTACTTGATGAGCAATTTTGGCTTAGAGACTTTAAATGTGCTCAGTACTTTGTGAATTTGCCTTTGCCCTTTTGACTGAGTTTTCAGCAGAGTTTTGTATCCTTTTAAATTTTTTTCTGAAAGAGCCGAGGGAACAGAAGGGAAGAAGTCAAACCACAAAAAAAAGAGGAATTTGTAATGAGTAGACATATTGACTCCAAAGCCAGGAAATTCTTTCTTGACTTTACTCTCTTGGCATGGCAGTCCAGATAGCATGTAATATTTGTCTCTCTTCCATCTTTGATAGAGTTTCATATTACAAAGTGAAATTTGTTTCCTTTTTACTGAAAGCTGAAGTTCCGTTCATGACATTATGTGAAAATGTCCCTTTGTGGTTTAGAAATAATATTTTTTCCATATTGGCCTGAAATAATATTCCTCTGACCAGTCTCATTTTTAAAGTAGAAAACCAGATAATTTTTAAATAAAATATTTTTTATATTTCAGATCTTAACAATTGCTTTCCCTTCTTCTAATAAAATCTTTTTTAATACTTTAACCTTTCAATGACCTCTTCCTCGATTCTTGCCCAAAACAGTAGTACTCAATAATGAAGAAATGTGATAGCACACTCTGTGAAATGCTGGTTTGTGGGTTTTTTTTCTGTTCAGCATTTAGTACATCAGACAACTTTGTATATATGTGCTAAATACATATACATATCAAGCACATATTTTTCTTAATGCTGGCCTGAAATAAGGTGGTTCAATATTGTGCTTTCAGAAATGCAGTAGCCCTTCATTTCAGCACTTGAATAACCTTTACATTTTATGCCCTAAAGTTCTTTAATATTTTGTAGCAGACGTAAGAGTACTTCTTTGTACTTACTTTTGAGATTATATTTACTAAATATTGAAAATAATTAAATTTTATCATGTAATTGTGTCATCCTAGGAAGAAATGTCAAAATAATTTAAAAAAAAACTTAGTCTAGTATTAAAGAAAAAAAATACAGTGAAAAACAAAACAACTTTCACAGTATCACAGGATGTCAAGGGTTGGAAGAGACCCCCCTCTTCCAGAGCAGGACCATACAATCTAGCTCAGGTCACCGAGGAATGCATCCAGATGGGCCTCAAAAGTCTCCAGAGAAGGAGACTCCACAGCCTCTGTGGGGAGCTTGTTCTAGTGCTCTGTGAGACTTATAGTACAGAAGTGCCCCCCTTCTATTGAGGTGGAACCTCCTGTGCTACAGCTTACACCCATTGTTCCTTGTCCTATCACAGGGAGCAAGCAAGAAGAGTCTGTCCCCCCGTTCCTGACCCTCAGCCCTCAGATATTTATAAACATTTATTAAATCTCCTCTCAGTCTTCTCCAAACTAAACAGCCCCAGGTCCCTCACCCTCTTCTCATAAGGCAGTGCTCCAGTCCCCTAATCATCCCTGTAGCCTGCTGCTGGACCCTCTCCAGCAGATCCCTGTCCCTCTTAAACTGGGGAGCCCAAAACTGAACACAGTATTCAAGATGGGGTCTCACCAGGGCAGAGTAGAAGGGGAGGAGAACCTCCCTCGATCTGCTGGATGCAATCTTCTTAACACACCCCAGGATCCCATTGGCCTTCTTGGCCACAAGGGCACATTGCTGTGCCATGGTTAATTTGTTATCCACCAGCACTCCCAGGTCCCTTTCCACAGGGCTGCTCTCCAGCAGATCACCTCCCAACCTGTACTGGTGCAGTTTATTATTCCTCCCCAGATGCAGGACTCTGCACTTGTCCTTGTTGAACCTCATTTGGTTCCTCTTTGCCCAGCTCTCCAGTCTGTCCAAGTCTCGCTGGATGGCCACACAGCCTTCAGTTGTATCAGCCAAGCCTCCCAGTTTGGTGTCATCAGCAAACTTGGCGTCTATCCCCTCATCAATGTCATTGATGAAGATGTTAAACAGCACCGGACATTTACTTCTCAAATTTATGATGGAAGCCAGTCTTCAGTGATGATGAAGGTACTCCTTGGATATTCAGTCCTTAACTACATATTTACTATCTATCTCACCAGAGCAGATAAAGAAGATATATGAAAATTTCTTTGAACAGAGAAAATGATATTCTGAAACCCACCTTTGAGCTATGAATTGTGCATATTGGTTCATCTCTGGCTTACAAGGCACGATCTCCACACTGTAGCACTGAATGGATTTTTCATGAATGAAAATGCCAATATTACCCTGAACATAAGCAAGTAGTTTTTTTCTGTAACACTAATACCATTTTTATGGCTAAAAACAAGTAACATGAAACCTGTATACATTTTCAGTATGAGTATGCAACACGCAGAAGAATTCATTCATAAACTTATGTGAAACTGCTTGTTACACTCAAAGTTTACCATGACTGATACATTCTTCATGTGTAAACTGTGTTAGTAGTTTATTTTTCTAAGACCTGTCTTCACACAAGTAATTGACACCAAAGTTACTGTGAGCTATAGGCCAATATCTAAGGATGCAGCCTTGTCAAAAAGGCATGTGCAGAAGGGCATCAAAACCACAGGAATGATCTAATTGTAGAATTTAGAAGCAGATGTAGAGGAAAATAAGTAGTAGAAGGAATGGAAAGCAGCTCATGGTTAAATTAAAAATTCATTACACTTTTGTTCTTGGCACCTCAAATTAAAGGCTGCTTTAGAGTTAGTATTTCCAACTACTTAAAAGTGGTCCCTAAATAAGATTCCATCTTGGATAATTTTTTATGTTTTTTTTTACATATAAAAATATTTTCTACCCTAGCACAGCTCATCTCAACTCTTTCTCATAAGCATGTGTAGGCTGTTGTGAATATGAGATGTTTTGCTTTTCTTTGTAAACAACTAAATTAGGTTTTAAATCCAAAGAATGCTTTAATGCTTTATGCAGAAGTACAGCAGTACAGAATCTGATAACCTCAGTCTTTCAAAAATCTATCAAGTAATGCCTCTGGGAATGTTGACAACAATAATGAAAGACATTTCTGTGTTTAAAATATAGCCACATCCAACATTTGTCATTTGTGCTAACAGCAATAACTCTTCATGTTTCTGAAGCGGCACATCTGCCATTTCTCATGCTGTAAGAACGAGGTTTTGTTTTCTCTTACCTTAATAGTGGTAGAATATGTAATGTCTTGAGCCTTGAGAAAGTATGCAATGATTATATTTTTCAAATTTCTAATAATTTAGGTACCTGCTGGGTGCTATTTGGAACTAAGTATTTTTGGAACCTGTTACTAACATGTTTTCCTTAAAGTATTACATTTAAATAGAACTACATAAAATTATGTTTTTTAGAATAATTCTGCTATCTTTCACTTAGGGACTTACTGTTTTGCTTGAATAAGTAGAGTAATTGTTACTGAGTTTGTCTGTTATTTTCATCCATCTTCAGACAAATGTTTTGATCTTAGCCTGCTTTTCTCATCTGCCATCTGCAGTGCACTAATATGTCAGAAAACATACAATCATTTCTTCGTTTACTCCACTTTAATAATTTTGCTAGTTTATATGCCCAGAGGATGACATGAATTTTGAAGGTAGTGTCTTATAATCTCTTTTCTTATGAATTCTGTCTTTTGTTTACTAAAGTAAAACCTGCTTGGTAAACTGACTAAGATAAGGTCAAAGCAATCCTGTGATTCTATGCTGCCTAATTTCAAAGATTTTCCCACAGACAAAAGTAAATGTGTCTTACTTGGTTTGTGTAGATTCTCTAAGTGCTACTACTCGTCCCACTGTCAGTTTCTAGAAGAAAATAATAAAGGATAGACTTTGCTGCAGTAACTCTGAAACACTACCAATTCCAAAAGGTAAAAGAGGCTACAGCTGGTTTAGGAGGTCTGCCTAACTTAGTCTAGAACCTAAGGCCACTCATATTACAAAGTATATTTCTTCCATGTGTCAACTTGCCCTCAGTAGAAGGAGTTGCTGACATCTAAAATATTCCTGAGAAGTGATACCCACATTTGCTAAAGGTAATCACACAATGTCATTCTGCAAATGTGGATTTCTGTTTCACTCACACTGTTAAACAAGCATTGTACTGAGAAGTCAACCCAATTTATATGCTGGCTTAGACTCTTCACAAAAACTACTGGTGACCCAGTTCTGCTCTTAGTGTGAAAGATGATGAAGATAAGCTATGTTTTATTGCTGGCCAGGAAAAGAGTTTGCCTCTGTGACATGAGCTATTTTGCGTATGGAGCTCAATAAGTTCACCATTTTTAATGAGATTTCACTGCTGGGTACAGCACTGAACACGATTTCATCCAAACAGCTGCGAAAGTATAGGTGATGGAATCATATGTTTTGACTAAAAATGTCAGTAAGTCTGTCAGAAACCATGGAGTTGTTAATTTTGTCTTCGATGGACTGGTCTCCAGTGCATTATAAAGCTAGAAAATGCAGAAACCCTAGTTAGTGTGAGCTAAATCACAGATGTGGCTCACTAGCCACCTGATGTGAATCTATTAGCATGTTGTTGACTGATTGATTAGAGATATGTCTAAACATCTTTAACAAAAAGACTAATCAAGAAGATTTAAACATGTGGGACACATTATTCAGATCTAGTAGATAAAAAATTCTATGTGAAAATGGAGAAATCAAGTATCAAAGCCAAGAAATGCTTCATTCTTCCAGAGTGTAATTTAATAAACTTCACTAGAGTGATAGCCTTTTAAAGACTATCTTTGAACCCCTGAATATATTAATCAACAGACATCAATAGCACTTGCTGTAATCTCTTATTATGAAAGAGTTGCACACTTTGATTTAGACTCAATTACATTTCATGCTTTGGGAAATTCTGATATGTACACACTTGTGCTAGTTTGAGCCTAGCTAGAATGTTTTGGTGAGAAGAATTAGACTACAGACTGTGAAAAGGAAACAATGGTGATGTCTACTTCACTCATAGGCTTGCTGAGATGTATAAGAACAAGAACATAAATATAGGTAACAGAGTCGTTCTCTGGGTTTTGTGGGCTGCACTTCTCTCTCTAACCTAACCTGCCATCTGTGTGACTAATCCATCTGCTTCCTACCCCCTGGTCGACTTTCAAAACTACCTTAAACATAAGGCAAGATATAGGGTAAGGTATAGGGGTGGGAGGAAGATGGAAGGGTGGTTGAGAGCCCCTCCTGGGGACTCAGGTTTCTGGGAGGGCTGTTGTGTTTCTGTATTATTTTTTACCCTGTATATTTCTGTATATAACTGTATATACTGTAAATATCTGCTTGTATATTGTGCTAAGCTGTAAATAATAAGCTTAATTCAATTTCCAGAGCCACCGAGTCTAGTCTGGGTGATTTTTCCAAAGTGTGTGGGGGCGGGGAATACCCAAACCATCACATCCTTATTTTGGTGCCCAACGTGAATCCCAGACTTGTGATAATTCTGTTGGTGATAGCTGATGTGCTGTGCACGGAGTGCTGGCCTAGTCCATGTATTTTAGCAAATAGATCAGGTGTTCAAATTTCAGCCTTGGTATTACGTCACCAAAACAAAGGCACAAATTCATAAACATTTAGACTGCAGATAAGAGTGAACATTCAATATATTACTGTGGTGTTGAAAGTGAATCCATTTTGAAACTGGTTTTTGGTTTGTTGGGTTTTTTCCCCTTTGGTAATGTGACAAAAAATGTAAGTCACTTCTTAGTGCTGGAACATGTTTTGTCATTTTATGCTGCCAGTTTCTATTTAATTTGGAAATAACTTAAAGAGGCTAATTCTGATACCTCATTACAAGCATTTCTGATTAAGTTAGTTGATGGAAGAGTGATTTGCCTCCAGGTCTTTTGTTTTCATTGAATTTGAGAAAAATACAGTGTTTTTTACATTTAGTATTCTAAAACTGGAACAAAATGAGTCTTGTGATCTGGTGGTTAGGTTGGGAAATTCTAAAACTTAAGATTGATGAGGTATCTGTCCCAAGTATACATGGGACACTGAACAGTATTACATCATGGTTCCCAGTTGATACTGCCACTGCAGTGTGCTATAAATTGACCTTAAAAAATCTGCAGCTTTTTGACAAATTACAGGGATGCAGGACATTTCTGTACTAGTGTCATCAGAAAGGTTGGTTTAACACTGCTAAACCTTGCAGTGCCAGTTAATGTAATACAGATATGCATGTAATTTCTCAACATGCAATTGTCTCATGACAAAGTCCTTGAAAGAACTTTGGTCCCACCAAAAAAAAAAAAAAAAAGCTGCAGCTTTTCCAGTAGTTAAGCAAGGAGTTCAATGCCTGACTTAGTGTAAAATTCTCACTAAATACTGCCATAAAAGCTCAACTTTCAGCAGGGTATTAGGGAGATCTGAGGGGAAAACTAAATAGTATCTGTTGTTTCTTTGTTAAATAGTCATTTTATTTATCCTTTCTTACGAGTTTTATTCTGTGTGTCTGTATAAACATGCTGCTACCTTTCACTTCTGTAAAATGCACCAGAGAAGGTAGCACGTTGAAGCTGACATTGCTGTAATAACCAGAACTATGCAGCTTTCTTAAAACTTGATTTCTGAAATGTAAAGATGGGATCAGGCTTTTAATAACTATGCAGATGTCCTGTGTAGTCCTGTTCACATAACTGTGTATCTTTCTTATGGGCATAGACATGCATAAACATGTTTAAGTGTTATAAAACTGCACATAGACATGCATAAACATGTTTAAGTGTTATAAAACTGCACTGGTCAAATACAAAATTAATCCTCTGTGCTTGCAAATCCTTACTACATTAAAGCAAGCAGAAGCCTTGTCCCTAGTATTAGTGGATTTACAATTTCTTGCTGAGTTAGAAAAAAGTAGGGAGAAATATTTTCCCTATCTACTTCTTCATTTCATTTTGGAAATCTGAAAGCCTGCAATATGTATTGGTTCGGTGAGCAACAAATACCTACTGATCTTATAAAAATAATTTCATAGCGAACTGTAAATGTTTAAAATAATTTGTCCCTAACTAATTTTTCTTTTTTTAGGGTTGGTTTGTTGTTGGTTTTTTTTTTGTTTGTTTGTTTGTTTTTGTTTGTTTGTTTTTTTAGAACATGAGGAGTGGGATTTTGAGTTCATTTAGGCTCTTGTATAAATATTTTTCATTTCACAAGACTAAAATTTAGTTACCCAATGAGAGCTGCTGTACTTCTAAATGGCATCAATACAAGCTGACGACGTTTATGAAATTCTGAAATATTACAGCTCTTTCTTCCACTCTAATGCAGCTTTTTCAGGATACTGAAACTTTCTCAAAGGAGAGGTTGATACACCTAAACAGATGAACTATTGTGTTTTTGCACTCACCAGTAAATGTTTCGCTTCACATCATTTTTTCAGCAAAATCTAATCATTCATTATGTTTCTGAAATGGGAATTTTCATATGTATAGGCAGAAACTAATTATACCTTCCCTCTAAATACTAGTCTAGTGATAGGCTTTTCTATTTAGCAAAAAAATCTAACAAAATAAACCAGCTTTTACTGTTTGTTAAATATTCTCTAACAAATTTAATTTTTATCCTATGATGTCTTTGTTCCAAGACAGCTGCCTGAGGAGTCTTTTTCCTTATCTGCCATCTTTGGTGGGTAGTAGGTGTCCTGATAGGGCATAAATCCTGCCAGGCTGGTTTAGCCCTTGCTGCCCTACTCCTGTTGTGGGTCCGGGAAGTTGAGTCAGATGAGCAAAGCCTTGAGGGCGAGGGAGGTAGCACCACGTGTCAGGTTTCTTGTGCTGCCATTCAGTGTGCCTGCGTGGTCAAACTGAGCTTTGAATTCATTGGCCAGAACAATGTTGCTGGTGCCTATTGGCCAGTTTGATTTTCAAAATGAAGTATTTAAAGGGAGGTGATTTAGATACTGATGCCTTTCTGCATTCAGCCTTTCAGCACCGAGCCGTTTTGCCATTCACAGCTCATTAACTGGGAATCCAGGCAGCCAGGTGTATGCAGCTAGCACTAGCAGCTCAGCAGCATCTCTTCTCTCCTTGCCTCTGCATGGAATATTGTGTATTTTACCCCAGGATCATTATCGTGAGTTTGAAAACATCTTTGATACAGGAGACTTACTCAGGGACCAAAAAGTATCATGAGTACATATGCTGGAGTGAATGCCAAGACTCCATAAGCATAGTTAGAATTTTTCCTGTTTTCATGTTACTATTTTCCAAGTTCTGATTGTTCAAACTGTTTAATTCTGTGCAACTACTTCCTGTCGACCAAAAATCCAAAGAATCCCAGGGAATGTTCCCAATTTTTTCAATATTAATAATAAAAAATAATATTCATACAGAAAATATTTCTTATTCATAACCAATTATTAATTTCCAATACAGTGGAGGACCAACTTAGCTGTCTTGAGAATTACATAAAGAATTCAAAATTATCATACAATCATAGGCTTGCTTTGATTGGAAAAGACCTTTAAGATCATCAAGTCCAAGCATTATCTAACCCTACCAAGACTGGTCATAAGCCATGTCTCCTGGAGCCACATATAAGTGTCTTTTAAACACCTCCAGGGATGGTGATTTAGGCCACCTTCCTGGGGATCCTGTTCCAGTTTTTGATAACCCTTTCAGTAAAAGAGTTCCTTCTAATATCTAACCTAATCTTCCTATCTAACTTGCAACTTGAGGCCATTTCCTGTCCTAATAGACAGTTCTATTAGAGCTGCTCCCAGTCAAACTGAGTAATATGGATCAAAGCTGCATTTCAATGCAATTTACAAATCATTAGGTTGGAAAAGACCCTTCAGCCGATGAACTCCGGCTATACTACTGCTTGTCTTACAGGTGAGTTTCGTGGATGGGTATAACACTAAGTGTACAGTTTGCATTTTCAGAATACCCCATGCAGAAGTATAAAAGGAGAAGCTTGTTGCCATGTTATTCCAAAGCACAGGTCCTCGTCAGCCTGTGAAGTCTGTGGTACTCAGTAACGTGTGTGAAGTCTGAGTCATCCCACTTCAGCACATCAGTTTTATCATCGTGTGGCTGTATTGACTTCAGAATACCTTTACACAGTTTATACCAATATGAAGCCAGAATCAAGTAGGTACAGTGCCCTGTACTTGTTACGGGTGAGGTGACACCTTTTCCAGTTTTGGGCACCTCAATACAAAAAAGACATCGAGGTGCTGGAGCAAGTGCAGATATGGGCAATGAATCTGGTGAAGGGCCTGGAGAATAAATCATATGAGGAGTGACAGAGGGACCTTGGGCTGTTTAGTTTGGAGAAAAAGAGGCTAAGAGGAGACCTCATTGTTCTCTACAGCTACATGAAAGGGCATTGTAGAGAGGTTGGTGCTGGTCTCTTCTCACAGGTAATTAGCAATAGAACAAAAGGGAATGGCTTTAAACGGCAACAGAGTAGGTTTAGACTGGATATCAGGAAAAAAGATTCACAGAAGGAGTGGTCAGACATTGGAATGGGCTGCCCAGGGAGGTCATTGANTGGGCACCTCAATACAAAAAAGACATCGAGGTCTAGCAAGTGCAGATATGGGCAATGAATCTGGTGAAGGGCCTGGAGAATAAATCATATGAGGAGTGACAGAGGGACCTTGGGCTGTTTAGTTTGGAGAAAAAGAGGCTAAGAGGAGACCTCATTGTTCTCTACAGCTACATGAAAGGGCATTGTAGAGAGGTTGGTGCTGGTCTCTTCTCACAGGTAATTAGCAATAGAACAAAAGGGAATGGCTTTAAACGGCAACAGAGTAGGTTTAGACTGGATATCAGGAAAAAAGATTCACAGAAGGAGTGGTCAGACATTGGAATGGGCTGCCCAGGGAGGTCATTGAGTCACCAACCCTGAATCTGTTAAAGGTCATTTAGATATAGTGCCTGGGAATGTGGTTTAGGGGTGAACTGTGTAAAGTAGGGTCAATTGTTGGACATGATGATTTCAGGAGTCTTTTCCAGCCTAAGTGATTTTGTGATTCTATGTATAAAATGTAAGCACCAAGCAGAATGCTAAGTCCTGAGATCATACTGAGAGTTAAAAGTGCAAAGTAGAAGAATGCTGTCTATTGTGCTATGACTGTTGCTGCAAATAGATAACTTGACTCAGCATCTGCTGTTATTTTTAAGTTTGGTTAAGATTTTACCTGGAAAGCTTGGGTGTCAATTTAATGGCAACATTTGTACCTACTTGATGCAATGAGAATATAAAGTGTTAACCAATAAGGCAAAGATATCAAAAACTATTATTTTTTGCTGACCTGGGAGTTTTTATAGGCTATTTCTCAAACAAGGTTGCATCTCAGGAGATAATTAGTACCTTTGTGGGATCAAAGTTGCTAGCTGTACTCATAATTTAAAGTGTAACATGAGAAGTTGTAATTTTTGGAAGCTAATAAAATAAATTATGTTTTTAAGCAATGCATAGCATCTGTATTCATTTGCCTAACACTGCCAAACTTTTGTAAAGCCTTGTTATATGTAATTGATCTTTTTTTGTTCATGAGAAATAAAGATGTGACACGGATTTATGTTGTCTGATTTTGCTTTTTAACTTGTCTGAAAGAAAACAGCATGCTCTCAGAGGTTTTTTTTCTTAATTATATTTTTATCTGATGTAAAATTTGGTTTAAAACTAGGATGCTAGTTTTGCAGTGAGAATTGGTAGTTTCCTTCAAAACTGTGTGTTTAAAATGCTTATTTAAGTAAAAGATTGGCTTACCATTGTGGCCCCCCAAAATAAATCTGGCAACATAGTGTTATAATAAGTCTGGATTTTTACATTGGCCACAAATCACTGAGTGTTTCTGTGAGTGGAACAAAATGGTTGTGCCTATTGCCTCTTACAGAGTGTGAATGAGATTCTTTCAGCGAACTTGATTTTGGACAGACTGCATGCCTTTATCTAAATGAACTTGCTCTTGTAGTCAACAGAGTACCTGGACTCTGTAGCATCATTCTCCCAGCAAAGTAGACTCCCAGATTTTGACCAGATTAATAGCAGCAAAGTGCTCTGTATTAACTAGATCTTCATTTAGTAAGAAGGGAACCCAGGCTGCTACCTTACATACATATGCCTGCATTATAGTCAAGCAGGGTCGAGTCTAGCCATGTGTGTTTCATCTGGATTCCAAGGTAAGTTCTTTATTACCTTAAGTAAAAGACACTACTGGAGTCATTGGAACTGGATGCAGTTAAGCATGCAAAGAGATTGAGCCATCACAGTATTTAATGCAGCAAAAATCAGTGTTGCTGAAAAGTGCCACAGAGCTTCTGCATTTCATGGAAAAGCAAAGCCTTGCATTGTATTTCAGAACATAAAGTAAACCAAAACATGTGTTACATCGTTACATATGACATTTTCTTGTTCTGATTTCTCCTAAGATAGCCAAAGTACACTTTCTTTATGTCCTAAGGAATCACTCATTGAAAGACTGCAATTGTTTTCTTAATTCAGTTCTCCTCAATTCCATATTCCCTTTTGGGGGTTAGGAGGTTTTGCATGTCTTACATAGCTTTGTCATCTGCAGTTGTTTTATGGCAAACAGCTTTTTCGCTTCTCAACCCATTTTTTCACTGACTTTGGTGTCCGCAGAGTCGTTTCCCTCACATATTCCAACACCTCTCTTCTGCTTGCTGTTGTTGTACAGCATTTTTTTCTCTTTCCTGTATATGTTATCACTGAGGCACTGTCACTGTTGCTGATGGACTTGGCCTTGTGCAGTCGCAGGTCCATCTTAGAGTCAGTGGGCATTTGCTCTGTCAGTGATGAGGGAAGCTTCTGACAGCTTCTCACATAAAACATCTCTGTCACCCTTTTGAATATACCTCTTGAAAGTTTCTAATTCAATTGACCTAATTCTTAGTATAGTAAAAAATAATTTGTCTTTTGAAGATCTTTCTTTCATCATAAAATGCCCTTTTTTTTCCCTGACATAAATACAGAAAATAAAACATTTAAGTAGTTTCTTTTCTGGTCTGTGGCTGCCTGATACTGCTACAGGTGCTTCAGCTGCAAGGATCCCACCTACATAGATTTTTTTTCTTCCACAGAATCATAGCATCACTTCATTTGAAAAAGACCTCTGGGGTCATTGTCACAGGTTGAGAACTATAAGGTTAAAAAAAATCTCTGGGGACTAGAAGATTGTTATTCAATCCCATAACTCTGCTATCTCTTTATAACTCGCAGCAAGGCCAGCTCGTTCTCCTCGCCTCCTCCTCCGGGCCTGTGTCTTGCAGGAGCTGCTTTATCGGGACACACATGTAAGCAGTAGGCCTGCTTTGGGGCCTAAAGAGGCTTGTGTTCAGGCCTGTGGATGGTGGAGGCACTGTGAGGGGAGGACTGGAGCACTGGGGATTGCAGATTTGGTTTTGGGCTGGGGGGAAATGTTAGGGGGTTTGCCATGGCTGTTGTATCTGTTTCTGTAGTTTCTTTTCTGTATCTCTCCAAATATTATTCTGTGTTTTTTCTGCAATTTCATTTGAGAGCTGCGTTTCTGCCGGCTCTTAAAAACCTCGGCAGTCACTGAATCCAACCATCAGCCTAATGCCACGCTGGTCACTAAACCACGTTCCTGTGTACAGGTTTTTTGATCATCTCCAGGGATGTTGATTCCACCACCTCCCTGGGCAGCCTATTCCAATGCCTGTCTGGAAAGGAAGATTATTGGAGTTGTTGGTTACTGCAGAAAGGTTGGACCCTTCTGGCTTTTTTTTCTGTGCTACTTGAAAGACAATATGAAATAGAGATCCCGTGAACTCTGATGCAGGATCTGTCCATTAGATATATCCTAGTCTCAAGACAATACCATTTTTATGAGGAACCAGAGCTGTTCTGAAGAGATTGGCTTATAAAAGAAATGAGACTACCTCATTTAGATGCTTCAAGTGAACGAATGAGGCCTGGCAAAATTGCTTTCTTCAAAGAGGAGTTTCTGAATAAAGCTAGGGAGGAATAATGTTCCCTCAAGCAGCCCAGACTAACCAGGTATGTAACTGCAACTGTCTTTTTATCAAATGGTAGAAGATTACTGTTTCAAATTGGATTGATGTTTTATACTGGAATTCAAAACCCATGTAATGTGTATTTGGTCTCAACAGAATGCTCTAACGTGGAAGGAGTTACCCTTCTGTGAGATCCTACAGTATGCAGGCAAATACATCAATCCACAATATGTCAAATACCTACAATACATCCACTATTTGGTTCAAATATACACTAAATTTAATCTGCAGAACACCAGCTGCTGTTGCACACAAACAAGCTCTCAAGTCCTCTCTCATCTCTGCCTTTCTGGGAGTGTTTTCATCCTTGTCTGATCTTGAAAGGTCCATTTTTTTTTTTTTTCCCAAATGTGACAATTCTGGAGGAAATCTGTTGTTTTGTGAAGGACTGTTTTTCCTTAACAGTTCCTTTAACCACTGGTATCTTGGCCTGCTGCTAGCAGTTTCTATGCTACAGGCGTAGACAGGGTATTGCAGAGAGGAGCTGTTCTTCACTAAAGTCAGTGCTGACAGCAATGTCCTCCATGGTGCCAGAAGGACTGATGTGAATGATTCAAGAGGGGTTGTTCTTCCATCTGTTTCAGTGTTGAAACAATGTCCCAGCAGGATGCTGGAAGCTATACAGGGAATGAGATGTAAGAGCCTCCTTTTCAATGCTCCATTACTCTGTTTAGTGTTTGTCTGTCCTCTCTATTGTGTATTTGAGGAAGTTTTAATTATTATGTATTATTCCAAATACCGTGGATGCAATGAAGATGGTTGATAAAATAATCAGTATTACGCAGAAGAATAATTTTATACAAGTTAGCTGCTCACATAAAGAGCAACCTTAGTAAGCTGTTAATTCTGTAAAATGTCTTGGTATTTATATTGTTTCTGTAGCTTATCTGCCTTAGTTACAGGCAAGCCTAGAATTAAATCCACCTTCTTGTTTCTCATGATAGGTAAGGAATGATATCTACTTTTAATTTTTGCCTTAATTTTCAGATATAGACTACTTTGGACAATGTAAAGCTGCAAGCTTGTGGCTAAACCGGAAAGAATCCCAATCCAAACTCTCATTTTGAACTGCAAGACTACACCATAAGGTATTTGTAGGTAAAATTCTTTATCTACACTAAAAATGACATTAAATAGTCCAACAAGTTGCCCTTGTTATTAGGGTATACAGAAGGAGTGTGGTGGCACCTTTTTAATCAGAAAATGTAACATACTACTGTCCACTTCTGGATTTTTCAAAGAGAAATGGCAAAAGGCTTGAATTACCTCTGTAGATTTTGCATTGCTAATTTTAAGTCCATGTAAGTGAGCAATTGGGGAGCACAGTTGTGCCAAGCACAGAGGAGAATTAGATATTAGTTAGGGGAATTGGGAGTAAATCAACACAAGAAGACCTTGAAAGAAAGTGCAGAAGTCACAGAAGGAAAAAAATACTTCAAAAGGCAGGAGGCTGTGACTGGTTACAGCTGTTAGGAAACATCAGTCCTGCTTCCAATCTTTGTTGCTGCTTTAGGAAAGAAAAGAAATCTAAATAATTTCATTTTTATTACATAAAATAACATGCTAGACAGGTTCATCATACCAGGACCTACCCTGTATGTAATGTTTCACATAATTTGTATCCTGCCCTGGCTGGGAGTACCTATACATGGTTGTCATGTGAACTGCAGCTCCCTGAGGCTTGGGCATTATTCTGGTGATGTGCCATAACACTCAGTTCCTCTTGCTTTAAACCTGATTAATGAATTGGAAGTTGAGTTAATATAGTACTATAGGTGCCAATATAGAATTAACAGTTGTAAGAACTTTCTCAGATCCTGTTGCCTTATTCTCTCCAGTATCTTCAAAGAAACATGGAGAAGAACTGCAGGTTAAATTGCAATATAAGTTTGGTTTCATTAAGCTCTGAAATCCCAGGTGCAACTAAGAGCAATGAATATCAGGTGTTAGAGCAGGTACATTAAACTGCAAAGACATCCATAATTGTTTACCCTCCAGCTAGGAAAATGTTCTCTCCCCATTTAACAGCAAAAAAAACCCCAACAAACCAAACCAAAAAACACCAAGTTCTGCCCCGCTGAGAGCAAACACTCTCCTTTTTGCTGCCTGGCATGACAGAAGTCTGGTATCTTGCTACCCTGAAAGGAGTTCAGAGTAGAATCCGCAGTGCAGCCTGGAATCAGGAAGGGTGTCTGGAGAGGCAGCATGCCCCTGCTGTGATGCTGAAGCATCACAGAACTCTACTGTATTTGCTGTGCCCCCAACACAAAGAGAAAGTTTTGTTTCATGTGTTCTGGTTTCACAATTCTCATTCTAAGCTGGTGAAACTGTTCATCCCACATGAGATGGACAATGCAAGAAAAACTTAAACCAGTGCTTAAACGCTGCCCTTTGCATAGAAGCAACAGATAAAATAGAGCTGATGATCAAGGACAAAACACTGCTCCAAGAACACTGAGACTGTGCCATTGGTATAAATTACCAAGAATCTCATCTGCTTCCTCTTGGTAGAATTGTCCAGGCCTAAATTTATCCTGCAGTGATTTAGGGTACAAGGACAAGGAAGTACCAAATTACTTCCTCTGGAAATCAAATATGCTTTTCTAACCCTTTTCTCTCTTGATGCTCCCTGTTAATAAAAGGAAAAAGGGAATGAATTGTAAAGTTAACTGTGACACAAACTGATAAACTGGCTGCATGTGCATGTGTGTTAGACTGTCTTTTGAAATGTCAAGAATAGTGCTATGGATTTTAAAGCCTCAGGTTACATCACAGTATTAATATGTTCTAAATCCTGGGTTTGTCATACAGATTTGGTACATCTACTGAGCGGAAATCACACTAACTAAACAAACCCAAATAATCCCAGGGGTTTATGTAGGACGCTATCTCAGCTTCAGATGTTTCAAACTTCTGAGTGCTCATTTCCTTTAGTGCTTGTCTCCAAAGGTCTGTAGTTCACAGGGGAAAAATAAGCTGAGCATTTGTGCTTAAATAACAGCGTGTACTGTTTATTCTGTTAGTGACGGTGATCCAGGCGCTTGTATCATTCTTTATATCAGACTCTGACACTTGGATGTCTATTGTTGGATTGGCTGTTAGTTACAAAAGGCTGTTGCTTCAGTCGTAGCTTGAAACACTGGAATGAAGCCTGGACCTCTTGGACATTTTGAGTAACTGGTTTATTTGTCTTTCCAAAGCAATTTATCTAAATAGGCCAACACAATCAAGTTACATGGGATTCTAAATACATTCCACTGCCCAGTCTGACATCTTAATTAGAACTTTTAAAAAATAATTATTACCTTTCGGCTCCCAACATTTCACAAACCTTTCTTAAAAATTGGCCAGTGAATATCACTGACAGCCACACGAAGATATTTGGTTGGGTTTTTTTAAAGCTGATCAGACTTTCCATTGGCACGTGGCCTGGCAGAAAACAAGCTTCCAGACAGAATACAATGTATGCCGATTCAAAAACACAAAAGCAGAGAATCTCTGATAGTTCCAGTTATGACCTTTATCTTGCATACTACTTTTTTTATCCACCCTTGTCTAAAAGAGTGCCTTATAAAAACATTTATTTTCCAATGTATTGTAACCTAATGGAGTTACACAACATCATGAGTTATTTAAAATACCATGATGATTGCATTGCCTTTTCCATACTGCTTCCAACTGAACTTTCTTTCTCAAGGGACTGTATGAGTGGAGCTATTGCTGTTAAGTGTCACTTTGACTTTTCCACTATTCACATATAAATTGTCTCATGTGCCTCAAAGTGGATTGTCATCTGTGAATGAGCAAGGATAAATGTTCCATGCTTCTCAGAAGCAGAAGACTTTGGAGTGTGTGAAAGACAGAGTCAGAGCTAAGGAATGACGACTTAACAAGATGCTAATGAGCATTGCTACCAACATTAGTTTTCTGTGGGTTATTAAAGTGAAACAAGTTTTAGACACTTAAAAAAACTTCTCAGATGCACTCCCAGCTGATTTACACCAATCCTTAAAAATAACCCCCTCAGAATTTTGGTATAAATGTCATAACTGCAGATGGCTCTTTTGATATTTTCTTCTAGATGTGCTTGTTTGAAAGTCTAGATGCTGAGCTTGACAGATGGACATTTTCTTTTAAGATAGTTGTACCTTACCACAACTTAAATCAAAATTCCATTGCTCAAGGTACAGTGAATGCAAATTGCTAGAGATTAAAATTTGTTCAATACTAGTTTAGGTACCAATTCTGGTACATAATAACTAAGTTCTGTTCAGAGGAAGTTAAATTAGAAGGTTCACTCCAGCATGCCAAGTTCACAGACACCAAAACCAAGAATTGGACCTTAAGCTAGCTTCAAACCATGTTTATGACCTCTTTCACTCTAAGTGACCAAAATGAACCTGTTCTGGCATAAAACCCTCTGAAAAGCAGATGGCTGAGATAGAGAGTCTCAGAACTAGCTACTTTGATCTGCAGATTCTCTTGTATTGTTTGCTAATGTACACAAAGCCTTTGTGACTTTGGGAAGGTTTAGCTGCTCTGTTTGTGAGCAATTCTTCATTTGACGTAGTTGGCAATATCTACCTTTTTGCTAAATATTTCTTTCACCTTCACAGATATGTGATACTGTTTGATTGCAAACTATCTGAATGAAAATAAAGAGCATCAGAAGTCTGATGCTGTGTGTGTAGAGACTGTAATACAAATCAGTTCCTATATTCCTTATCTGCTTGTTGAATTCTGTGGTCATACTTCTTTTACTGCTTTCACATTCAGTTTCTATTAACACAGAGTTATGCCCAGTATTTTCCATTAAAGTTTTAAATTGTTTTACAGCATAAGACAGTATCATTTGGATCTTATGACAGATCAAATAATATACAGAAGGTCAGTACCATATATTTGTGGGATTTCTGCCTTGTAGTTTAGCTGAACCTAAAAAAATAAGGCTAAAAATGCAGCTTTTAAAGCTGCTGTCACTGGATTTGGCTGGAATGTGCTCTCATCCTGTCTTATTCAACACAGTCTGTCTCATTTGCTTTTCTGTCTCTACGGAGAGACTAAAGGGCTTCTGCCAAAACCAAGGGAATTTGCCATACTTAAGCCATTGGTAAAATGCGAGCAAGAACCAACAAGGGCAAGGATGGATGGGGTGATGAATGGAAGTCCAGCAAGCAGAAGGAATATACACACTGAGGAATGTGTATAGTAACCTCTGTGAAATAGAACAGAAGGCATGAGAAGAGTCAGAGACTTGTGAACATCAGAACTGTTGGAGAGATGACAGCAAAAGACTGAGTGACGAGACTATGAAATCAGAATTTGTCAAACACAGAGTGACAAAATGATGCTGAATTAGAGTAGACAAAGAATGTGGAAGGACATATTTGCCACTGCAGAAATTTGGCTTGGTCACCTAAGAACAATGCTCTGAATAGATAAATCATTTTGTGTTCGTGTAGCAGGTCTACTATCTGTGCTGCTTGCTAAGGAACTAATAGTCATTTGGCACCTCTAGGAGAGAAATTTGAGATGGAAACAATTATATCAAAGTGAGAAGTTCTAATTCCAAGGACAGATATACAAGACAGCAGATAGGAAAAAAACCTACATTATCAGTGATGGAAGAAGAATAAGAGTATTACAGCTAAGAAAGATAGCAGTGAAAACTCAAGTTGAGTAAGATGCAGAGAAAAGAGGAAGAGGAGGCTTAAGATATAACATATGATCCAAACCAACATTAGCTCAAAGTCCAAATAGACCATGCTGAAAACACTGAGATGACTTAAGGAAAAAAAACATGGATTTCATTAGGAAGATAAAAATAACTATTAGATTCTGATTTGTCTTCCTAAAATGGTGAAAGGACCAATAGGTCAACATATAAAGAAACATCGCAAACATAATTTTGTTTACTGATGAACAAGTAAGTGGTAATGCAAGTTTATGACTAATAGGTCAGAACAGTTTGCAGGCTGTTCATGGGAAGCTTTGTGAGAAACAACAGAAGTTGTCCCTGGAAATGAAAAATTTGGTATTGTGTTTGTTTGTTTGCTGTTGTGTTGTTGATTTGTTTGTTTGATTTGGGTTTTTTTAGGGGGTTGTTTGTTCATTTTTATAAAGTGAAACCCTGCAAAAAATATCACAGCTCTAATTGGTTAATATCTGTAGTGGAGTAGGATTCATTCATTAGGGTGATTGGCTCAGGTAGCAGAATTGGTATAGTTGCCTTTAGAAACCTTTACATGACAGTAGCAAAACTTCTACTTGTTATTTATAGCTTAAGGTATTCTGAATATTGTTATAAATTCTGATTTACATTTGTATTTTAGGATAAATGTCAGGTTTTATTTGCATAATGAAGTAGTTTTGAGGAGGAACCTGAAGGTGGTTGAAAAAATGGCTACATATGGTTTGAATCAGAAACAGCCATATGAAAGGAGAAATAATAAGCAAATCAGCCAGCCAACTAAACAATGGAATACAGTTCCTGCTAAGTCTTTGGCACAGAAGTACCCTCCCAGTGCCCCAAAGCATTTGGGAAATGACTATGACATTCAAAGCCTGACAGATGGTGAGAGCATCCTGCCTGTACTCAGACTATGCCAACTGAGAATACCTGGTCTTTAACCGTCACAATTGCACTTCAACGTGGAAAACTTTGTAGTTATCCTAACACTGAGAGTGTCTAGATGAATATAATGTCTGGTAAATCTTGTTTTCCCAGTTTTGATGTGAAACAGAACAATGTTTTTGGTATTAGAGCAGATTTCCAGAGCCTTCAGAGTGAAAATTGAAATCTCTCTGTGAAGCCAAATTGCTTTTGGATCCATAATCTTCCTTAAATGATTTTAGGTTAGAAACTGTGTGTTAGTGTGACATTAACTCTTTCCCAGACAGAATTTTAGTGGAGGATTCTGCCAGTTCTGTTCCCTGTGGAGAGCAAACCAGAGCTCCCTCAGGGCGGGCAACATTTAAGTGACATTCCAAGATGTTTGGCTTCATGGAACACAGTTGAATAGGCCAGACAATGCATGTCTGCGCTGAGCAGCCAGCCTTTCAGAGGACTGGCTTTTGCACAAGGTGTTTAGCTCAAGAGGCATGTATTAGCCATGAAGTTTGATCTGTAACAAGGAAAGATATCCAGGCAATGTCAGTTCATCTTAGCTCTTCCCCTTGTTAGAAATTAAAGGGAAAATTAAGTTGTTGTGTCTTTAAAGTATGTGTCACAGTAAGGTTTTGCTTTGTGGAATGTTTTCTGAATTAGGCAGAGAACTCATATGGCAAATAAAATACATTGAGTCTACAAATGCTTACTAAGAGGGGAAAGGATTAGAAAGTTCATGAATTGAGGTGAATGGGGTTATGACTACCAGCTGAAGGATGGTCATGGCAGGATTTGGGGCTACTGGAAGCAAAGAGAATGTGCCCATCTGACATTCTTTCCTAAACAGCAGGAGCTGGGAAGTTCTGCCTCTTTGAAGGGTACATTTGATATGCCCTTTTGTAAATTCATGTGTCATCTGAGAGGCACGAATCCCAGGACTTCTGTCCCTTAGCATATGATTTGGAAAGAGAAGTTTTGCATCTATTGCAAGGAAATGCCTGACATGTTCTGATTGTCTTTGTGAGACAAAATCTGGTGAAGAGAATGGAAACCAGCCCCAAACAACTATAAATGATAAAATACACGGCTGAAGTGTGGTAACTTGGAAACTGTCTCAAGAAATTTCTAATGATAAAGGCTAGAGAACAGTCTAGTTGGGAAAGTAGCAACAGCAGGAGGACATGGCCAGATACTCTGAGCTGAATCTGTCAGACAAAGCTTACCTACTCCATACTGATGAATCATGGAACAGCAGAAGTTGGAAGGCTGGCCTGTGGGTATTATCTAATCCAGTCCTCCTCCTAAAGCAGGTTCACCTATATCATATTGCAGTACTTTAATGAACAAACTGTAAAATAATTAGTTTAATTTTCTTAGTAAGTTATGAATGTGTTGATCAGCACAAATCTCTGTATAGCTTGGCAAGTGATCTTCACATGTAATCACAGAATCATAGAATCAGCCAGGTTGGAAGAGACCTCCAAGATCATCCAGTCCAACCTATCACCCAGCCCTATCCAGTCATCTAGACTATGGCACTAAATGCCTCATCCAGTCTTTTCTTGAACACCTCCAGGGACGGTGACTCCACCACCTCCCTGGGCAGCCCATTCCAACAGCAAATAGAATAGAATCAAACAGATTGGAAGAGACCTCCTAGATCATCCACTCCAACCTAGCACCCAGCCCTAGACAATCAACTACAGCATGGCACTAAGTGCCTCATCCAGTCTTCTCTTGAACACCTCCAGGGATGGTGACTCCACCACCTCCCTGGGCAGCCCATTCCAATGGCAAATCACTCTCTCTGTGAAGAACTTACTCCTAACATCCAGCCTGTACTTCCCCCAGCACAACTTGAGAGTGTGTCCCCTTGTTCTATTGCTCGTTGCCTGGCAAAAGAGACCAACCTTCTTGTGTGATGGTTACGTTTTTTTCTCTAAGAATGTTTGTTGCAGGACCTTAGTGAAAGTCAGATCTCTTACACATGCTTCTATCCATTCTGTATATATATGGAGTGTTTTGTAGTCTACTCTTGGCCCTTACAAACACAGTCGTATGTTACTCTTGAGGCAGCAGCTGACACTGACCTTTACAGTTCATAAGGATGATACCACTTCATGTTTGCAGAAAAAATTAAAATCCTTACATTGTAGCTATCAATACAGGAAAGAAAGGCTCTCAGTATTTCTTTAGCCTTGAAAGCTGTTCTTTAACCTTCAAAAGCTGTTCTAAATGCACTGCTGGTGTCTAATATCAAACCTGTGTTAGTTTGTCATATTTGTGCATACTTTGCCCACCATATAGTTAACAAAAAAAATGGGAAAAAAAAATCCACTTTTTTTTTTCTTTCTTTTTTTTTTTTTTTTTTAATTTTCAGTGAATTAGGTTTTTTTCTCCAGGGAAAGAGAACTTGACAGAGCTATCATGAGTTGTAGATTTTTAACTGGAATAATAGAAAGCAGTTCAGTACCTTGTAGTTGTGAAACAAAAAGATGAAAACTCTGCAGTTTTTGCTGCTTAGTTACATTTTCTATTCCAAATCCAGCTTTGTGAGTTCAAGTACTCTACCAGTTTTGCTATTAAAATCACTGCTACAGATTGCCGTTGAAAGCAGGTTGCTTTATGAACATTACCAAAAGAATGCTGCATTTAAAAAAAGGTTTTAAGTTAAGAAGCAAGCATTCCTTTCATATGATCATATTTTTTATTGATTGAAATATGCAAGTAAAGTACATTTCATTTCTTGTATTTGTAGCTTTTTGCTTAACTACATTTTCTTTCTTTACTGGACATCCACCCAAAGTTTATGGAACTGTTATAGTTCCTAATTAGCTCTGGTTAAAGGTATATTTCCTCTATTCATACATAATTTTCAGCACATATTTGGGAACTAGAGCTGTCATCATGCCCAGTGGCCTTGTCTGAGTGAGTGAAACTCAAAGTCATCAAGTTTGTATCAATAGAGCTACTAATCAATCTGACTGTCACAGTCAAGACTGTAGGCTGAATAGCACAAAGAAATAAAGCTTTACTTTTCTTTTTGTGTAGAATGAAAAATGGTAACTGGTACCTTTAAATTATGATGTATTGTTAGGATACAAAAATACTTGTTGCTTCATATCCCATGTGAGACTACTTTATATACTTTTATTACAACAGTACAGTCTATGTTAAGATAGGGAAAAAATTGCTTCAGTAACTTTAAAACAGCAAAACTGAAAAAATGGAGATTTAAGGAGACTAATATTAACATGGCAGAATGTGGATAGATTTGTTTGTATTCTACAGGAAAAACAATGGTATTACACTTTTTGCTCTCCAACTGTAGCACTTTTCAGCTGCATGAGTCTGGAAACCAGCCTTTAGTATTAATTTTCTTTGTGTAGAGAAACTTTAAAGGAAATTACAGTTGTTTTTGGTGACTTGTATGCCAGTGTCCGTTACCTTAGATATATACTACCTAAGCTCACTACTGAAATAATAGTAGAAAAAACCCTCTGATTCTGAAAACAGCTTTTACATCCTGCTTATGAACATTATGTTTAATTTTCATTGTTTTGCACCCTGTAATGAAAAGGAGTCCATAAAATCCTGGATTCTGGACCAGTGTCTGATTCCATTGTTGCAGAATTCAGTCCTGCAGAGGCAAATGCAGTTGTCATCTTTGCTTTAGTATTAGCCAGTGCTCCATAATTACATTTTAGAGCTGCAGGCACAGTTTTGAGCTGTGACTGCAAATTGTTACTTGGCTGGTAAAAATCACTGGGGAAGTGTTAGAGCCATTGTCTGAAGTTTCTTTTTGAATGCCCTCCGTCTAAAAGGCAAGATGCCAGTTTCCTTTGAGTTCTTTTTCCTGGGTTTCCTTTGGCTTCCCTGATGAAGAACCATCTTCAGATGTTGACAAAAATCTTCAGCATGTCTCTGTAAACTACTTGCTTTTCTAGGTTGTAACCTTTCCAGTGAGGTACTGCCTTCTCAAAGGTCTGTGTTGGGCTGTGGATATGGTGAGTCCTGGGTACTAGCAGAGGACTCAGAATGCCGTTGCCGTCCACATGCTAAATGCCAATATAATAATGATAATGATAATTATTATTGGTATTATTATTCCAAATATTAATTATTTTATCCAAAGGTAAAAATAAAGGTTAGTGTCTTCATTAATGCTAGGAGAAAAAGTATTTATGTGTCTGTATTTGGAACTTTTAGATCTTTCAGCTAGGGAACAGTTTTCCTTACTAACTCAGTCAGATGGATTGCTAAATCTTAGCTTTTGTGCTTTCACCTTCATCTTGTGGATATTATTAGATTCAGTATGAAACTGTCAGCTTAGCTGTTCTGTGTGCTAGGAGTGCCCAGCCTAATAAAATATTAATGACTGACATTTTTAGTGGAATCCAAGAATTTCAAACTGTTCTACCACAGGTTCCTTTACTAGCCAATCCATGCTTCATCTGCTTTCTCAACTGACAAGAAGTTAAAAGCATCAATTACAGAAATGCTAGTGTAAGAACACGTGAGCAGCCATTGCTTGTCTGACCAGTGATCCATGCAGCTGGCCAGCCTGCCTGTTAAAACTGTCCAGCAGAGGACTTGCAGAGAGGAAAGTATCGAGTCAACTTTGCATTCAGTTTCCCTTCACCGGTGGTTTAAAAACTGCATCCAGAGCACTTTCAGCTATCATAATAGACCTACTTTCCATTAGTCTATTTCCTGAAGACTTTTTGTTTATTTGGTGCTCACATCATGTAGTGATGAATTCCCTACTTTAATAATGTGTTAGGTGAAAAATTCTTCCCTGTTTTTCCCTTAAACCTCCCGCCAGATTACTTGTTTTACTTCCCAGCTTGGAATGGTATGAAGAATAGCAAAACAACATCTGAAGGATCCCATGTACATGATTCAACTAATGTAAGGACAGAAGGTCAACACTGAGAATGGTCATAACTACCAGGCTTCATTTATAATGCAACACCACTTGCAAGTGTCAAGGCCCCTTTGTGCTAGGAATGTGCTACAGACTTCTGAGAGAGGGATTGGTGTAAAGAGCTGATAATCTAAACAGAAGAAACCATCAAAGTGGAATAATAATAAAAAAAAAACCCAACCAACTAGGAGTTTGATCTTCTCTATCTCTTTAGAAAGAGACAGCTGCAATTACTACGACTGCTGTTCAGGCAGTGGTTGTGCACTATCCTCACTCTTTTACTCACAATCTTTCTTGGGTACTTACAGCCATTCCTGCTTGCAGAGTCACCGGCAGTTAGAGTGCAGCGAGCACAGCAGCAGCTCTAGGAGGCAGTGAGAAGCAGAGCATAAAGAACAGATGAACAGGAGTATGGAGCTATGGAAGCAGATAGTGATGAATCTAAGAAAAGCCATGTCAAATCAGACCAAAGATCTATCCCAGTATCCTAACACCAGCAGGATTCCTGTCAGGAAAAGATCCAGAAATTATCTGCTGGAATCATAAGGTGAATAGTCAGTGAAGCAGTGGTTCCTTTACCATAGATCATGTGCCTTTTTGCACCAGGATCTTTGAGGCAAGGATTTTAATGAAACTACCTGCTGCTCCCTGCACAGGACCACAGTAGTTAAAAACAAAATAGACACCAGGGTAAAAAGTATTGATTGTTACTTCCAGAAGCAAGCAGCTGCAATGAGCAGGAAAAGGTAGAGAGGGTTCCAGGACAAGTCTACCTAGACCTGAGTAAGGCGTTCGACTCTGTCCCACATGACATCCTGGTCACCAAACTGGAAAAGCACAAACTGGATGGGTGGAGCACTCACTGGATAAGGAATTGGCTGGATGGTCGCATGCAGAGAGTGGTGATCAATGGCACAATGTCCACCTGGCGACCGGTGACAAGTGGTGTTCCTCAGGGGTCAGTGCTGGGACCAGTGCTCTTTAACATCTTTGTCAGTGATATGGACAGAGGAATTGAGTGCACCCTCAGCAAGTTTGCAGATGACACCAAGCTGTGTGGCACAGCTGACTTGCTGGAGGGCAGGGATGCCATCCAGAGGGACCTGGACAGGCTGGAGAGGTGGGCCCAGGCCAACCTCATGACGTTTAACAAGGCCAAGTGTAAGGTCCTGCACCTGGGTCGGTGCAATCCCAGGCACAGATACAGGCTGGGTGATGAATGGCTGGAGAGCAGCCCTGAGGAAAAGGACCTGGGGGTCTGGGTCGACGAGAAGCTCAACATGAGCCGGCAGTGTGCACATGCAGCCCAGACAGCCAACCGAGTGCTGGGCTGCATCAAGAGAAGTGTGGCCAGCAGGGCAAGGGAGGTGATTCTCCCCCTTTACTCTGCTCTCGTCAGACCCCACCTGGAGTACTGTGTGCAGTTCTGGAGCCCCCAACACAAGAAGGACATGGAACTGCTGGAGCGGGTCCAGAGGAGAGCCACGAAGATGATCAGAGGGCTGGAGCACCTCTGCTATGAGGACAGGCTGAGAGAGTTGGGGCTCTTCAGCCTGGAGAAGAGAAGGCTTCGAGGAGACCTTATAGTGGCTTTCCAGTATCTGAAGGGAGCCTACAGGAAAGCTGGGGAGGGACTCTTTACACGGTCTAGTAATGTTAGGACGAGGGGGAATGGGTTTAAGCTGGAAGAGGGGAGATTCCGACTGGATGTTAGGAGGAAGTTCTTTCCAGTGAGGGTGGTAAGACACTGGAACGGGTTGCCCAGGGAGGTTGTGGATGCTTCCTCCCTGGAGGTGTTTAAGCCAGGCTAGATGAGGCCTTGAGCAGCCTGCTCTAGTGGGAGGTGTCCCTGCCTATGGTGGGGGGCTGGAGCTGGATGATCCTTGAGGTCCCTTCCAACCTAAACCATTCTATGATTCTATGATTCTAAGTATTCTATGAAGATTTATAACTAGATGTGATGCCATCGCTTTTCTGTTGATATTCAGATTCTTTGTTCAAAACCGTGGTCAATAAGGGGATTGATTCAGGCATTGGGTACTATGCATATGAAGCTGAGGTAAAATTTGAGGAAAGATTCATGACTGCAAGCATGAAAGCACTTCCGCATGATGCATGGCTGCATCAATGAATGTCTTAAAGAGAATCCAGAAATAGTGGCCTGCAGAAGGTGGCAAGAGATGACGAACTGGCAAGTGTATACTAGTGTTTCCCCAGAGTATTCTCCCAGCAGCCAGGAATCTACACATACCTATAACACATTAATAGATTTACTTCCTGTGGTTTTGTTCATTCACTTTTTGGATCTGCATGACCTTTAGCACCCACAACTTTCTGTGACCGGGAGTTCTGTAGATTAAGCAGCACGGTAGTCAAGAAGCATTTGCTTCTGCTAGTTTTGAATCTAGCCCTGATTATCCTGCTTCCTGTTCTCTGGTTGCTGAAAGAGAGACTGAGCAATCTTTTACATTCTGCTCTATCTTTCAACCTCTAACATATTTCAAATTAAATGGTCCCTGTTTCGGACAGAAGAACCTTGCTTTGTTAGTTTTTCTGTTTTGTGCTTCCTACCTCTGCTAATACTACTTGATATTTTTCTCAATTCTACCTGATTTCTTTTGGGAAGAGGAGTCAGACCCATTTGCAGTTTTCACAATACAAATGTGTCAGGGAGTTATACAGTGGAATAATTGTGTCCTCATGATTCCTAATATTGTATGGTCTCTCTTTGGCTGATACAAATTATTGAAATTATGTTTTCATCAAACTATTTACTAAAACCTCAAGATTTTAATCCTGCCTGGTGACACTCAGCCCAGAGCAAAATACTTTACTTATAAAGTTCAGGGTTTTTTTCCTCGATATATATTTATCTAAGCTGAATTTCATCTCCCGTTTCTTTGCCAAGTAACTCATTATCATGAGGCATGGCTAAAACTGTCTTCTTCACTGCCTTGAATAGTGTCATTGTCATTCTTTGTCACGCTGTATTCTCTCCCCTTTAATTCACTGAGTACATCAAGGACCTCAGGTTCCAGCACAGAATCCTATGGGACTTGAGTGGTTTTTTTTTTCTTAGGCTCTGGCTCTGCTCTTCTACTCTTCTAAACAACTCTTTATCCATCCAAGGATGTTCCCATGTTATTTAGATTATTTAAAATAATCTTTGGATGAGGAACATCATTGAAAGCCTTTTGGAAATACAGTAGACCACATCAAAGGCATGCTCCTTGTCCACATTCATAATTGCTTCTTAAGATCAGTTACATTTATGGGGCACAACTTTTCATTTAGAAGAAGTGAGAAACAAATCACATTGACTCTCCCCTGTTCATATTTATCCATATGTCCATTTATTTTATTACATAGAATAACTTCCTTTCTAGAGGGTTGTGTACCTTACTTGTCTTGTAGATCTTCCTTGGGTCTTTCTGGAACTTTGTTTTTTTTAGTTCTGTTAGAACTTCGGGGTGAATAGAAGCTGCTGATTGCTTATTATTATTTTCCCATGTCTTGAGGTGGGGGAGAGGATTGCCTGATATTGTAAATATTGTGAAGTTGTGGTCTTTGCCATGAGCACTGCTGAAGATAAGGGAGCATGGAGTACAGTATAGGAGTGAATAGAAAGCTTTGATACAGCTCTCTGGTACACAGAGTTATCTTTAAACCCTTACTGCTTGTGCCATTTTTGTCTCCGCACAGCACTCTGTAGCGGAGAAAGGAAGATGGAAGACAAAAAAGGAAGCTACTTTAGGTAGAATTGAAGATATTGAAGATTTCTTTCTTATTTTCAATTTTAGAATGAAAATATATGGCACTTTGGAAGAACACTTCTGAATATTGATTTTTAATTAATGCAGTAAAATTGTGAAATACCATTTGTTTTGAAATGAAGCCACCTAAGCTAGTTCTGCTTTTTTGTTTGCAACATTAAATACAGCTCTCAGAAGCTCTTTCTTGGGTTGTGCTTTTTTTTTCTTTGGTTGGTTGGTTTGGTTATTTGTTTGTTTTTAGTTTGCTCCTGATTTCTAAGCCTGTTACACTATACATGTGCTACCGACTTTAGTGTTATGAAGTTGTTCATCTTCAAGCTTTTGGAAACACAAAAAATAATTTACAATAGCAAGCAATATAACATCATGTATTCAGTTTAGTTTCCATAATTTCTTGCCCTGAACCTTGCAAGTAATTTTCTCTACTGCCTGTTCTATGATGATTTCATAGCAGGCCCCATGTTTGTTAAATATGGCCCTGGCCTCATGAAAGTGATAAGCGAGTACTGTGAAATGTTGGGATGTTCCAGATTTTCCCGGGTAAAACACAAGACCTTCACCTCTTTCAGTGCTCAGAATGTGAGTCTCTTGAATCTATTCCAGTAATGTAAAAATAAATAAAAAATCAATACTTCCTGGAATAAAGTACAAAGTTTGGAAGAGCAGTGGAGATAAGATAAGCTTCCCGTGTGTGAAATCCTTTCACCTTTGTAAAAGCTTTCCTGTGCCGTGAATTTCCAGGGAAAAGATTAGGAGCTGCTATAATGTTCTGAATGAAAGCGAGTAAATCTCTTTTGCTATCTGCATTTCACATGCCACTCTAATGGACCCTGCTACTTTGCGTATGAAAGACGATTGATAATACAGGAGTTAGAGGCAGAGAAAGGACAGTTGTGCAACCCTGAAATTCGGGGACAGAGTACCTACTCCTTCTGACAAGCAGAAGACTGAAGGGTGTTACTTTACTCCTAAAGCTTCTGAGGCAGTCTTGATCCTGCTGTAATATAGAGCCTCTTCAATGGAGAAAAAGGGATGCTGTCAGAACAAATTAAGACAACAAAGAAAGAATAAAGCATTTAACATAATGACTGTGAGTTGAAAGAGATTTTGCTGCTGGCTTTTTGGATGAGCTCCCTACAGGACAAAACCTAATATTTAGTCTTGTCTGTGGCCACCTATCAGGAAAATGTGTTGCATCATTTGTCTGCTGCTTCCAGGTGCTTAAAAAAGCTCAGTGGTTGCCCCCACTGCAACTTGAACGATGTCCAAATGTTAAAATAAGTTTCTGAAAGCCTCAGTTCACTCTAGAAGGCTATGCCCTATGGGACAGGAACCAAAGCACCCAGTGCCCTACATTTCACTATCGTTGTCTCTTCCTTCTCTGTTTTGCTGGCAGAAGTCTTTTTGGGACCATGTAGAAAACTGGATCAAGTGCTTAAAAACACCTTTTTTATCTGATGGACTATTTTGAAGCAGGATCATTTCCCTAATTCAGTTTAAAACGTGGTTACTACAAATAGTTGTTTCAATAATGATGATATATTACACCTCTGGCTAGAATTGGGCCATGGAGTTGAGTGTCTCAAGTTTTGCTATTTCTGAATGGAAAACTTTATGTCACCTGGTCCACCTGATTGCTGGCTAGATAAAGCTGTTGTACAGCCAAAAGACCCCAAAGGGCACAGGGGCACCGATATCCCACATGCATCAAAGTTCACAGCCTAGAAAGTTTCAGCAGGGAAAGGACATGCTATGACGTCTTTAGAAAATCTATGTACATTTGTGAATAGTTTGTGTTTGATTTTATTCCATTCCTTTCAGTTTTATTCTTCTATGACACAAAAAGAGTCTTGTTATTTCCTTTGTCAGTAGTTTTGGTTTAGGTTTGGTTGGTTTGGTTTTTTTGTGGGTGGTTTTTTTTTTTTTGTGTGTGTGTGTATATGTGTGTTTTCTTTTTTTCTGTTTTGTTTGGTTTGTGTTTTTCCCCATTTATTCTCAAGTAAGACAATTTGATTAAATGCTGGAAAAGTAAAGTAATAGAAATATGTGCTTTAAGTAGGACAAACTGTGAGTACTCTACAGGTATTTAAATAGTGGTCCCTTCTGTAAAGAATTTATGATACAGTTTGGAAGAAGACAAAATAAATGCAATAATTAGAAAGAAGAGCACAAAGGAAGGGCAGTTTTACGATCAGATTCTAGTAAACTGTATCAAGTTGCTGTATGCATAATCCATCAAAGAAGTAATTCCAAATGAAAGAGTAGCTTGAAGCTACATACCAAGTAAGTAACTGTGAACTTGTTAACAAATCATTCTGTTCTGTATGCTGGTTGTCAGTGGCCACAATTTCAGCCATCATCTGACACTGCTGGGAAACGAGCTCTGAGTGTAGTGAATTCCTCTTGGCCAGTGGCAATCTGTCTTTCAAGATCACAGTAGGGCTACTGCTGAGTCATCAGACTCCAAAGGCAGAAGGACCAGACCCCTTTTGCATGTAATGCAGTGTCTTGCCTTAAAGAGTGCCCTGAAAAGAAGATGCAAACACCAATCCAGGCCACGTGTTGGTGATTCTGCCTCAATTTTGAGAATCGATGGTAAAGAAACATGCTGAAGGTCTATATATTGCTTATATTTCTAAATGTGGTCGTTCTCCTTTCTCAAAATATCCATCATTCTTCCAGGGTAGGATGCAGGCCTGCCAGTAAGAGGATGTGGAGGAAACTTCCAGTTCAGTTTCCCACACTGTATACGTTTTGTGAATAAATAAGAGTTCACCCCTGTAGACTGACAACTTTTGCTGTTTGAATTCATTTGGGACTGCTCCTAGTATTTGAGCTGTTAGTTTTTTAAGATCTATAGAACCGGTGATGTTGGAGGAAAGCATTATGAAACAGAACCTGGGCTTGTCTTGTAAAGGTTGGTCCTTCCCACCTTATTCTCACTTCAATTACCGCAGCTGGGGTGTGGCACTAAGCAGATAATCACCCCTCTGTCAGAACAGTTGAATGCTGTTAATCTTTCAAGTTGTGTTTATTTTAGCACTCTTGTTCTTTAGCTTTGCATGCCTTTCATTAGCAAATGGAGTATGTCACAGTGGAAGGAAAGAGTGGTTTTCTTTTCTCAGTTATGAGAATTGATACTGGAGAAAAGCATGAAGTTGTGACGACACTGATTCACATACAAGCTGAGGTATGAAATGCAAGAAACTTGTTAAAATTAGCTTTTTTCTTCCTAATTAATCCTGTGAAAAGCATGAGGAGGGGTTGATTTTTGTTTTGGTTTGCTTTTTTAATAAGTCGTTTAAGAATAGGGCTAATTTATGGTTTGGTTGTTGATAGATGTGTAGCAGCAGGAGGAAACAGTCCTGCACACTCTTGCATGCATGCACATATGCATCTGTAGCAGGGAAATTGCTCTAAACAATAAGCATGGAGTAAGTGTAGTGAAGTACAGCAGTTTTGTTCTTCTCACTCACCTTTGTCTTCTTATTCTTTTCCTTGTTTCTTATGTTGCATAGTCTTTGAGCCAAATCTAAAGTTCAGTAAGTACTCTGATACATATGAATGCAGATGATATGTTAATAATTATGTCTGTAAACTGTAAATGCATCCTGCTTGTGCAATGTGTAAGTCAATGCTGTTCTGTTCCGACAGATTTATGGATGTACCATAAGAACTGGTTACTTTTTGTGGAATAGTGTATTGCATTTTGATTTTCCTCAATTTTATTTGTTTTCTTTGTTGTGCTCAAGTTCATCTATGCCGAGGCTGGTTCAGAAGAACAGACATGTCCAGTGGGTTTTCAAGATGAAAGGCTTTTAGTCAGAAATTTCTCAGATCTGAGGTTTTACCACAGCCATTCTGCAAAACTTGTGTCTGATTTCTTTGTACAGTAAAATATTTTTGTGTCCCTTTAGCTTTTTTGAGAAACTCTAAACTTGAACAAACACATTTTTTCTCATGGTCTCTTACTTGCTTGAGTGGCATAATTAGTCTTAGACTCAATGAAAGCTTAAACTCTTTATTTATTTTGAAGTATAGACTAAGAGACTAGGATTATATTAAATCATATTAAAAATTTTACCAAAAATGGAATCAAGAACAGAAAATAATACAGAGGCAAATGTAACTAGCCTTTCCATTGGCATTTCCTGATTTTGAAAGTGGTTTACCAGACTTGAATCAGATTTTGAAACATTTATGCCTCTGTGTAACTTTGTATATACATGGATGACATTACTCATTAGATAAATCTACAGGAACATAACAGTGTTATTAATTTAATTTTCTACACTTTTTTTTTTTCTTAAGAAGAAAGATGTGGTCAAAACTTATAAAAATACTCCCAAGTAGTATCACCAAAGCTGAGGGAGGTCAGAAGATGGGTGCTTCCCTGAAACTCATTAATCATTAGGAGCCTGGAAAGTACTGTGGACTTCTGGCACCTGATGGTCCTGCTCTTCTCATGCTGGGTCACTCAGGACATCTTGCCAAGCACTGGGTAGTTGGATGTGGGAGAGTAAGAGACCAGATAAAGAATGCTATGAGAAGAAAAAGGACTTGAGACACAGAGTGTTAAGTGGAGAACGGTTTGTCCAAATCTTGGTTGTTTCATAGCGCAGGAAAAAAAAAAAATCTCATTCTGGGCCAACTGGGAGACCTGAGTTGCTTGGGAGAAGAGTACTTTTCACTCCTCTTCTGAGAGCAACAAAATCTAGTACCTTTTTTCTAATTGCCTTATCTATTCAGTTTAAAAAGAAAGTAAACCCTTTCATCTTTTTTTGCTAAAAATAACCTTTGGGGAAAAAGTTCCTCTCCTGTCTCTCTCTGCCAAAGACAGGATCGTTTGAAAGATTTTACAGTATTTTCATTAGGTGGAGCAAAATATATCATAGGGCTGACTTTTTTAGTACTGCAAAGTGCCTTTTGTGACATTCTCTTGTCTTAAAGCTTCCTTTAACTAAGTTCTTCCATACATTGAAAGATCTTTTCCCCTCATAACAAGAATGGCATAGGAAAGTCCAGTCCCTCTTCCTTTACAACTATGAAAGCAGAGTAAAACACTCTGGGATCTTCAGATGCCAGAATGACTCTTTGCAACTATTAGTAGCAGGTGCTAATTAGAAGAATCTTTTGGCTGCTGTGATGCACTCTAGGGGCAAGCTGGGGTTTTAGAGACGTATGTGTGCAGTCGCTCCAGTTCCTAGTTCTGAGCAGTAAAAAATGCTGCTTGGCCACAGCCCAAGATACAAATCTGAATAATTAAAGCGGAAAGTTTGGTGGTTTACGTTTCAGGCTTTAAATGTATGAATGGAGTTTGTGTTAACAGCTAGAGATCTTGGCTAGAAGTTACGATCTTCATTTGCTTCAGAGTATTGCTGATAAGGAATGAGCAATGGTTTCTTTTTTGCCTTTAACTACAGTTCTTTAAAACTACTCAAAACAAAACCAAACAAACCCAAATCAAGCAAGCAAATAATAAAAAAAAATACCCAGCCCATTCTCATAGGCTTCTAGTCACCCTGTATTACATTGATTAGTTAATACACAGCTACTGAAACAAATAATCCATATTTTAATATGTTTCATCACACCTTCCTACTCGATTCTACTTTCTGACCTTGGATAATAAAACACTTAGTTTGTCTGTTTGGCCATACAGCAATTTTTGCTTTCTCCTAGAGATACAAAGGGATGTTTTATACTCCATCGTATTAAGATTGGTGTTTGACTTATTTTTGGACTCTGACAATAGGTCTTCTGTCAGGATGAACAATGTTTAAATATGAAAATCTGGGCTTGCCTCTCCTACTTGTAAACTGAACCTGTCAGAAGAAATGTTGCAGTGGAGCCTAACTTTTGAGGTGGAGCATGAGATGACTAGTGCTGGAGACTCTTACCCTCATATGATTTCTAAGTATTAGCCTAGGAATCTGTTCAGAATCTTGCTGCTCTAAAGAACACCTGCATACGCAGAGTAGTAGTGGATGCATTCCTTTGTGACTGAATCCAGACCACACCCAGAAATAGTTGCTCAGTGACATTGCATTAAATTAAAAATCTTAAATAACAAAATTATGTATGAAACCCACTCAGAGTTTTCAAGTTTTATGTAATTTTTTTTTCATGGTGCCTAGAGAAAGCAAAACAGTAGTGTTTTTCAGCTACAGCCTCACATTTTATCATGTGTGTAATGGATCTTAAAGTACTTTTTTGTGATTTGAAACCATCTGGTGAAGATTCTGAAGATGTAATTCCAGGAATGCTGTTTCACTTTGTAGGCAAGACACTGGGAATAAAATACACTGACAAGTATTTGGATGTGGTTACACCAGCAATGCTTTAAATACAAAGTAAAATACATCTTATAGCTACATATTAAACACCCCAGAAATATGGTGATGGAAATACCGTGGGTTGCTGGGCAGATGCTGTATGCTGCAGGATTCTGACCTGGGAGTGGGCCCAAGGAGGTTCTTGTGCTGTTCCCCAGTGTTTGCTAGCATATTTTCTCAATCATCAAACCCACAAACCTTATTGACACATTGTTTGGCTAGGGAAACAGTGGAATGGTTTGCAAATATATGTGAAAATAGAGACTTTGCCTAAGTGCCACTTCTATTGCAAAGTAAGGGTCACAGAAGAAAAATTGAGCTAAAGAGGCTGGACTGTAAGATATTAATGAAAACATGTAGTTAAGGTGCAGAGCTGATATGTAAGGGCCAAATAGGTCGTTCCTTCCCCATGCACCACTCTGAGTGAGAAGGGATGATGTGGGAAGCAATGCCTGGGCTTAACTGTGCTGCAAATTGCCACAAATGGCAATGCTGCATGGTCTTTAATTTCCATCTGTTTCCATTTCTCACTCTGTAAAGTAAGAGGAGTAGGGAAGACCATTTACACTTAAGGGAGTTTATAAACAGACCAATTTCATAATAACAGTAATTTTAAAAGATGTTATTTTAAAATTTTCCGTGAAAGTGCTTTTTAACAGCAAAAATAGAGAAAGCAAAACATAAAAGCTTGACTTTTACATGCCTTTTGTCAAGTTTCTAAAGGTTTGATAATGAACTACTTTTCACCAGAAAGATTTGTGGGAATTATTAGGTTCATGTGTTTTAGGGTTTTTTTTGTTTGTTGGGTTGGTTTGGGTTTGGGTTGGTTTGGGTGTTTTTTGAGCAAAAATCGAAAATGCTGACACAAAATACTTCTCTGTGTGAAAATTTCATTTGAGTGGCACAGGTTTTTTTTTATTATTAAGGATGTGACAGTTTCTCTTTTAATTGGGGTTTACTGTAAGAATAAATTCTCTACTTCAGACAGGTGGTTTTTTTTTCCCCACAGATATAAGCTAGTGTATAAGAGCAAGTGCTGTTTTCTTGTAGCTTACAGTGTTCGGGGCTTTGCTGCTTTTTAAAACCGCAAAGTTCTTTTATTGCATAGGTCAGTGAAATGGTATCAGGCTGTACTGAAGACCAACAGCATAGTCAGTACAACAGCAGGCAGCAAAAGAATGCCCACAACTTTTGATCACTTCTTACAAGAAACAGTTGTGACCATCTGATGATCTATCGTTTACTGGCATGCAAGGGTCTGCTGTGCTTTGCTCTAAGTCATGGTGTCTTTCATCTTCAGAAACTTTCTGCACAGAAATATTTCTTTCTGACTAAAAGTTCAGCACCCTTGGTGGCATTTTCCCTTTTTTAAATTTTCTTTTCCCCTTTCCCCCCCTACCCCTGTGGTGAGTATGTTGCTGGGTTGATGTAGCTTGCAGGGACAGTGAGATATGAATCCTGAATGCTATGTGTTTTTTGAGGCTCTGATCTGTAAGTGGGCACCAATGGCTTTACCATCACTGGGTTTACAAAAGCTTGGCACCTGGCTAACAGAAAAAGGCTTTGCCCATCACTCCCTGTCCCTCACTTCCAGGGTGATCTCCGGTTTGGAGAGTTGAAGTTCCTGATATTTGCAGTCCAGAACCATCTTTGACAGAAACCCAACTATTTACATTAGCTAAGTTGTGCTAAGCTAACACACAGATATTTAAAATTTTAAGGCATACTGTGAACTCATGACTCTCAGAAATCCTGAAATCCTCAGCAACTAAAATCCATGGAGGACAGTGGTGTCCTATGATATATGATAACTTTTCATGAGACATGTTCTTGTTAACCCCAGAGGATTCAAGTTTTTGAGGAAGAACAGTGTGAACAGGTGTTGTGGATAACAATGAATACATCTGTTATGTACAGAGACTTGGGATTAGCCTCCCTTTCACTGCAGCTGTGAGTAGAGGTGGGTGGGAAGCCTCAGGTTTACCTGGCAGATTGATCGTTTCTGTACTCGCCTCCCCTGCCATCTTCTTACATCATGAGTTCTCATAGCCTTGTATTTGGAGATCACGATGGGGGAGAAAGAGAAGGGAACCTGGCTAGGTTGTGCTGCAGCAATTGCTGACCATCAGGCTTTGGTGAAACAGCTGGTATAGATTAAAGTGGCTCTTGAATTGCTTTCATCTATGGAAGGGCTGGGCTGGCAAAGAACTAGCCTCAGGATAAGAGAAATGCGTTGGCTTTTTACAGTTCTCATCCTCAGCTTTGTCCTTAGTTACAGCAAGTGAACAATGGCACAGCTGAGAATGAGGCCACACAGTCTGAAGAGTTTCTTTTTGTAACTAGATCATGGGAAAGATTTCCCTCCAATACAGAATTTCATGGTTTTCCTTTGTGAGAGTTGTGAAAATAAACAAATAAACCTAGTCCTGCAGCTGGAATGTTTCTGACACTGTTAAATGAATTTGATTTCCCTGTGTGGTGGTACCCCAGAGGCACTGCTCATTTTAGAGGGCCTTGTAACAGATACCCTTATGGTATCTGAGCACATTTAGGTGTGGTTCTTTCAGTCAAGTGACAACTATCTGGAATGAATGTATGCACTGAAGATGAGATTTTCTTTTTATTGTTTTGTATTTCTTTGATTAATAGGAATTGGGCAACCAGAGCTAAGTTAGTGTTTCATGGAGTCTGCTTTTAGGAGATTACCAGCTGTGTACCACGTATTGTCTACCATAACTGTAGCTGCTCAGACCTATTTACCACAGTTTTCCTGAGCTGGTTGAACCAGTTGTGCAGTATTGAAGTGACATTGATAAATGTTATTACTTGAGCATCACACCTTTTCCAGGCATAACAGGTTTTGATATTTGGTGGAGGTTTTTTTTGTTTCAGCATTAGCAAGAATTTATTTATGATATATTTCTTTGGTGTTCATCTCTTAATTTTATCTATGCCAGATGGTCTGGCAACACAAATGCAGTAATTTTATTTATGCATAGTACAGAGTTGAATGCCTCCAATCTTAGGAGAGATCAAATAGTTATCTCCACAGATATTCCACAGAAGATGCACAAAAGAACAATGTCCTGAATGTTTACTAGAATCATAGAATCAGCCAGGTTGGAAGAGACCTCCAAGATCATCCAGTCCAACCTATTACCCAGCCCTATCCAGTCATCTAGACCATGGCACTAAGTGCCTCATCCAGTCTTTTCTTAAACACCTCCAGGTATGGTGACTCCACTACCTCCCTGGGCAGCCCATTCCAAGAGCAAATCACTCTATGAAGAGCTTCCTTGTAACATCCAGCCCAGACCTCCTCTGGCACAGCTTGACTCTGTCCCCTTGTTCTGTTGCCAGTTGCCTGGGAGAAGAGACCAACCCCCACCTGGCTACAGCCTCCTTCCAGGTAGTTGTAGACAGCAATGAGGTCACCCCTGAGCCTCCTCTTCTCCAGGCTAAACAACCCCAGCTCCCTCAGCCTCTCCTCATAGGGTTTGTGTTCCAGGCCTTTCACTAGCTTCATTACCCTTCTCTGGACACGTTCCAGCACCTCAACATCTGTCTTGAAATGAGGAGCCCAGAACTGGATAAAGTAGTCAAGGTGTGGCCTGAACAGTGCTGAGTACAGGGGAAGAATAACCTCCCTTGTCCTACTGGCCACACTCTTCCTGATTCAGGTCAGGATACCATTGGCTCTCCTGGCCACCTGAGCACGCTGCTGGCTCATGTTCGGGAACACAAAAAGAGTGAAGCTTTATGAGAAGGACCCCAGGTGAAAGGAGGGGAAAGTGAAAACACACATTAATTTTTGAAGTCCACAAACTGGAATATATGAAACATATATTTCAGGAGTGGCAGGGAAGGGATGGCACCATGCAAGTGGAAGTAGGGAGTAGAAGGTAGGATCCCTTCAGTGCTTAAAAATCAAGTAAGAGTATTTGAACACACTGCAGATGACTGAATGTCAGTGCAGAGCTAGATTTCCTTTTCTTGCTCATGTGCATACCCAGGTCTAGTCGCATCTCTTTCCAGAGTGAAAAAACAGCCTAAACCCACAGCATTTAATCATGTAATTCCTTTGCAAGACATCTGAAAGAATTTCCAGCTATGATAGCTGTGATTTGACCTTCATCTGTTTTCCATGACTTGGTGAAAAGCATGGTTTTCCAATGCTTTCTCATTTTTTATTTGTGGTCAGGCCAGAAAAATGATTACACCTTCAACTTCCTGCTTTAAAATTATTATTTTTAAATGTTTGGAAGGTGAAGTAATGTAGAGAACTAAAGTAGAAAACTTTTCTCAAGAACTTGAAAACTATACTGGATACCAAGAATACAATGTGTAAATGAAATACAATTTCAGGAGCCACTAGGGAGTATCAGAGAATAAAAATGGATTAGCTTGTTCATTTGCAAATGTGCATGTACACTAGCACCAAGAACGAACTTCAGTGAAGCAATTAATTTTAGACTGTAATTTACTTCTGAAGTTTGCTGTTATCTAGTCTTAAAGCTGTTGCTGGGAAAATTCTATCATCACTGTGGTTTAGAATTTTTATACACGTGGTAAGAATTAATTCCATATAGCCACAAATAACTCATGTATGCTGTGATGCGTTCTGTTGCTGACATACTAGTTGCCTGACTGTTTTTTTGGATGACTGAGGGATCCCTCTCTCGTGTTTTGCTGTGGCACGGCAGGTATGGCAGCCTCTCCCTGACAATTCCAGCATTGCTTATGACTGTCAAAGCTGTCTTAAAATTGCTGATCAGCAAAAATACATTCTGGTAGCCATACTGAGGCCTTTGATAAAGGCTAGGTTTAACTGTTTTGCTGGTTTAGCTGCTAATATCACACCTGAATGAAAAACTGAAAGGGGAAGACCCGCATGAAGCTGCATTCTTCTCTTGCTGTACTTGCACTCATCAATGCTATCCCTTTGAGCCTCATAAATACATCATCAGTATAAATGAATAAAGCCTTTCAACAGCTCTGTAAAGTAACCAATACTTCTGCTTCCACACTTCTGATGGAGACCAAAATGCTAGGAAGCAAACGGCTTCCTAAATGATGTTTGAGATGCAGATACTCTCCTGTTGTCTCCTGTGATTTAACCTTGTGGCCTGCATCTATTTTCCCGGTGTGATAGTTGAAGTTTTGAAGCAAATCGTGTTAAAATTGGCATGAGTTGTTCTGCTGGCTCTTATCAGGCTCTCTGTTCTTCAGTGTTGTGGTAACAGTATGACCCACAGTTGACTTGTAATTATACACTTGAGGAGCAAAGAAAGAGATAGAATGAAGCTGATGTTTTATTCCAGCAGTAAGATGACTGGATAGGGCAGGATTTACTGCAGCTGGCCAGGACAAATGGTTGTGAGTATTGTGGTGGTTGTGAAGCTCATTCTCGCTTGTCTGAGTGGAAATTCTGAGGGAAAACTGACTCCACCAAGACTGAAGCATACTTACTAGTGGGAATAAAGGGACCATGTGATACGGGGGTGTCAGTCTACAGACTGGGAAAGCTTCCAGACATGACATGAGGATTCAGCTTATTGGAAGTTTGAGTCAGGGCACGCAAGCTGCTGCTGCTGAAAGAGCCTGTCTGCAGTCTTCCTCTGCACATCTGATCAGGGAATCTCCTCTGAGGGAGTGAGGGCTTTTTTTCTATTCCGTTTTTCCATTGCTGATCTTCCAATTCTTTGACCTATGTACATAGGCCTACATGCATGCATAGGTGGCTATAATTCTCTTTAGGTGATGGGGTTCCCTGCTGAAAGCTCCCTACATTGTGGGTGCTATGCTTTTCCTCTCCTAGCATGCTGTGATTGCTGTGATATGGATTTGGGTGCTAGTGTGTGCACCAGCTGCACTTACCACAGAAGAGGACATTAAATACAAAGATTTTAACTAAAAGTGATGAAGTCCTGGTGCCGATGGATCCTGCTTTCACTAATCTAAAAGCTGCCCTTGCCTAAATGTGAAATGATGTTCCTTTGTATAGAAGCTTAGAGTAATTTAAAAGCTGCTGTGAAACTTAATGACATTAAATGCATAACCCTCGAGTCTTCACCATTATCCAGTGCATGTCCTCTGTAACCCAACAGTGATATGCAGTAAAGTCTGGATTTCTAGCACTGTTTTTTTCCCTACAGGTGAAAAGTTGTAACTCAGACTGTAAACTGTCTGTAGATTTTCAGGTCAATTAGTGTGTTTGCGTATATCCAGTTCTATTGTAGTATCACCTAATACTGCCAGGTCTTCCTGTCTGAGGTACTGCACCAACACGAAAGAGAAAGTCTTACACATTTACAAACCCTGTAACCATTTATATGATTATAGTTTTGCTTGTATTCAAAAGTAGCCTCATATTAAAACAGAAGCATCCTCTTATGAAGAAATACTGAGACAACTGGAGCTATTTAGTCTTCAGAAGGCTGAGAGAGGATCTTGTCAACATCTATAAATCTGAGGGGTGGGTGTCAAGATAAAGATGCTGTCTCTTTTCAGTGGTGCCCAGTGATAGGATAAAGAACAACAGGTACAAGCTAGAACACAGGAGGTTCTACTTCAACATGAAGAGACACTTCTTTATGGTGAGGGTGATGGAGCACTGGATCAGGCTGCCCAGTGAGGTTGTTGAGTCTCCTCCTCTGGAGACTATCAAAACCCACCTGGATGCATTCCTGTGCAGTCTGCCCTAAGTGATCCTGTAGGGGGGTTGGGTCTCTGGAGGTCCTTCTCAACCCTTAATATTCTTTGATTCTGTGATTTTCTGATCATCTTAGTATCTTTTGTAAGAGGTGGAAGAGTGAGAGACAGAAAAGCATGTGTGCACATGCATATATAGAGATAAATATCCATGTACTTTTATAGACTAATAGTTTGTAAGTATAACAGTGAAACAGCACCAAATAATATAGAAAACATTTCTGTTCTGCATGTAGGACTGTATCTAAGAGGCACCTGAATACTTGGGTGTAGAAATCCCCTCTAGATGACTGGTTGCTCCCCTGGTACTTTTACATAAATAGGCAAGTAGTTGAGTACGTGTACATGTGTATCATTGTGAAAAGAAGTACATTACTGCCTGAATCCAGCAAAAAATGAACATTTAGGTGAAGACAGCTGGTATGATTTAGATAACATTCTGAACTCCCACTTTGAATAACGTTAGCTTTCATTGAAAGTGGTACTGTGTTATTCTTTTCAATCATCTGAACTCCCCATAAATAAGAATCCTGCTTAAAGCCAAATTCAATGTTTATGAAACTGCAGAGATTAATTTGGCTTATGATACTATAGGCAATTATTGTTATATGGATTTTTTAATCTGGTTTCTCACTCTTAATATTTTTTTTTTCACCCTGGTTGGGGTTGATTCTTGGACACACTTTACTTTATTATTCTATTGTTATAACTAGGTTCCAGTTACCCTCTCAGAACTGCTTTTATTTATGTTTCTCATTGACTTAATTCAGAAAAAAATGCAGTTGGTATTTTATGTTGACCTTTGTCACTGGATGTATTATGTAGTAACTCATACATGCCAGTGATTTATGGAATAAGTCTGAAAATTGTTACATGCAATATCAAAACTGTAAACCCCTCCTCTTTATAGTCATATAACCCCAGATATTTTCCATTTAGAAAGCTCAGTAAGAAATCTGCCCTGAATATTGACTTGTGGCTTTTGTTAGAGCTTTTTAGCTTTGTTAATCTTTCTTCTAACCCGTGCAGTGCCTCCTCCTCTTTTTTGTTTTGTTTATTTAATATTAATACTGTAATTGCTAATACCTGAACAACAAATAGCTACTGTAGTGTGAATATTCAAGTTAGGATTTCTCTCCTGTGTAGTAATCTATTCCTTTTTAACCTGAAAGAAAGAAAATCAGAATATTGTAGAGGACTAGTGCACTTTATTGAATTCCAGCAAGGCACTACCTTTCTTTTTAAAGAAAATCCTCTGACTGCCAAAGAAAAAAACAAATGCTTCTTTCAAATTCATTGTTAGGATGCTCTGCTTTTCTTAGTTGTTATCATGTGTTTTGAGGAAAAACAATTTAGACTGATTTGGACAGCACTCATTTTATCAGGGTAGGATATTCTTTTTAATGTTAGACAAGAACTCTTGGATACAAAAAATACATTAAATATTTTATCATTCCAGCAAACTCTTTCACATTGTCTAATCCAATGATGTTACTACAGTATTTCATGAAATACACTTGGAAATTTGAAGGAATTGTGTCATTTTTCTCTGCCATTTTGCTGCTAATGGCTGCAGAATTGACACGCGCTACTTTCTCAGAGGAACTATTTACTTTTCTTTTGTCATTGACCTGATTTTACAAAAATAAATTGAGAGTGAATGGAAAGTTTAACATCTTAAGAAAACAGCATCAGGTTATCTATTTGATATGCCTTGTTTAGCCCACTTCTGTGTAATTTCCATTCCCCACATTGTCAGCAAATACACAGCATGTCCTTCAAGACTAGAGATTTTCATTGAGACTTGCCTTGCACTACAGCAATGCAAAGTCGTCTTCTTCCTGAGAGATCAATAATCTCTGGAGTAGCATTGTCTAAATATATTTTTATGTTTTCAACCTTCCTCCAATGGTAGAATTCTTTCTATAATCAGCTGCGAGAGACTTTATTTGCCTCTGATCCTAATCATGCAGGTGGTAATGGCCCTTCAGCTGCATAGTATTTTTCCCTTCTCTGTTCTTTCCTTTTGCAGTACTGGTTTTCATTGTTTGAAAGAAAAAGTCTTTGAAAGTCTGATGTAGCGTAAGGTAGGCAAAGGATATCTGTGTGTAGTTCGACGTCCGTGCTGTGCTTCATAACAGAAGTTATGAACAAACAGTTCATAACAGAATCTACTTTGATAGTTTCTCTGGAAGTGTGCTAAGAGGATGTATAAAGTTGAACAAGTCATTTAAGTAATAACCTCTAATGTCTTCTGACCTCTTCTTTGTATTCTTTTAATGCTACATGGGTGCCATTAGGAGGATTGCACTTTCTGTATCACAGTACAATATCACAAGGGTAGATAAGAAGAGGTCAGTTGTGGATACTTGCTGAGTTCAGTCTCCCCTTGGGGCTTAGTTCAGTTTGAAAATGCTAGCTCAGAGATTCTATGTGCACCTATTTAAGGGATGTATGTCTTTGTTCTAGATAAGCTTCAGGGAGCAAAGAAAAGCATACGTCACTTTGCATCTCCCTAGCCTTGCTTGGAAATGCTTCTGAACTTGTGATGTGGCACTAAATATGTAAAGGTAAATTTGGTTTTCCAGCACCCACTTCATGTAACTGTAGTGAAGCCAACTGCACTAGACTTGCAAGAACAGGCTCCAGAAAGCTGGGTCGTTATTATTTGAAAGTGTTCTGAGAGTGGGTCTTTAATGCCACTTATCTACACAATGGTAGCAGTAAATTATTTTAGTTGTGCAGCATTGTCATTCTTTAAATTGCATTTTCTGGGACTGACTCACTGTGTTTGCATTTAGTGCATTTTTGCAGTGTGACACATAAAGTAAAACTTTTTCTAAAGTGTTTACAAAAGACCAGAAGTTGAAAAGAGAAAACAAAGATGGTACTTTTGTAGTTCTTTATGCTTGGCCTTTTTCAGAGTAGCATGGGCCCTGGAGTTAAGAATCACAGACTGTTTAATGCACTCTGATGCTTTTAAATTCAGTATTTGTCTAAAGTCACATGGCAGAATTGTTGCATAATTTTGCTTCTCCATAATTAACCATCAAGTAAAATTCTACTGGACAACCTCATCTTCAAAACAGATGCAATATGGTCCTAGCTTATTTGTGTGCTGAATATGTAGGCACCAATTCACCAAGGCATCATATAGTAAATAGAGCTGCTGCTACTTTTTCAGGATACATCGTATGAAGAGGTGGGTAAATTTGCAGTAGTGAGGACTATGTCATTGGAAGATTTTCCTTGAGCAATCAGTGAAAATCTCTGGAATTGATTGAAGCTGGGAAAGTTATTGCTTGTTGAAGCACCTGGTCTGCCCTGATTTTCTGTCTGCCCATAGGGAGCCCTGTCGCACCAGTACACTTCCCACTACTCCTGGACAAGGCTCATCTATCCCTCAGTTTAGCCTTTTTGGTCTTCTTGCGTGCATAGGATCTACTCAGTTTCCTCAGTAGTGTTATGTGCCTGAAGAACTTTAACAAACATAGGAAAAGGCTTAGCATGAAAGCAAAAAATCCCAAATATCTATTTGCTTGACTTCACAAAAAGAAGACAAGAGTTTTAGTTCCCACTCTTAAGTGAGGTCCAGGCATTGCTAACTGAGCCAGGCGTCCTATTAAAGATGATTTGACAAAAGAAACACAGTCAGGAAAGTTTCCTGCAGCTAGTTTGAGTGATGACCTCTATCTTTCACCAAGTGAAAACGAGAACTCTTCCTACACTGCATAACCTCTGGTGAAGTTCAGTGAGTTGCATCATGGTGAGAGGATGTTATATATCAACATCTGTTTCTGCTGTGTCTGCTTCCCACATGTGCCCTTCCATGTTACAACCTTTATCTTTCTCTTTCGTATCTTTTTCTGTTTCTTAATTTTTAAAGTTTTGTTTTGAATTACACCTCATCTGTCCTACTCTCACTCATCAGTGTGACAGTGAGAAGGAAGCTGTATGCACAAGAGAGGAATGAGGATGCTTGCTGTGGGTTTTCCTGGTTCTGTAATCTTCCGTAGTTTTATTAGTTACCTCTGCTGGAAGGGACATCTGCAATGATATTGCCAGACTGCAAGTATTTTAATGGACTCCAAATTAAATAATTTTCAGTGTTGGCACAGTAAGTGTAGCTTTACATGTGCTCCTGATATGAATGGGTCAGGGAAGGATTTTTTTTAGATGCAGTTGGTAAGAATATTGGCTAGGAAAACATGAACTCTCTATTGACAATGAATAAACTTTTAGTACAAAGTAGCGTGCCAAATTCAAGACAGAAATTTGATCTTTTCTCTGAATTCTCTCTCCTAAATTACTTATTCAGTTAATTCTTTTTTCCAGTAGCTGTTTCCCTTGGAAAATATTGTGCTTGCAAAGGCTCTCTTTGCGTTAAGAGCTCTGATTTCAGTTGTTATTTCTCTAGGATAAAATTCTCAAAGTTAAATATACCCTACAGGGTACAAGCACAGCGTGTATAGTTTGAAACAGTCTTAAAGATACAACTCAAGGCAAATACTGAAACCTATGCTTAATGGCAATATCATTGTCACTTATCCTTTGTAACGTCCTGAAAGCTACATATTTAAAGATACAGATTTTCAGAGTATAAGGACCTTTACCACATTTTACTTTCTCTGCAAAGCTGCTTCCTGTGTAGGTGTCGGGGGGTTTTATCTTACCTTTTTCTTGCAGATGAGGTCCTTTTGTGCTTGTTATATGGAGACCTGTATAGCCTCTGCCTTTGCAACAACAGTTGTTCTAAAATCTGCCCTCCAGTCATGACAAATTTCTGAACTTGATTCTGGGAAGGCAGGAGAGAGAGATTCCTTATCTGAACCAGCAGTGCTTTTCAGTGTTAGTGGCAGAAGACAAGGACGGTACTTGAGCACACTGATTATTGCTTTGTTATCCTTCCTGGGCAAGGGCTGTCCATCTGCTTACATAGCACACAGTAAAGCCCGAATTCTGAGAGACGATTTTTTGGCACTAATATGAGATATGTGGTTAATAGTAAATCTGCCATGGAGGATGACTCAGCCTTGGTAGTAAGATAAACAGATGGAGCAAAATAGGTCACTCCAGTCTCAGGTTTATATATACTGCAGATTCTAAGCTGAATTCAGCCCTGAAGCATAACATCCAAATGAACATTTCACTAGGTCAAAAGGTTTGTGCATCACAAGCAAGCCATGTGAAACTGAAGTTGGTATCTAGAAAAATGCCTTCCTAAGGCTCAGAAATAAACCTGAAAATCACTGAGGTATATGGACAGAGGTAACATACATAAGATATCAGTAAAGAAGAACGTTTTCATGATTCCTTAAGTTAGGAAGTTTATAGTAAGGTTCCTCTGGTTTATCTGATGACATCCAAGAGCATATGCAATGTTCCATGTGGTGATGAGGCTTACAGGAAATGTGTGTATGGGTAACAGGATCCCACTGCAGGTGCAGAAAGGAAAACCTGAATAGGTTGCAGATCCACCACTGCAAGTACACTTCAAATGAAAGGCAAATGCAGTAACCAGTGGCTTCTGGTAGTCTGCAGATCAGCTCTTCCTGATGCTGTAAGAATTGTTTCAAACAATTTTAGAAATTGAGGTGTATAAAAATGACTTTACCTGTAGAAATACTTGCTCACTTCCAAGGCTATGCATCAGAAAGCATAAATGAGTGTAAGGGATAAAGTGACTTCTTGTGCAGTGAGAAGAGCTGAGCACAGAACTCTAATAGGGAAGGCATTTGTTTCAAGATATGTAATAATCAGAAAGCCCAAATAAGGGGATCCATTTTGCCCTTTTTTGTACCCATTTCCAAGATTACATCTATCCAGATGAACAGTGATGTTAATGTTTCTTAAGCTACTTCATTGGGGTTTTTTTGTTTGTTTTGGGTTTTTTTTTAATCCTAGGATATGCTCTTAACCACATATGTGTACCTGTGGTTGAACAAGTGCAAAAAGGTAGCAATCTTAGCATGATACAGCTTTATTCTCTCAAAGGCAGAAATGCCAAATCTTGATGTTCAAAAGGTTGTAAAAGGAAAGCTACTTAATGTGTAAGTAGCAGTGCTGGCAACCTTGGTTGTGCTTCAATTAATACATATGCATGTACTTTTGGTGGAACCTGCACTGCATTTAAAAGCAGCTTGCAGGTGCCTTTTAAACGGATCCTAAGGTGTCTGTGTGGGTGTGTGTCTTTGTAGTTTAGGTTTGTTTTAAACAGCAGAATTTTAATCACAGTGCAGATGTCACACTTGAAAGAATTCATAAAACGTCTGCTGAGGAGTTATACAAAATAAACTTAACTGTGTGCTGTTGGGGAATATGTAGACAGATTTTCATTTAGCAAGCAAACAAAAGTGTATCAGAAGGAAAATTCACATCTAAGGAGGAAAAATCTGTAGTTTGCATCCCATCTTTTTAAACTAGGCCTTAGGTGAGAGCCCAAAAGTTGAGTTTCTAGAAGGATTAGGAAGTAAATGTCCTAGTTTCTCTATTACAAGATTATATCAGAGTTCATTAGGGTGATGAAATATGCCAAGTTTAAGGCACCAGGCTTCTGCTGATGGCTTTATTTGGTTGTTGCTACTCTAGCTTCTTACTGTGGACTTAGGAAAATGAACTCTTCAGACTGAATCCTTTCTCCCTGGAATGATCAGTGATTCAGAGCTTTACATCGTACATGTTTACCTCTCTCATTAGATCAGTATTATCTTCCCATCTTTTTTTCCTGTATGTCCACTGGTCTGTGACAAAGGCATGGATAAAGAATTATTGCTGTCTCTCTTTTCCCACCTCACTTTGTGCAGTTTTACATCTTACTCAATACCAATGATTGTGAAATTTCAAACAATGATCCATCAAGTTTATTCTGAATGCCTGAGGTTTCAGAGAAAGGCAGCACCCATGTCACATCTTCGTGCTTTTGGTCCACAGTTCAGTGTTGTGGCTTCTTTGGAACAGAGGACTGGATTTCATCCTTGATCTTTGGTGATCTGCTGGAACAGCAATGCATGAGATATTATTAACTCTCTCTAATGGGTAGAATTATAGAGGCTGGTGGCATGAGTGTTTTCTTCCTGGTTGTCACAGCACTTACTCCTGAAACAACGTATTGAACGATATATTGTTTACCTATTAGGAGAAGTTTCTCAGCATTTCATATGTGCTTTTCTGCAAGGAAGCTTATAAATTGTTTCACAGAGAGAAAGCAGTAAGTGATGCTGTGAGGTGAGAGCCATTCTCACTTAGATTTCTTAATACATAACTTGCAAAACTCCTGTACCTAATGCAATGCTACTGCTTGTGTCCATAAGAGGCAAAGATGGGCTGTAAGAAGTCTTTGCAAACAACAGTGATTGCAATGTCTGGGAAGACGTGTGAGAGAGACAGGTTCTTCAGTTCTCTCCATTTGAACACATGCTTTGGAGACATGTTCCTTCAGGGACCCAATCTGAGGGCCAGCTTTGTGACTGAACTAGCTGCCTTAGGAGGGCCAGTAGACCTCTTAACTCTCTTTCACATGAGGGCTGTAACAGTCTTATATCCCTTCTCTGTTACACTTGTTCCTATTTTATGTATATCAGGAGTTCATACTTAGTCACATTTGAATTTCACCCTGTTCTGAATCCTAGAAATCTCATCATGTGTTACAGCCCTGAGCTCTGTTAATGTTAGTTCTCACAAAATTATTTTCCTACTCTATGTACATTTCAAGAACATGATGATGAGGAAAGTATCTTCTTCACTATGTGTTAAACTTCATGAATCCTTTTCCCTCTACATGACTATCTTTTGATGCAAAGCTGTGCAGAAATGAAAATCAATATGCTTTATCTTTATCCTTAGTGATCTTAAGGGTACTAGAGTTACATGTTTGAAAGGTTTCTTGGAAATTTCTTCCCCACAGATATTTTTGCTCTCTGCCAGTTTGCCAAACCCAGATGCAACACAAAAAGAATGACTGGAAACAATATAGTTTTCCTTTAGGATTTTCATTTGGCCATATGACTCCGGAAGAGTTCTTGAACTCTAGATGGGTGGTGTTAATACACATTTAGAAGTGCACAGAGGTAGCCCTGAATCATTATTTTGAGCACTCTGTGTGACTCTCCTGATTTTCTCTTGATTTCTGTTGAAAGCAGTCAGTGAGTAGGTGCTAGTAAAGGAGCTGTGATACCTATTTTGTAGGGTTTTATAGTAGGAGCAATGGCAGTAAAACATTTTATGAAACTACTATATCTTCCTCATTGTTTTCCTTTGTCATATTTGTACTTTTCTTCACATTGTCCTATCCCAGAAGAGCACTTTCCTTTGCAAGAAAGTTTTCTCTCTTGCAGTCCTTCCATTAAACGTATTTAGAGAAGCTGTTCATATCAGATATTCTTTGTTGGCATTCCCTTTATCTGTCTGGCCAGATGTGAGATAGGATTAACCTTCATTGGCTGTAAAGCACTTTTGGAGATGAGGTTCAGGCTTAGAAGAAGTTTGGTATTTATGCAACATAATCAAGACATCGAAGTCAGCAAGGCAGAAAGGACGATTGGGTAGCTGGTCATAGAAGTCTAAACTGGAAGCCTAGGAGAGCATTTATTAGCTTCCAAATCCTGTCACATTTAGGGAAGGAGTGAAGTATGCAATAGCTGCTGGTTGTGGCAAAGGAAACTTGGATGTAATATAGCTTGTAGCCCTTGTGAGTGGTACACTCTATCACACAGTATCACCAAGGTTGGAAGAGACCTCATAGATCATCAAGTCCAACCTGTTACGACAGAGCTCAAGGTTAGACCATGGCACCAAATGCCATGTCCAATCCTGCCTTGAACAGCTCCAGGGACGGCGACTCCACCACCTCCCTGGGCAGCCCATTCCAGTAGCCAATGACTCTCTCAGTGAAGAACTTTCTCCTCACTTCAAGCTTAAATTTCCCCTGGTGTAGCTTGAGGCGGTGTCTTCTTGTTCTGGTGCTGGCCACCTGAGAGAAGAGAGAAACCTCCTCCTGCCTACAACCACCCCTCAGGTAGTTGTAGACAGCAATAAGGTCTGCCCTGAGCCTCCTCTTCTCCAAGCTATACAATCCCAGCTCCCTCAGCCTCTCCTCACAGGGTTTGTGCTCGAGGCCTCTCACCAGCCTCGTTGCCCTTCTCTGGACACGTTCAAGCATCTCAATGTCCCTCTTAAACTGGGGGGCCCAGAACTGGACACAGTACTCAAGGTGTGGTCTAACCAGTGCAGAGTAAAGGGAAAAAACCAAAACCAACAAACCATCGTAGCTAGAGATAACAATCTAGTGTAACAAAAGCATAATTACATTGTCACTACAATTTTAGCATGAGATTTGTCCTCAGCTATGAGGTTCATTTCTGTTAGGTCAAGCCACTTGATCTGCTTATACCTTGGGTCACTTTTCTGTGAAGGAGGTGGTGGTTTATGTGATGGTGGGTTTTTTGATTTTGGGGTTTTTTTTTGTTTGATTGGTTGTTTTTGGGGGTTTTTTTTGCCTTTTTTTTTTTCATTTTAAAAATGCTTTGAAATTTACAGTAAGGAGGCAATAATTCCTGGTGATATTTTTAGCAGAGATTTGTTGAACTGCCATGAAGAATGAAATATCTCCAAACTATCAGAAGAAATGAAACACCATGTTCTCACATGGTGTGAACTGGACAGTCTTCATCTGTTGACAATGACTCTGTGCTGATCTATGCATTGTCTGAGAATCTGACCCACTCTTTATGAAGACTGTTATGTAAATGGGTTGAAAAGTAACATATAAGACCTCTGGCTGTCTTACTGGTGGTCAATGGCTCAGTCCTTTCAGCATAAGCTCTCCCTGTTAGAAAAACCCAGTGTTCCAAGTAACAAATGGGATGCTAAAATGAAAAATGGTGCAATCAGAAGTCTGGCATCAGAGAAACCGTACTTTCGCAGTTTTTTTTTGTCAGGTTGTAATAGCATTTCAGGATTGGCATGCTAAGAGGTTTAAATGTGCTTTAATCTGCTTATGTAATTTAAGCACCTCTGGGAGCAGTGGGCATTCATGAAATTATTTGTTGTGGTGGGAGTCCTATCATATTGAGCCAGATGCTGCTTTCCATGAGATGTACTATTGTGCCTAGACCAAACTATGCTGAATAACTCCATCGGATTCGATTAGGTTATAAATTAGGTCTCTGCTATGTATTAAAATGCGTCAGTGCACATCCTTGGCTCTTATAAGCACCTTGAAAAGGTTTCCTGAATGTAACTTTATCAGCCATGCTACAGCTGACAGTTTTCCCCCTTGCTTTGATATTACTTTTGACTCTTTCTACATCACTACCCATCCTACAGACAAATGCTCATAATGACTGATTTAGTTGGAAAGAAGAAATGTGTTGGTGTGAAATGGCTCAGAGGTCTCCTTTATTGCTGTATATTGCAATCCAATATTATATCCAAGCTACAGCCAACTTGATTTTGAAGGGAAAAAAAGAAAATTATTGAAGCTCATGTTCTGCATTATTTACTCTCTTACTGTTTTGTGAATTAATGCACTTGATGGCAATGCTGCCCCACGTATTTTGCAAACACAGATCCAGTCCTGTGCTTCTCCCTTGCCCAGGTTGCCCTTGGTTTGAACAGGAGTTTGGAATGTGCTAGGAAAGTGAGGACAAGCAGTCGTATAAGACGTGCGGTCTCTTCATGTGGCTTACAACTGAGATAAGACCAGAGCAGAAACCTCATACATGTAAATAATGTGCACAATTACAATATTATCTTTTCCAGTTCCTTTCTGAAGCATTTTTTTTCCAAGAGCTCTACTTCATGTACTCATAGTTGGAAATGGTCAACAGCTACTGGATAGGCCTGACTGTTTTCTGTCTTAATTTCTGTTGGTTCCCAAGTTGCATCTATTTGCAGAGCATCAAGCACTGTTCTTTGTGGCTTTCTTCTCTGTAATATGCCTTTGAAACAGTTTTGTTTGATTGTGTTGAGGTGTAGGAAGTTTCCTGTAAACATGGGAAGGAATTCTTTCACTGTGAGGGTGACACAACACTGGCACAGGCTGCCCACAGGGATTGCAGAGTCTTTCTCTCTGGAGATATTCAAAACCCACCTGGATGTGTTCCGGTATGATCTGGTATAGGAGATCCTGCTCTGGCAGGGGAGTTGGACTAGTTGAGCTTTCGAGGTCGCTTCCAGCCACTGACATTCTGTAATTATGTTATTTAGACTGTAGCCAGTTCCTAAAGGCTCTAGTGTAACACAGTTTCCAGTGTAGCCTTTTCTTTGTGGTTTTGCTGCTCTGTTTTCCAGGACCATCTTGGTGTTCTGCTTCCTGCCAAATTGCCCAAATATTTTAACAGTCTTAAATACTCTGGGCAGGTGGAACTTCATCTGTCACACTCTGCCCACACAGGCTGGTACACTGATATCTCTGTTCCCCAGTTCTTAAGAGGTGTAGGTCCTGTTTACATCTCTAGTGTTGCTTCCCATGCTCCCTATACTTCCATTTATTTGAAATGTAAAATATACAAAAGACAGTATGCCAAGTCAGAAATAATAAAATATGATCAAATGATATGTCCTACAGAGCTATGAGTAGTTTTCTGTAGGTGTCAGCAGCTGCAAAAAAAGTGTTGAGTTCAAGTCCTGTAAGAACTTAAGAAAAATGTGTTTATGGTTTGAGCACAAGCCAGAGCTATATTCTTCTGAGTCAAAGAAATAAAAGTTCTTACATCCTGTTTTGAAGATTACTTTTCTGAGTTTGCAATCATTCAGACATCTTTTGGAACATGATATGATAGGATATTTTCATAGAGAGGAAGAGAAAAGCTGACAAGAAACATAACTGTGTATATCATCTGTATAATATGCTAAAGACTAGCAAATGGTTTTACTGGAAGCTTAGCCAGCTTCAGAGTTGTCAGTTGCAACTATCTGCAATGAAGCTGAAAACTGTCACAGACCAACTTTGAGGCTCTTAAAATCCATCTGTATGGCCAGAGAGGTTTAGCAAAATCGAAGGCCATTGCCTAAACCACTTTTCCCCAATCTCTGTATCCAGATATCTTCCTTGAGCAGTTCAAGGGTCCAGTCCTGGCAAAAGCACTGATGGGTCCCACTGACCATCCTGTGGTGAAACCAGTGAATTCAGCTCTGCTGCAGTTATGTTAGGTTTAATTTTAACTTAATTGGTTGCTGCAGCATTTTGCAGGTCTAGTCTACACTACTTCTGAGCAGCCTCCAAGCAGAGAGCATGGAGGGGAAAACCTATCCCTGAAAGAAACCCAAGCTCCCTGGCACAGACCCTGACAGAAAGAGAGAGGGAGGAGGAGAGAAGGAGCTATGCCTTCTGCCCTGGACTTGTTTTCTAACCACAGACTGCTGCCTGTGAAAACAGGAACGTGCTTATTTCAGCACCTGTCTTGTGCCACTCCTGTGACTTTTTCTTGAAAATAGGTACAGCAGCACTCTCTTACCATTTATACTGCTGGAATGCAGGACAAATGTAGGAAGAATAGCAAATATGGTGCATATAATAGAGTGGTTTTGATGGGAGAGGATTTTAATGACTGTTTAGTTCCACCTCCTACTAGACCAGGTTGCTCAAGATCCCACCTAAGCTGGCTTTGAATGCTTCCAGGGCAGGGCTGAAGCCTCTACAACTCTAGGCAAGCTGTTCCAGTGCCTTACTACCCTCATGGTGAATCATTTCTTCCTAATGTCTAATTTTAATCTAGCTTCTTTCAGTTTGTAGCCATTACTCCTCACTGTATCACTATGTGCCTTTGTAAAAAGTCCTTCTCCAACTGTCCTGTAGACCCCCTTCGAATACTGGAAGGCTGCTATAAGGTCTTGCCAGAGGCTTTTATTCTCCGCGATGAACAACCCAGACTTCCAGCCTGTCTTCATAGGAGAGGTACTCCAGCCCTGTGATCATCTTTGTGGCCCTTCTCTGGACCTGCTCTAACAGTTACATGTCCTTTCTGTGTTGTCTACTCCAGAGCTGGACACAGTGCTCCAGATGGGGGGGTTAATTTGTGTTATAACAAAGCAGTGCATATGTTAGAAAAGGAAATAATTACGTGATTGCATAAAACAATACAGTAGAGAATTATAGCATAAGAGCTCTAATGCAAATTCTGGCATATGACTCAGTAGCAGAACAGGCAATGAGATACTGAGAAAATTATGTATGCCATAACAGATCCTGAAGGTAAAAATAAGAATTACTTTCCAAAGCACATACGTGGTAGGAAAATATTTTTGTGATGAAAACATCAAAACTATTTACAGAGTTTGTAACTCATGGCAGTTACTGTGTGAGCAGGAGTTTTGGCACCAGTAGGCTGGCTGGTGGGAGTCAGTATATTCTGCTAACCTGAAAAGGCTCGGTGCTGATTCATTGAATCAATGCAATATCCTCATAGATCAGAACCCTTATCTCATGCTGTGCGCGACTAAATAGCTGCAAAATTCCACCTTCAAAGTGAGTAAAAGCAAGGACTTGTGTTATTTAAATTTGTTAGGTGCTTACCAAGCAAGTACACATCAACAGGATACATGTTAAAAACAAAATGAGAATGTGAAGAACACTGGAACTATATTATGGCCACATCTTATGCAGTTTGTATAATCTCTAGATCCCTTTCAACATGAAAAAGACTGGTACACCTCTAGAAGAATATTCTGATGTGGATAAGAGGATGGAAAGTTGGACTGGCACCCCAGCTTCATTCATGTTGATGGCAAAGAGATCTATGATTTTAATAATTTAGCATATTACTGATAATCACAGTCTTCTGTTAATATCTTACCTCCCACGGTTTTTCTGAATTAATATGCTCTAATGAGAAAATGTTTTATTTTATTAAGGAAGAAGTGCTAGCCGTGAGGACAGTTCTCATAAAAAATCACTCTGCAGAGGTGTTTAAACCACAAACACCAGGGCTGAGGGTACCAGCTGCTGAGGGCACCAGCTGCTGGAGTTGTGTGACTATCATAAAATTCAACTTTCTGGATTTTGTTGGGAGAGGTGGAATAGTTTGTAACACAGTAGTTGTATTTTTAGAGGAAGTAGCGTTTGAAAGCAGAAACATTCTTGAGAGGTATAAACTGTATTGTAATCCAAACCCAAGTCCATATTTATTGACTGAGTCCATGAAATTACCCTCTTCATCTTAAGTGTTTTGCATACACATACACCCTACCCACTCAATAATTAAAACAAACAAAACCCCAAACTTAGATGCTTGAGCTCGGGCCATCCATGCATACTGGCACAGAGGCCAGGAAACAAAGCCCTCAGGCTCCATTCTGTTTGGACGCAAAAAGTAGCCACAACATCGCTTCTGACCAAGTGTGCCTCCTGATCACGCTTTGTACACCTGAAAGTCAGGCAGGCACGTGGCAGCTGTCACTGCTCGTCCCAGGCAATTAGGCTGCCTGCAGAAATCCCTTGCAGTAACTCTCCTTCCACACCCCAGTTTTAGAGCCTTGGCTCAGCATGGCCTATGACTGAAAGTAATTGGAGGCAGATTGCAATCAGCTGTTTTGCAGCTGCTGAATCCAAGACATGTTTTTTTCCAGGGACTTGTTACATTAGGGAATTTTGTCTTTATTTAGTTTCTTCTACTTTGAAAAGGAAGTCTTATTATAGAATCAACGAGGTTGGAAGAGACCACCGAGATCATTCAGTCCAACCTAGCACCCAGCCCTGTCCAATCAACTAGACCATGGCACTAAGTGCTTCAGCCAGTCTTTTCTTGAACACGTCCAGGGACAGCGACTCCATCACCTCCTTGGGCAGCCCATTCCAATGCCAAATTACTCTCTCTGGCAAGAATTTCCTCCTAACATCCAGCCTATACCTCCCCTGGCACAACCTGAGACTGTGTCCCCTTGCTTTGTTGCTGGTTGCCTGGGAGAAGAGACCAACCTTCACCTGGCTACAGCCTCCCTTCAGGTAGTTGTAGACAGCAATGAGATCACCCCTGAGCCTCCTCTTCTCCAGGCTAAACAACCCCAGCTCCCTCAGCCTCTCCTCATAGGGCTGGGCCTGTGTTCCAGGCCTCTCACCAGCTTTGTTGTCTTGTCAGCAATTCAATGTAAAGAGAGTTGAGATGGTCAGATGGATCACTGCATTGCGGTGTCATTGGTGGCCCATATGGGCTTAAGACAAAATGAAATAGAAGCGTTAACCAGAAGTAAGTGTTGCTTCATGTCAGAAACTTGTTACATCACTTAAGGGCTCACCTGTGGGAAGAGCCTGGCCTATCCTCTGTTAGGAAAGGGGAAATAACATTAAGTCATTTTGGAATGAGGAAAAAGATAGGAACAGCTCTGGTCTAAGTAGGACAGTGGACTGAAAGAGTAGCCTTTGCTTTTACATCTCATTAGGAAGCGACCATGCTGGTCTGAGAGGGACAGTGACCCTTTCCAATATGATTGCAGAAGAAGAGAACAGAGTCTTTATCTGTGGCTGCCCTAGAACACCAAGCTGCCCTTTGTCAGCCCTTCTGGCTGCTGCTGATGAGCAGTTCTCTTTTTCTCCCCACAGCAAAAGGTTAAAGCACATGCGTGCTCATTCCCCTAGTAGAAGGGTGAATCAGCATAGCTTGTTCTTGGATGGGAAGCTTGTTTGTATGCTCACATCTGTAAACATGTGTGGGTTTGTGTTTATATAGCATAGTTGACATTTTGCTGCAGAGATTAAAAAGTTAAATACCTGTAGAGAGTTTTAAATTGACTATTTTTGTCCTGGCACCTCTGACTTCTCTGCAAACACTGTGCGTAGTAGATTATTGGTAGGTGAATTTCCAGCATGAGTAATAATTTTGGTAGCTTTCTTCAGCAAGGTCTAGTAATTGCATCTACTTAATAGATTATAAGGATACCGAAGATCTCTCTGCAGCCCCTCCATGGTGCATTTTAGGGTATGTCCTCCATGATTCTTAATATCAGTTTATTGGCGTATATACCCTTGGCATGTTATACATGTAAACAAATAAGCTTTTAAGTCACTTATCTGCATTTTCTTATAGCCCTACCAAGGGCTATAAAGGCATAGATGGCTTTGTGTTTGTTCATCTTCAAAACAACTGGTTTATTCGTTTAAACATTTCATCAAGTGAACATGGTTCTCTAATACTGTCCCTTGAAAACAGTATCAGATCAAACATTTCTATGTGAAACTCAGAAATCCTAGGTGACACTTGCATTCCTGAAAACATACCTTGCCATTTGGCTTTGCACAGCTTTAAAATTTGAATCTACTTAGTTTCTAATGACATGTGATTCTAATTGAATTTTCTAAGGTGTAGTCCAGGAGGGCTTGCTCTTTTGCAGATACCCTTGTGAGGAAACAGTAGGAGTTCTGTTCTGCAGCATTACCTATGGTTTGGGATCAGTTTGTGAAGTCCTGCAGCATTTCAGTGATTTCGTTTGAAAATCTTGTTTTGAAGTGGCCATGGGACGTGAGTTAAGCTACTGTAGCAAAGGAGTGCCGTGTATTATTCTTTGCTAGGGATATGCAAATGCTTTTCTTCTGCTCAAGCTCCCTGTGATAGAATCTTTTGTGCAAATGTAGTGAAAGAATTAGCGGTCAGTGGCACAGGACATGACTTAGATAACGATTGGTGTCGTTGTTGCGTAACGCCTAGGGACCCTGTAAGAAGCAGGGTCAAATCAATCTACATGTGTTTAAATACTCAGAAAGAAGATAGCAGGAAAATTTTTGGAAAAACTAATCAGGTCTTACCAGAACATGATGTTGGCTAATCACTGAGCCAGACCAAAATCCCCTTATCTCCTAACAAAGCCATGATTTTACCAGCTGCTTTAATTCTGAAGCAGTGACAACAGATAGGCAATGAATATTAAAATCGGTACAAATTCAAGACACTATCAAAATATAGTTTGCAGATTTAGGTCTTCATTTACCAAAATGAATAATGGGAGGCAGTAAAAACCTACATGCTTATGGATTTTTAAAATATGTAGAATGCCAGCATTTGTATTGGTGTGGAAGCTCTCTGGTCTATAAAAATAGATAAATCTGTATCATTATATTGAATATACACAGGAGAATCTGAGGCATGAATGGTTTGCTTACATCAGCTAGAAAATTAATGAGCAAAGTGAGCTAGAATCAATCTGCCTTTATTCCCTATTCCAGGGAACTAGGAATTACCCCTGTAGGCAACAGGCAGCCCTCCTGCCTCACCATTACATAAGACTTTTACTGCTACATAACTGTCTCTTACACTTTGAAGGCTGTACCCACTTTATTTTCACCTAAAAATGCTGTCTCACCCTAGGAGATAACCTCCTTGAAACACACATTATTTTTTTTAAGCCCTTTTTACATGCAAAGTGTGATTTCCTCCTGAGACTTTTCCAGGGAGACAACAGATAAAGCTTATGAGTGCATTGAAAATATGTATGCTAGAGACACCTAGATCAATACATTAACAGGGCAGAGGTCCTGAGGGGGCATGATGTGTGTGCATAGTTTTAGGAATTGTTTGGTTTATTCATGCTGGAAGTAAGACCACAATGTAAGTTTGATTTCTCTAAGTGCCCTCAATATTGAATTCAATTCAGATGTAACATTATTGCCTCAGAATTGTTTCCCAAATTTTTTTATGATTCTGGTGAGGCCACACATCAAGTATTGTGTTCACTTTGGGCACCTCATTATGAGAGGGATGTGGAGATGCTGGAATGAATGCAGAGGAGGGCAGTGAAGCTGGTGAAGGGCCTGGAAAATAAATCCTATGAAGAGTGACTGAAGAAGCTGGGACTGTTTAGTGTGAAAAAGTGGAGGCTGAGGGGAGACCTCATCACTGTCTAAAGCTACCTGAAAGGACATTGTGGAGAGACTGCTGCTGGTCTCATAGGTAAATAGTGACAGAACAAGAGGGAATGGCCTCAAACTGTGACTAAGTTTAGACTGGACATTCAGAAAAAAAGTTTTCCCAGCAAGAGTGGTCAGGCATTGGAATGGGCTACCCAGGGAGGTGGTTGAGTCACCAACCCTGGATGTGTTTGAAAGTTGTTTGGATGTGGTGCTTGAGGATATGGTTTAAGGGTGAACTTTGTAGAGTAGGGATAATGGATGGACTTGATGATCCTGGGGGTCTTTTCCAACTGGATTGTTTTTGTGTTTCTGTTTGTCATGACTTTTCTAATGAGGATGCTTTTTAACCATGCCTATTGCACATGAAACATTAAGTTTTCTGAGAAGAAGAATGTATTTCTTAAATAGCTGAAGTTAGTGCTGATTTAAAATCAGCTTTGATTCTGGAAAAAGATGTTTGTGATGTTTCCAGAGGTGCCTGCCAAAATACTATGAAACCATTGTTCACATTTGCTTCCAGATTTATCTGGAACTTAGAAGCACAGGCACAACACAGAAGAGCTGGAAGAAACAAGGCTTCACCAACCACTTCTGAACTTTCAAAATGAATTATTTCTGGTTCAGTCTGAGAAAAATGAGAACTTCATGGAGGGAGGAAGTGGACTTTATTTCCCAACACTTTTCCATTCTAAAGTAAACCTTCTTCAGATTAAAGACCAGATTGATTAATTAAAAGACAATTATCCATTTGCTGACTAAACAATACTTCCTTCTGTTGAAACTAAACAATAGTTTCTTCTGTTGAGGTCTCTGTTTAAAACATGATTCTATTCAAAGAAAGGACAGAATAATTGCTCTTGCCAATATTTATTTCTGACTAATATTAGAAAAATATGCTCCATTTCAGAGAAAACAAGAATCAGAGACAATACTCATAAAATAGTATCTCAGCAAGCAGGATAAACAAGTGGGTGTGTCAGGCTGAGATTCAGGACGTGACTGAAATCAGACTAAAAAGTGACTGAATCCAGATCTTTCTTATGCTGCCCAAAAGCACTTCCTATCAGCTAGGTGTCTGTTTGGGGTTTTGATCTCAGTTTCCATCCTAGATGGAAGCTTATGTTGAGACTGCTCTACTTTTAATAAGGGTTTAAGTTTCAGCAATTAGGCATTTTTAAGATGAAATGCTGGTTATCTGGGGTGTCGCCTCCTCCCTGGGGATGTTCAAGGTCAGGCTGAATGAGATCTTGAGCAACCAAGTCTAGTTGTGAGGCATCTCTGCCCATGGCAGGGAGGTTGGACTAGATGATCTCTAAGGTCCCTTTCAACATAAGCCGTTCTATGAAAAGCTAACTTGCTTAAAGAACTGCTTTTTGGGACTGGGATTTGTTCTTCCTTTGTGTTATCATTAGTGAAAAATAAAAATGAATGGTGCCTCTTGGACCAAAATCTGCACAGAATGAAATATATTCATACTTTAACCATCTGAATTTTACCTTAATCTTACATCCTGAGGTAGGTACGCCATATTATCCAATGGAGGTCCTCACAAGGGAAGCACAGCAAAAATTATGAGTCTGACTGAACTGCAAAGGGTCATTTTGAAGAGGAATATGAAGTTTTTGTGCTGACTATGTAATTTTTTGGGGGAACTGGTAAATGAATCCTGGCAAAATGTGGCAATTCATCTGCTTAAATTCTTCTTCAGCCTGTGAGTACGTGGTATATAAACAGGATTTTCTGCCAGCAACTTGCTGATCATCTCTTGGTATTGGCAGTTGATGTTATGTACATTCTGAGGAAAAGGTTGGTCTCTGTGGGAATGTATGAATGTGGAGAAATAAATACACTTGAGTCTAATTGGAGCAGGATGTTTGTAAAGTTGCACATGTTATTTCAGGTATGTGCAAGTCAAATACCTACTGACTTGAACTAGTCATGATTCAGACAGACAGACATGGCTTTCTGCCTGCTGTGACCTGACATAGCCTAGGACAATGTGAGAATCCTCAGTGCATGACTGACAGCCACCGCTTCTCTAGAAGTGGAAATCTAAAGGCTGGTGATGAAAGGAAAGAAAATTCTGCATTCAGAGTTAGCTTTCTGGAATAGTTGAATAGGTAGGCCCATGCCTTTGAATTGATGCTTTCAGGTAGTGATCATTCTTCCCTCTCTTCCACAGGTGAGTGGGGATCATTTTCCTAATTTGGGGTCTGGATCTCAGTGCTTCTCTAAATGCTGGCCAAAGACCACCCCTACAGTGATGCAAATAAATTTTGGTGGATTTTTTTTTTTTGAAGGAAGCAAATTTAGACATAGCTTCAATTTTTTATCCATGTAGATTCACTTTTTGCTAATAGCACAGCAGTAGACAAACATCAAAGACATTCAAACTCTTTTTTGATTAAGTAGAACATAATAGCTTACATGCTTTCCAAACAGCTTGATGCTCCTAAAATTAAGGTCTTGGTTTATGCCCAAATATATTACGAAGAAAACATTTCCTGCAGTATTTTGGTGCTCTGGTTTGGCCCCAGCTGGGATGAAGAAATGTATAAACCATAGATACAAAGAATAGTTGCAATGGTTCACATTTGTAAAGTAGTCCAGATAATAACAATAATGGTTTGTAGCTGGAGTGAGCATGGCAAAATGGCCATTAAAAGCACAGTGCTTCAAATGAAGTGGTGAAAGGAGATAAAGATGTTAATTATGTTATGGCTGGTATACTTTGATCAGTGGTGTGATTGCTTATGAAATTGAAAAGGGTGATAATTCAATACTCAATAATTTAGCATAAAATAACAAAAGTGTGGCATTTAAAAAATAAAACTAAGAGACTTTATCTAGAGCCAAGACTTGCTCAAGACTGAAGGAGAGAGAGAGCATAATGTCTTACCCTGTATCACTGTATTTTACACACAGAGACAGAGACCAGTCTAAGACAATCAAAGGATTTAGACAGGTTCCTTAACTCATTTAGTGATTTCCTCTCTTGACAGTTTAACAACTCTTACCGAGATATTTAACCCTCAATTACAAAATTATCCAAATTTTCTTTAGTAAGTAAGCATGACCACTTTTGTCACCTGTGAATATGTTGTGGTTTGGCCCTGGCTGGGGGCTAACTGCTCACCAAAGCTGCTCTATCACTCCTCTTGTTATATTTTCCCCTCTCCCTTGTCATCTAAAAAGCCTCTATTAAGATATAAGCAATTTTAATAAAGCAAAACACGAACAAAGGCCATGGGCAGGCGCAAAAGCAAGCAGAGATGTTATTCTCTACTTCCCATTAGGAGGTGGTGGTTGGTTACTCATGTGTAGCAGTTGCTCTACAATACAGTTGCCATGGATGACTATGCCCCTGCATCATCTTTTACTTAGCTTATATATCAGAGCTGACATTATACAGCATGTAATACCTCTTTGGCCCAGCTGTGTCTCCTCTCAAAATCTTGCCCACCCATCAGCATACTCTTGAGGCAGGGAAATGTCGGAAAAGCACAGCCTGGGTGCTCCTTCAGCAGTAGCCAAAACACTGGTGTGTTATCAGTACCCAGCTGGAGCACTACAAAACACAGCACTACGAAGATGCTCTGAGAAGAATTAACTCCAGCTCAGCCAAACCTGGTACAGAAAGGAAAGGGAGAAGGGGAGGCCTGGAGATGGCTGATATGGAAAAATGAACACAGGCCTAAACATTGATGAAGCAGAACAGATGCTTTCGCTTTCATTGATGATCTTTGACAGCATTTAATGAATTTGATAGTATCTTGATCCATACCTATTTTTGGGCTATACACTTGTCTGATACAATACATGCCAGTTTGCTGTGCTAAACTCATAAACAGTGCTCACTATCCATTCAAAACATGGCATAGTGACTTCATTGACGGTAACAACAAAAAAAAACCAAACCAACCAAATTTCTCAGAAAAGCAAGTGGGAACTCTTTTTGCAGTAACTTCTATTGCAGTTTGGCTGGAAAGCTCTCTGGTAGAAAAGGACCTGGGGGTTGTAATAGATAAACAACTCAATATGAGCCAGCGGTGTGCCCCAGGTGGCAAGGAAAGCAAATGATATCTTGGCTTGTATTAAAAATGCTGTGTCCAGCAGGCACAGGGAGATGATTGTCCCCTTGTACTCTGCTCTGGTGAGGCCACACCTCAAGTATTGTGTTCATTTTGGGCAGTTTATTACAAGAAGGATGTGGAGGTGCTGAAGCATGTTCAGAGGAGGACAACATAGCTGGTGAAGGGCCTGGAAAATAAATCTGATGAAGAGTGACCAAGTGAGCTGGGGCTGTTTAGTTTGAAAAAGTGGAGGTTGAGGGGAGTCCTCATCACTGTCTGCAGCTACCTGAAAGGACATTGTGGAGAGGCTGCTGCTGGTCTCTTCTCGTAGGTAAACAGTGACAGAACAAGAGGGAATGGCCTCAAATTGTGGCTGAATAAGCTTAGACTGGACATCCGGAAAAAAAAAATCCCAGCAAGAGTGGTCAGGCATTGGAATGGGCTGCACAGAGAAGTGGTTGAGTCACCAACCCTGGATGTGTTTGAAAGTCGTTTGGATGTGGTACTTGAGGATATGGTTTCAGGGTGAACTTTGTAGAGTAGGGATAATGGATGGACTTCATGATCCTGGGGGTGATGTCCAACCTGGATATTTCTGTGATTCTGTGATAAACACCTGAATTTAAGACAAACAGGCTTAAGTGCTACTGTATTATATGCTAAAGAATACCCTGAGATACTGTTTGTGTCTTAGAATCTCTTGCAGGCTCAGAAAGTATACATTAATTTACCTTTTTTAACAGTGCTATTGCATCCCAGGAAAACCAAACAACAAATCACATTTGTAGCACTCTCGTAAATCAGTAAAACACAAAACTGAACCGAGCAACATTTGCATGACATGAATCACAAACTGTAAAATGCCCAATAAAATTTCACAACATACCTGTGGAACAAGTTTTGCAATGTGCAAATAACACAGATTCCCCCTTACTAGGGAGGAAAAAAACACCTCTTTCAACGTACACAATACGAATTCCAGTGTACATGAAAAACAAGTTCCACCATATATATAAGGGTTTGAGGAATAAATAGAATATCTTAACATTCACTTAAACCTGAGGTGGCCCATTATTTCCTATCAATATTTGGGGTTTGTGGTCTTTCATTGCCTCAGGGCTTCATTTATGAAGGTGAATTAATGTGAGAACTGGTATTTTCAATAAATTGTCATGCCTGTGACCTGAAATGCCATTGAAAGTCTAAAGTTTGGCTTTTATTGGCCCCTGACAGATTTGTGAAAGCTTCTGGAAAGCAGGAATACAAATAGAAAGGGGGTATAACTACCTGAAGCATAGTTACAAATACTTTGTGCTATGTACATGTGCAATGTATACAGTGCAAACTCCTGGCTGAACGCTATGGCAGCCAGAGGGAGACTCTAAGAGAAAGGTCAAAACATGCCAGAGATGTTTTCAAAACAAATGACGCAGTGAATATCACATGTGGTCTTACCCTGCATGATTGTAGCCACTTAAATGAGATCTCAGGGTCTTTTTAGTCTTTGGTCCTTACATGTGGGACAGCAAACTATGTTGATTGATCCACCACTGTTGTGGTGCGCCTAAGCAGACCAAAATAGGCTTATACATGTCCTGGCCTGCCCAGGTGTGTTTTAAAGCAAGCTTACGGCTTCACCTAATATGGTCAAGCTTGGATAACTGCCATTCTAATTGGTTATTCTGTGTCCAAAGGCCCATTAGTCTTGGGCTACATTGATAAAAAGAGATACACAGGTAAACACAACATGCTCCGCCATTGTATTCATGCTTGCTCTTGCCTGCTGCTATTGCTGTCTGCCTCTGGCAGTGTTCCACCTCACTGCCTTATTGCATCCTGAACTGCCTGGAAATTCCACTGCCTTGAGTTTACGAGGAACAGGCTCTAAATATTTCTATGCAATTGGCTTGCATAGCCAGCGTGATATTGTGCTAAGACTGCACATTTGGAGATACACAGATTGTCCAGAGGAGCAAAGATAGAAGGTCAGATATTGTTTGCCTCCTTTCCCAGCACTTTGTGAAGCATGGGAAGAATCAGAAGCCTCAGCAGCTGACAAAACAGTAACAGAATTCCCTGAAAGCAATTGGGTACTGTCTGTAGCTGTAGCTAGCCCCACGAGCTGGGAGGTATTGTGTGAGTAAATACCTAAAGCTTTTTGTAATTCACCATAGCCTTCTGCTGTAAGCAGAAAGGAGCTTCCTGAGTCCACCTAATGGGCAAGCAGTATATTGACCGCAGGCAGTGTATTGACCACAGGCACCATCTCTTCCAGTTCAATTAATGTTATCTATTTTTTGTTAGTTATTTCTGGATCTAGTTATTCCTCTGTATAATGTTTCCATGACCATGCAAAGAACCAATTGTTATTAAAATTAGTGGTCAGGGACAGTGAGAGTTCTGAATATCAAAATTAATAAACTATATTAATCATGGAAAAAATATAATCTCACAGTAATTAATTACCGTTTCATTACAACCACCCTGGCACATCAAGGAGAACCGACAGCTATGATGCACACAAGGTAATATTTCCTTCAGCTGTCCCTTAACTAGGACAATCTCTCTAGCTTTTGATTTTTCACAAAATGCATGGAGATCTGCTTCAGAGAGCTCTAATATGTGGTTGGTTTTGGCTGTAAGAAGTAAATAGATTGCAGAATTTACATGGAGAGGGAGGGCAGCCAGGCAAGCAGTAGCATGGTGTTGGAAGGTGTTTCTTCTGAAAAGAGACCAGATAAAATAGCACTGGAGGAATGAACAGGAGATAAAGATAGGAGTAAATATCTGTAAATGCAGTGACCTAAGCCAAACTACCTATAGACAGACAGATGTGTGCATATATATATATATATATACATGTGTGTGTATATATAACTTTAAACACAGCCACAAATAATCGTAATATCTATAATTTTATGATACTGTCTAAACCCCAGAGAATATATAAAGGACTTTGGACTGATAGTATCAGTCTATAAGCTAACTACTATTGTCCTCGAGTTAGAAATATGCATCTCCTCTTTGCTAGTTATTCCGTGTCAAATCTTCTTGATGTACTTGACCCTGCAGCTCTGGAGACACACGGATGCTGTTTTAGCCATAAGAGCCTCTGATCATAGAGAACTGTAAAGGCACAGTGATAATCACAGCAAAAGCATGCAAGAGTGCAATTTAAAGAAAGAAGACATGTGTTTCTTTGCTGTTCACTGAAGCAAAAAGCAGTGAAGGAATAGAAGAGCTGAAAGAGAAGGGAATGCTGCACACGGAGAGAAGCAGAAAACAGAATACTAGGAATTAGGATGTAGAGAAAGTGGAAGCAAATAAGACTTGCAGTCCCAGGCAGTCTCTCAGGGGCAGCATTATAGGATGAAGAACTTGATTCTTGTCTAGGAACAAGTGTACAGTGGAGAAATACTCAATTTCTCTACATCTCTGAGAAGGGGCACCTATATTTTCCCATCTCCAGCAGTTTCCATGTGACAAATTACACGGCCACATATTGGGTAACAGTGGAATGCACAAGCCCATGTGGTGCACAGATGAGCAATACTGCATGTTAGGCTGTAACAGCTCAGTATCGCAGTACCATTACCCATGATGTGCTACTGTCAGTGTTGATTATAACAACAAGCATACTCTCGTGCCTACTGGAAATCCTTAAGATTAGGCCAGAGAGAATGAAATCTCTATTCTCTAATACAAACTACAGATTGCTGTGAGGTATGATCCATTTGTATTCAAGAGCCAATAGAAGATTATCATGTATACATAATCTTTTCAGTGTTGCTTATTAGGTAAGTAGTTTGAGAAACTCTTAATGAATTAATATTTCTAACATGCAGTTAGGAATCAGAATATTGTACCTTATTCCTGCCTCATCTTTCAGTTTTCCTGTGTGGCCTTAAGGTATTCTGTCAGATCTACTTTGTTCCACTCACCAGAGGAAACTGATATGTTTAAAGCACAGCAGGTATTTAAGTGTTTGGTTGGAATAGGGTCCTTCAGAGTATTTCTTAATCTCTGGGGGGGAAAATGGGTATTCATTTAAGCATTAGGATTTCAAGTAGTAGTCTTCCAGGAAATTCAGCTCTGAATCCTGCACTAGGCTGAATGAATCGTTTTATGATGTCTAGACCTGGAACTCTGAAGGATATTGGGTTTTGAGTGGCAGACAGAGGGTGAAAACAGGAGGAGGTTAGTACTGAGTGAGTAAAATAGGATTGAGAAACCAAAAGGAACAGTGGAAGATAAATCATGTTACAGTTTAAAGATTTCTTGGCATGTAGTCATGGAAGAGAAGATATTGTCTGCTTCTTCCTTCTATTTTGTCAGGCCAACTTTCAAGATGAAAAAATCAAAACTGTGAGATGACACTAGATTTTGGGATGATGGAGCTGACAATGAACCCTTGACCACATTAGTGAAACAACTTCCCAAAGTACTGTGCTGTGTAAGATATAACACAAAATTTACTTTGAAAAAGTAACATTTGGAGGAAAAGTCAATGGTATGGTTAAATGGCACATGTCTCTTTTTATAACCATCTGAAAAGCATCCATATTTAATATGATGACATTTCTGTGACATTAGAAGACCTGAACACTATCAGACATTCCCACAGCTGCCCTTGTAAGCCTTTTTCCTCTAATACATTGCACAAAATCTAAAATTACTTTCCTGACAGTTTGCACATACTTTGGATAATTTTAGCCAGTGATTTGATTTCTCAAAACCTTAGGCCCTCAAAGTGCCTTCTTTTCAGAGCTTGCAAAAGAAAGAAATGCTGTTTCTTACAAATATCACCTCACTTTGTTCTGACTAAGCCCTCCTAAAATGCTATCTGCTCTGCAGAGCGTTCCGTCTGCAGCTGTCACATGCTGCTGTGTTTGCTCTGTACTTACTGAACTGCATCGTACTCACATATGCCTCTTTTTTTCAAGGGAGAGTTTTTATTCTGCCCTGTATTTTTTTCCTGGGTTGTTAGTAACTTATGGTACTTTCTAACTGACAGTGAGGCTCATAGCAATCTTGAGTAGAAGAAGAGATCAGCCAAGGTAAAAAGTAAATAATATAGTACTTCTTGGAGTGTTTATATAACCTGAAATGATGGTATGAAATCAATAAATCATCTTGCAGAGCATTTCAAACGCTGTTGTTTGCCACTGTGAGTAAGCACACTTGCAGAGACAGGTCAGACCTGGGGTAACATGGGATTTTTCTAAGAACTGAAAGTTTCCCTTATATGTATAAGTACTTTGTCAATTTAAACTACCATATCTTCTTTCATCCTTACCACCCATTTCCCCCATCTCACCACCTTCTAATTGCCTCCTAACACTGTGTTCATGGAAATACTAGAACAAAGATTACAGAGCTCTAAAATTTCAGCTAAGAGGAAATTGTCAACAATTTTTACCTGGAAAAATAATGGTTTTCAGAAAGAAAAGATAAGGAATGGTCTTCGTTTTAATCTAGAATTGCACAAATTAGTTGGCTACTCTGAAGCATAGCTATTTGGCATAACACATTGGTCTGAGTGCCGTTTCCAGGTACAGTGTGGAGCAAAGCAAGCCCTTTCTTGTTTCTGGGAGTTCCCTGTCCTTGCCATGGAATTGCGTTAAGCAGTCAGAATGCTGTGGTCAGTGGCATAATTGGGTCCGGTCCCGGAAATGGTGGGAATTCAGCCAAAGTCTCTGAGGGAAAGAGAAAGGGCTGTGTAAACAGTTGTAATTGGGTCTGACTTTGGAAAAAATCATTAATGGTGCCGTGCCTTTCAAACTGCTGAAAGTACTCTTGCAGCCTGACTCACCCTCTAAATGTCTGCATTGTGTCCCTGTTGTTACCCCTATGTCCGTATGGAGCACAACTCCATCTTGGAGAGACTGATTGGATCCTTACTTTCTTCTCATGTTTTTTTGTATCCTTCTTATTGTATGAGAGGCAGAAATACTACCAGAAGGCAGAAGTGTTAAAGATTTCTACAACCCTGTAGGGGCAGCCCCCATTATAACAGTAGAACCATTGCAACTCTCCACTCCTACCACCACTGTTGCAGTTGTATGTAACTGCTGATAGCTATGTTCCCCATCTGCTGCCTGAACATGCTGCAAATCACAAAATACCCGAATTTCTCTGCAGAACCTAAAGGGTAGAGATATCAGCAGAGAGCATCAAGATATCCAAAGGAAATCAGTCATGTCAGATAATTCTGTTGTCAAAGAAATGAATGAGATAGAAAGAACAGCTACCTGGGTGGAAAAACAGCTAACTGTTCAAAAAAGAGTTGCAGCTTTGGTGTCTCTTACATTTTTTTTTCCCCATCATAATGAATCACATGCCAAGTGCAAGGTCCTACACCTGGATTGGGGCAATCTCAAGCACAAACACAGGCTGAGTGAGGAGTGGCTCTAGAACAGTCTCAAGGAAAAGGGTTTGGGGATGCCAGCTGCTGAAAAAACTCAACATGAGCTGGCAATGTGTGCTTGCAACCCAGAAGGTCAACCTTGTCCTGGGCTGTATCAAAATTTTTGTGACCAGCAGCATGAGAGAGGTGATTTTGCCCTGCAACTCTGTTCCAGTAAGACCTCACCTGGAGAACTGCTCCCAGTTGTGGTGCCCCCAGCATAAGAGTGATATAGAATTTCTGGAGGGGGTTCAGAGGTGGGCTATGAAGATGATCAGAGGGCTGGACACCTCTCCTGTGGGGACAGGCTGAGAAAGCTGGGGCTGTTTAGCCTGGAGAAAAGAAGGCTCTGTGGAGACCATACAGCAGCCTTCCAGTACCTGAAGGGGGATGATAAGTAAGTTGGGAAAGGAATTTTTACAAAGACTTGTAGAAATAGTATGGAAGGGGATGGCTTTAAGCTCAAGAAGGGTAGATTTAGACTATATATTAGGAAAAAAAATCTTTACAGTGAGGGTGTTGAAGCACTGGAACAGGCTGTCCAGGGAGGCTGTGAATGCCCCCTCCCTGAAGGCATTCAAGGCCAGGTTGGATGAGGCCTTGAGTTACCTGGTCTAGTAGAAAGTGTCCCTGCCTATGGCAGTGGAGTTGGAACTAGACAGTCTTTAAGATCCCTTCCAATATAAACCATTGTATGAATCTATGCCTCAAAGAAATTCTTGGTATACGAGAAAACATGATGAGCGAGGCTCATAAATTTCACACAAGGATTCTTTTGCTCAAGGTAGCAAAAGATAGTGCTTAGAACATGGATTCTGTTACCTCATCCTACAGCTGAGTTTGTGCAGCACTGGGCAGGTTGCCCCATTTGTGTCTCTATTTCTCCAATTCTAGAATGATGTTTGTGCATTTTCAACTTTTTTGGCCTAGTGGATGCCAGCTGCAGCAACAGGGAATGACTTTCCTAAAATGTCTTTTTTTTGCCTGTAAGAAATGACTGAGTTAGATGAATGTGAATGAAAGAAGAGGCTTAAAGAATTACTTCTGTGTCCAAAAGCTTGTTTGCTAGTTAGTCTGATAAAATATATTGACTTTGTCTGCAGACTTAGTTCTGCACACAAATAAACAAGAGCTGCATTGTAAAATCAAATGTCAAGGAGAATTTTTTTTTCATACAAAAAACACTGGCAAAACTTAAGTGTGAGAACCAGAGCATAACCCTACCCTGTCGGTGCTGGCTTACACCCAACATCAAAGGCACTCCAGAAAGGGGCTCTGCTGATGCAATTTAACAAAAACCCTCTTGTGTTAGACTTGGTGTGTAATATATCTAATGATCTGGAAAGAGTCAGTTGGATATTTTCCCTGTGGGCATGGACCTGGACACAGAAAGACAGCTGTATTTTTCAAAAGTCAAGACTGTAGCTCAGCTTTCACACAATCTGTACTCATTAAAAAGAACACTATTTCCTAACTACTGAAGAATGGTAAAAATCAATGGAGATGGGGAATTACCAAAGTCATGTACTACTTTTAAAGCCAGACCCATCCATATTTAGGAGAAAAAAAACGGAGCAGAAGCAATCTGAGAAGTATTTTCTCTATAAGCTCAACTTGAGTTCTCGACCCAAAGTTCAGGGATGGATTTCTCTAGGTATTTACATATAGTTTTGGCTTCATCTCAGCAGCATCTGAATATCTAACAGTGCTTGGGGGTCTTAGCAATACTTGTGCTGCAGGGAAGATATTCTTGTTTTCTTTTTGTTTTAAGGAGGAAAAGAAAGATATGTGAAGCAAATTACCAAAAAGCATGTAAATGTCTGTGTCAAACCCAGGAATCAAGGGCGACAGCCCAATGCCAATGTTTTTCAGTCACATCTATTTATGTGCCCTAGTAATAGGCAGACATGTCGTGTAGAGTTTTCGTGCTCTGTGTTTGCTCAAAGCATGGTTGTTTTACATAATTGCTGTGACATGATTAGATCATTCCTTGGTCAAACACACGCCAAACTCGTTTCCTTGAAGACCACTTCAGTGCTATAGTATGCAAGAAGCGGCTCAACCTTCTTGGCCCTGATTCAGGGTCAAGGGGATATTTCCAACTGTTGCTTTTTTTTCCACAAAGCATGTTCTTAAACTTGGGTCTGTGTGAACTGAATAAGTGCTCAGAACACACACTTCTATAAGAAGCTTGCTTGCCTACTAAGCAATTCCCACCAATGCCTTTGGCTGCTAGCTATTGTTATTTGTTTGTACTGTGGTAATGCCTAGAGGCTCCACTCGTGGATCAGGGCCCCATTGTACTAGGTATTGTAGAGACACAACAAAAAGATCTTTGTCATACTCTTAAGGCAAATCTGAGGTGGGTTTGGGAAAAGAACTTTCTCAAATCCAAAGTCTTAGGGCCAATTTCTAAGCCGTTTACTGCACTCCAGACTTTGGGTTTATTCTTAGTTTTCTCATCTGTATTGTTCATTCAACACAGATAATAAGTGAACTCTGAAAACACAATGAAAAATGCAAAAAATCGGTGTCATTGCTTATAGTTCTTCCTGCCCCTTTAAATAAATAGCCAGGCAGTGATTGACAGTGGTGCCTCGGAGACTCTATTGACATCTTGGCTTGCTTCATCCCTCAAAGTGTTTTGTCATGGTGACTAAAGTGTATCCTGGGGCAGAAGTGACACTTTGCAGAAAACGACCTTTTTCTGTGCATATTTCAGATGCTTGCACTTTGTTTGCCTCATACATGTGCCATTACTGAGGGTATCTGCATGACAATGAGACTTTTGCTCTTCAGTCATTCATCAGCTGCTGCCACTTGAATTCACAGTCCTTTCTGACACATCACATTTAGTTGCCGTGGATACTACTGTGATGCCACAAACACTTGATTAAGACATGCTGTAGACCTTCCTGTCTTAGAACAAAAGGTTCTGCTTCTGAATTTCCTCTCTAGTACAATCAAGTGGAGAAATGAAGGCCATCGAGGAGGGATGGTACTGAAGCTTCCTAAAATCCCCCACTCTACTCACATGGCAATGATGTGCTTACCTCTCCAGAGGGCCCTGGGTGAATAGAATAAGGAATTGCACCTCAGTAGTTTCAACACAAGTTTAAGTACCTACAAAAACCATGTTAGGTCTCCATATCTGTGTCTTACGAGGAAGTACTCTAGCACTGGTCCAGATCTTCAGTTTGGGGTTTTTTTTGGTTGGTTGGTTTTTTTTTTTGTGTTTGGTGGTTTGTTTTTTTTTTTTTGGGTGTGTATTTTTTTTTTTTTTTTAATTTATTTCTTTGCTTTGCTTTTTGTTCTCTTTTCCCCCAGTCTGGGTTTTGGAGATACTGTTTATCTGGCATATGGGATAACTTAAGTCATAATCATAAAAAAATGAGTCTGGAAAGTGCTGGGGAAACATTGTATAATGCGAGGAAAGACAAGATGGTCTGAGAATGTAGTTTGTATTTTTCTGATCATCAAAAGCTGCTCTATAGGAAGTGATCCTGCATCAAAATCTGCATTCAGATAACAGAAATAAAAAAAAACCCTGTTCTAGTTACAACATAATAATAATTCAGCATTTATCACTCATAAATCTTAGATATTTTCATTTATATGCTGATTAATCAAGAACCTTTACATTTAATAGTTTAGATTTTTTTTTTTAATAGATTTGTGCCTAAAATAAAAATGGAGCTAATTGATTTAGCCACTAGAGGTGGGCTTGTTTGTTGGATTAAAAAACATGGATTAAAAAAACTTGGGAGAACAAACATCTATCGGCTGGGAAAATACTTTTCTTGGTTTCCTTTTCATCTTCTGAAATGCATTGCAGACATTCAAAGAAGCCACAATAAAGCTTTTCTTTTATATTTATATGCTCCTACATGATTTTCATTAATGTATCTATAACCACATAAACATTCTACAAATCACATGGAAGTATAATCACTTTGTTCTTCTTTTGAGATAGTGACTCATAATTAATTACATGCAGCTGAGAGACAAAAATGTGGTCTCACGACTATACCGATGCAGGAAGGGAAAAAAAGATGGAAATAGAGGTTCTAAGTCAGCGTAGCTGATAGGAATGGGGACTCCAGAAATCAGGTTAATGTGCTGGTGCATCTGCAGACATCCTGTACCAACTGTATATGTCACAGCTAGTGTATTATCCTTTGTCTTCAGAATGGGTGTAATTGTTTCCTGTGTTAGAGACTTTTATGGGGAAGAGTATCTATTAATAACTGAAAAAAACCCTTCTGATAATGGGATAACACATAAGCATTAAGAGAAATAAGCTTAATTAGTACGCTAGAGACTGATACTCGGCTTAGAAAGAGCAACAGACTAGCGGTACAGAAAGCAGCCAAAATTCAACATGTTTCTCTTTACATAATGAACTAACTCTGAGCTTGTATTTGTTGTGAATTGCACAGTGAAAGAATTTAATTTAAAAATGCCTTTTTGTTGAGTCTTGAATGCCTTGTCCAAAATGCCTCGGATTTAACAAACTTTCAGAGAATTTGAACCTGACCTGGATTCTGAACGAGGCCAGATGTAGTGCTGCCAGGAAGCGTCTGGAGCTCTGGGTTAGGTAGCTGCAGGAGCCTTTCCAAGGTAGGGCTGTGCGTTCCAGGTCTGCAGCCCTTCTGGACTTCACCACCCTGCTGGAACAGTTTTTGGGCTCCTAATGTGGAGCCAAGACTTACAGCCCTTGAAATTTTGAAAAAGCCATTTAGGATCTGCAGCACAGGCCTGTATCACTACCACCTCTGTCCCACAGCAGAGTCCCTTCACGGCTTCTTTGTGCAGCCAGGGCTGTGGACAGGAAAAAAAAAGGTGTTAGATTTGCTATTTTATAATTCCTTCTTGGAGATAAATTGTCCCTTAAATAGAAACCTATTTCTTACAGATATTGTCAATGCTGCTGAAATGTCAGGTATAAGGATTGCAATCAGTGCTTTTAAGGTATCAGCAATGGGCATATTAAAACAAATGTTTTTACTTTGTCAAAACAAAGTAAACTTTGTTTAAAATTCAGACTCCCCCATGCATTTTTAAGCAATTTAAAATAATTAGAAATTGGACTGTAAGAAAGTATATATGTATTATTTTGGTTTTAGTCATTTGTCTTCAGGAATAGGATAGGCAATTTCCCTGGGTTCTTTGAGGTCTTTCTAGTAAGCTCTAAGTTCTTATTTGTTCATATAGTAATTCTCCATGTCAAGCTTCAGTTTTATAAGAAAGGAAAATTTCTATAACTTGGCTTTCCTAGTCCCTGTTACATACTTCACTGCAAAGAAAAAACATTTGTTTTTACAAGACATATCTCAAGTAAGCTGATCTGCCTTTCCTTCTAACTTGTACAAATGCAGTGCTGCCACTTTTATTACAAATGATAACTCAAAATAGATACAGCATTCAGATATATTGTGGGTGTCATGAAATCAAAGTTTCAGCCAAATTGAAAGCGGATTCTTACATACTTGTAGCACTTACAGCTTTTGTAACATTTTAGATGTGGAATATCTGCTAAGACCTATCAAGGACAAAACATATTTGGTCTGAAACTGAAATTCACATAATTTTCCAGACATTTCCCTTAATCTTAAGATGTGCCTGTGCTGCAGGGAGTTGCCATTAAATTGACCATAACAGGTTTGAAAGTCCTTCATTTTAGATAGTTAGAGGATCTTGAGACTACTTCTCTAGTAGGATTCCCATGACTCCCGTATTCTTTCTCATGGGCCATCCCTGGAAGGTATCTGAACAACTAGACTTTAGAGCAACCCATCCATTTGAATCAGGCTATGCCAACTGATGGCACTGCTCAGCACATCATCTTAATTTCCAAATACACTTGGACTCCTGAGCTTGTGAGAAACCTCAGACAACATTGATGTCAATGTGGCTCAGACAAATACTATATTTGAAAAAAGATCAGATTTTCACTAAAGTCTTTCATTCTGGGTAGATCTCTGTGAGTTTGCACACATCATTGCACATGTCACTGTTACAGTGTGTTGTGTTAGCTTTAGGTAGAGCAATGACACAAAAAAAATCCCATAAAATAGGTCATTATTTGGGTAGAGAGGATGGAGATCTTAATCTAGTACATCAACAAACGATTGTTCTCCAGCCATTGCTGCTGCACCTTCAGCAGGTAAACAGCCATTCTTTTTGGCTGCTGCTCATTGTATCTTCAATGAATAAGGACAAGACTCACATCTTCTGCCTTTGGCTCACCTTTTAGGCCATCTGGGGAGGATGGCAGGCAGCCACTGAGTTCCCAGGCCACCAGTGCAGAGGGAACCATGCACAGTCTACCTCTCTTCATAAGACCATGATCTGTACAAGAGCTGTGATAAACAAATACAAGTGAAATATTCGTCTTCTTATTACCTGAGCTTTTATGAAATTAAGAGACTACCCCAGAGCAGCTTACACTGGTAAACTGTTCTCTGTTGTGAGCTGAGTCTTGCTGGCTACAGTCAGGAAGGAGTTTCATATTCTGGCCCTAGTTTGCACTGTTAAGAAGTCTGGGCATTTCCTAGAGGTATGCAGATTTTTGGCTACTAGAAACACTAGAGATTTCTCTATCCTAAGAAAAAACCACAGGCTTCTCCAATTACAAATATAACTGAAATTCACAATTAGAAGATTAAAAAAAAAATCCAAACCCCAACATTTCCTGAAGGTTGCTGTTCCCAAAGAGAGCTTTAAATTTGCTGTCATTATTTCATTGAATAGCTTAGGTTGGGATTTGCAGTTGTCTTGGTTTGAGTTAGAACAGAACTGATTCTGTTGAGTGATTTTACATTTCAGCTCAGCCTCTTCTAAGTAACTGCACTTTTGGTAATTAATGCCATATTTTCTCAGACAGTGTCTACTTCTACAAGTGATAATGCTTGATGCTTATAGTTGCTACTAAGAACTGATATTCAGCAAGGCTTTTGCTTATACCTGCTCCTGTGAAAACCAAGGTCACTGCTAAATCTTATTTACCATATCGGGATGCCATAAAGCAGGAGGTTACAACTGTAGGGAGGAACAAACAGAAGAGCCAAAACTGAACAAGATGTTCCATTCTATATACATTATATTCATTATAAAGACGAGGGTCAAGACCTTTTCTTCAATGGCTGGTGTCCGAAGAGAGCTCTGTCATTTTTTCTGCCTTTGATCCAGTTCCCATCTGCCACTGGTTCCAGTCCAGTACTTTCCCAGTGCCTGCTCACAGTGTTGATGGTAGTAGGTTTGGGATGGGTTCATTACTGATTTTATATGTATGTGCCATGGTCTAGTTGATTGGATAGGGACGGATGATAGGTTGGACTGGATGATCTTGGAGGTCTTTTCCAACCTGGTTGCTTCTATGATTCTATTGTTATTGTTTCATTAATGCTGTTTTAGTTTTCCAGTCCATAACTCTCTTTCCCTTATTCCCTTTCTCTTCTTCTTCTGGATTTGGAGAAGGGTTGATGCCATCTGTCAGATCATTAGTGGCTAGTCCAGCTTTAAGCTTTGATGACAGGAGAAGGAGGATGGGACTGAATTGTGACTAGTACTATTTCTGTGGATTATCCATTGTCATAAGTGAAAAAAAATCACACTCTTCAAAGAAAAAGTGAAGTATTTGGTATAAGAAATCCACTTCTAAACTCGCTTTTTCATCTCCATCAGTCCTAAAGTGCTCAAGGCATATTGCCATCTATCAGGCTAAACAGAAAATCAAGCATTATTCAATTCTTCAAATATTTCAGTGCCCACACATCTTCAGTTCTCATGACATGTTTTTATGCAGCCATTTGTGTCAATGGTATTATCTATTCAGAGAAGTATGAGGCAGTTGTATAGGATGTTAAGTTCTGTAATGCCTTTCATTCTGCATAATACCCCAGACAAATGCTTCACTAGAAGTTCCATAAGATAGCTACAGAATTAAAATATTCCAGAGGAAGAAAGAGACAAGGAAAAAAGCCTGCATTTTCAGCTGGAAGTAGAAAAGTGATGGCAGCTTCTGAAGGCTGTTCTAGGATGCAAACGAGGATGTTCTTGTAGCCTCAGCTTGTATATCAGCTTTCTTTTTTAAGGGCAGGATGCTTTGAGCAGAATTTGGGAGATGGTATTTCCAAGTCAGGAAAATGAGGCAAGATGGAATTTCAGTTCTATTTAACCAGTTCAGATCTAACTCACTTTGATGTTTTTTTCAGATCGAATAAAAAACTTAGAGGGATGCAGTTATCCAAAGTAGTACAAATTGCTGTAACTTGTTAATTGTACAGTATGATGCTGGTTTACATGAATTAGAGGAGTGACAGATCAAGAAAGTGAAAATGTTAGGAGTTTGTCAGATTTTTATAGTTGGGAGTCAAAAATTTGCTAAAATAACCTGTGAGACTTTTGGTACTCTCAGGTAAGATACTCAAAGCTTAGCTTTCAGTATAAATTAGGACTTCTGTTTCAGTCTAAAGCTGAATGTTAATTCAGGTTGGAATCTTACCTCTTCAGTGCATTTCACTTTCTTTTATCCTGCCCCTACTACACGGATACAATATATGAGTACTGTCTCACTAATGTGTTACTGATGAGTCACTGACTTGATAGGAATTGATAAAGTGAGTACAACATCAGAACACAGCATAATTGCATCAGAGTAAAATCTTTGGCAGCTGGCTAATGAAAAGAGTAGTGAAGATAATTTCTAACTCTGCGCTGTAATACTCTAACTATCACTAAAGTGCCATAGCTTTGTGTGTTCCACAGAGTTTTACATAATACAATTGGTAGATTCCTTACAAATATCACATTAGTCTCATTCAGTGATTTGTGGAAGTAATGAGAGCCACTAGTTAGAACTTTCTTCTTTGAGATTCAATAATTGTTAAAAAGCTTTCTCTTCTCTATGCAGAATATGTGTGCCTGATTTAGATAGTAACATGAATTCATACTGGGAAATGCCCTGAAGTCTTGATGACTAAAGAAAAAAAAAATTGTAGTTATCTGGATCTTATTAAGTAGCACTGAGGAGGTGAACCACATGCAAACTCCTCCCTCCTTGGCCATTGGGATGCATTTTTAGTTTAACACTATTAGCTTAATTTTGTGAATTAAGAATATAAAAGTTATATGTAAAATAGAACAGTTCCATTTGCAAGAGGGAATCTGTTTTTTTAAGAGAGTGCAAGGGGAGAGACAGTGTAGATGAATATATGTGTTTGCACTAAGACATTAAATACATTTGCACACAGTCCCAGTAACACTCTCCAGTGTGTCAGCCGCTTGGTGTTATCAGCAAACTTGCTGACAGTGCACTCCATGCCCTCATCCAGGTCATTAATGAATACATTGGGTCATACTGGTCCCAGTACTGACCCCTGAGGAACTCTACTAGCTACAGGCCTCCAGCTAGACTCTGTCCCACTAACCACAACTCTGACTTCTTTCCTTTAACCAGTTCCCAATGCACCTCACTACCTGATCATCCAGACCACTCCTCCTCAGTTTAGCTATAAGGTTGCTGTGAGAGACAGTATCAAATGCTTTACTGAAATCAAGGTAAACCACATCCACTGCTCTTCCATCATCTATCCACCTGGTTACATCCTCATAGAAGGTTATCAGGTTGGTCAAACATGACTTCCCCTTTGTAAAACCATGCTGACTGCTCCCAATGAACTTCATGTCCTTGATATGGCTAAGCACAGCCCTGAGAATAATCCACTCCATTATCTTTCTGGGGATGGAGGTGAGGCTGACCAGTCTATAGTTACCTGGGTACACCTTCTTACCCTTTTTGAAGATTGGAGTGATGTTTGCCCTCCTCCAATCCTCAGGCACCTCCCCTGTCCACCGTGACTTACCAAAGGTGATGGGGAGTGGTCTGGCAGTGACCTCCACCAGCTCCTTCAGCACTCATGGGTGCATGCCATCAGGACCCAGGGACTTATGGATGTTCAGTTTACTTAATTAACCCAGTCCTCACTAACCCAGTCCCCATCAACCAAGGAAGCCTCCTCCTTAACCTTGTCATCTTCTGTGGCCTCAGGAGTGTGGGGCTCCTGAGGCAAAGAAGACATTCAGCAACTCTGCCTTATCTGCGTCCTCTGTCACCAAAGCACCCATCCCATTCAGCAGAAGGCCTATATTGCCTCTAGTGTTGGTTCTTCCTGCAATATACTTGAAGAAGCCCTTTCTGTTGTCTTTGGCCTGCCTTGCAACATTGAATTTCAAGGAGGCCTTAACCTTCCTAGTAGCCTTCCTCCATCCTCTGGCAACTATCTTATACTCCTCCTAGGTGGGCACTCCCTCCTTCCATGATCTGTGGACTTTCTTCTTCCATTTGATTTTTGTTCAGCAGCTCCCTATTTAACCATGCAACTCCCTACTTAATCAAGATCCTCAGTACTGCTCTGAATTTATGACTGTATTTGTTGAACAGTTTTATTTTTTTAATCAAACTCAAGTATTTTTGAATTAATAGTCTTGCCTTGGAAGCAGGATTGCAATGACTGCAAAAAAGTAATGACAGCAGCAGCTGGCATAAGTCTAAATGATGCTTTTTAAAAGAAACTTGATGTAGGAATGCCAGATGGTCAGCAGATTGCATGACCTCACTTGAGCTGGCTGCTAGAGGGATACACAACAGAAGGGTGAAACAAGAGTATTTCCTGGTGCTTTACTCTGTAGTATTCACTACAATTACAATTATCACAGGTCTTTTTGTGTTATCTATTTATTTCTGCAGATATTCTTCCAAGAAAGGTCAGGGAGCTATAGAGCTAAGTTTAACATTGTTACTGAATGACTATGAAGTGCCAGCAGATCAAAACCCAACATGTGAGATGGTCCAATAATCTTCACTTTTACAGCAAGAAATGATCATGATTAACCAGTGGCTCAAATTAATTTCATCTGGAAAGCTGGAATCCTTAGGTGAATTTATAGTTTTCTGAGGTACAATACAGAAAGCTATTTCTCTGTCTTTTGAAATAAGTCATGAATGCCTCAGGGAGTTGAAAATAACTTAACACCTGCTTTGTCCCCTCCTGACCTGGCAGATGGAGTCAGGGACCAGTATAGTTCCCCTGTAATCCAGGAGGAATCAGTAAGGGACTTGCTGAGCCACTTGGATCCTCACATGTCCATGGTATGAGATGGGATCCATCCTAAGGTGCTGAGAGAGCTGGCAGATGAGCTGGCCAAGCCACTCTCCATCATTTATCAACAGTCCTGGCTCACTGGAGAGGTCTCCAATGACTGGAATCTGGCCAATGTGATGCCCATCCACAAGAAGGGCTGGAATGAGGAACCAGAAAATTATAGACCTGTCAGCCTGATCTTAGTGCCAGGCAAGGTCATGGAACAGCTCATCTTGATCTGTTGGAAGGTAGAAGAGCCCTACAGAGGGACCTAGACAGGCTGGATGGGTGGGCAGAGGCCAATAGGATGAGATTTAACAAGGCCAAGTGCAGGGTTCTGCACTTTGGCCACGGCAACCCCAAGCAGCACTACAGGCTGGGGACAGAGTGGCTGGAGAGCAGCCAGGAAGAAAGGGACCTGGGGGTACTAGTAGATAGTAGGCTGAAGACGAGTCAGCAGTGTGCCCAGGTGGCCAAGAGAGCCAATGGCATCCTGGCCTGTATCAGGAACAGTGTGGCCAGTAGGACAAGGGAGGTTATTCTTCCCCTGTACTCAACACTGGTCAGGCCACACCTTGAGTACTGTGTCCAGTTCTGGGCTCCTCAATTCAAGAGAGATGTTGAGGTGCTGCAACGTCTCCAGAGAAGGACAACAAAGCTGGTGAGAGGCCTGGAACACAAACCCTATGAGGAGAGGCTGAGGGAGCTGGGGTTGTTTAGCCTCGAGAAGAGGAGGCTCAGGGGTGACCTCATTGCTGTCTACAATTACCTGAAGGGAGGCTGTAGCCAGGTGGGGGTTGGTCTCTTCTCCCAGGCAACCAGCAACAGAACAAGGGGACACAGTCTCAAGTTGTGCTGGGGGAAGTCTAAGCTGGATGTTAGGAGGCAGTTCTTGCCAGAGAGAGTGATTTGCCATTGGAATGGGCTGCCCAGGGAGGTGATAGAGTTGCCGTCCCTGGAGGTGTTCAAGAAAAGACTGGATGAGGCACTTAGTGCCATAGTGTAGTTGATTGTCTAGGGCTGGGTGCTAGGTTGGACTGGATGATCTTGGAGTTCTCTTCCAATGTGTTTGATTCTGTGATAGCTCTCCGCATGTACAACCTTGTTTATTTTTCTTTTAACACTCAAATAATCAAAATCAGTCATGATTGTAACTATAGCCAAAATGTAAACTAAACTGCAACATGTACTCTGCACTACATCAAAATAGAAAACTCACCTTCCTATGTATGGTGATGTGTAGATACTCAGTGATGACATCCCTTAACTGAATATGAATTTGAATTCTATATATCCAAGACCTGCTGGTATTTTACTGTTATGGCCTTTATAACCAGTGATACTTTTGCACTGAGCATCCTAAAGGCGTCTATTATGAGGGCTGGATTCGTTTCAATGCTCACTGTGTGACTTAAGTGTTGCAATGTGGTTAATTCATTCCTTTTCTTCTACAGAAGATATAATTTTATTTAGCAACGTAACAATGAAAATATTTGGTGAAATCAAATATCCAACTTAGTGTCAGACTTCTAAAACTGGCCAATTATGACTGCAATAATAATTTAATGATACTGCAAGTGTACAGATATTTCTAAACTGTACTTTCCCAAAATTTTAGGATTTTTGACTGCAACAGTAATAATTCTCCATTAGAAATATAAATTAAGTACCATTACTTAGTGTATGGGCATCCCTCTTATAGAAAATCAATATATCCAGATAAACATGTACACACATACGTAGTCAATTGTTGTCAGAGTTTTAATATATATTGCCATGGGCTTCAATGCCACGGGCATCAGAAGAAAAGATGGGGAGAAGGCCTGACACAAGCCAAGCCAGTCCAATCTGTTTATTGCATTCCAAACATGTTTTTATACCTTTCATCAGAAGGCTACAAATTGTATTAAACTGCAGTTGGTTAGATGCACTTGCGTTAGAAATGGCGTACTAATTAGCGTAGACATTCATCATACTCTCTCAACAACACGTACGTTGTGTCTAAGCACGGATAGGAGAAAACCACGGGCTCCAGCCTTGCATTTGTTTGTATTTGTTACACCATTCTCTAAGGTCATTCCAACCTTCCACTTTACCTCAACTCAGCACTTACTGAGCTCATGCATTCTCACCTGTCCATGGCTTATGTTCCAGTGTTTCAAATTCCAATAGCTGTACCATAATCGGACATTTCTGTAGAATCACTACATTTAATATTACTATACCCAACAATATATGTAGATAGTTCCCATTCTAATGCTAAAATGCATTTTTGGTCTACTTGCCTATGGAAGTGTAGAGGCCTACTATTCATCAGTGCATATCTATGGAGTATACCATTGAAAACTCAAACCAATCAGCCTTCAAAAACCGGTGACTTGGAAAAAACACTTGACTTCATTACCAAAAAAAAAAAAAGGGAGATTTTCATTGTGTTCTGAGTCTCAGACACTCATTTAGGGAACATATTTTAACCTTTATTCCCAGAAGATTTAAAATATAAATGAGTTTTGAGTTCTTGAAATGTCATGTGGCCACATCTTCACATAACCCAGGCTGCAAGAAAAGTACCAAATATAGCTAGCATTGCCATACAAAGCCATTTTTAGGTAAAAAGCTTCAGTCAGTTTTCACAGCCACTACTACATTCCTTCTTTATGATGCTTTAGAAGTTCCAGACAGAAGAGGAAGTGCTGAAATACTCAGAGAAAGACACTTCTCTGCCCCAGGATGGAGTCCTGTCTGGAACTCAGTGTGAACCACTCTAGTGCTTCTTTGAGTGAGACTGATTCTGGCTTCTGTGAACCTATGGCAGCTGAAGACTTGAGCTAAGATGCAGGACAATAGGCTCTGACCTTTTGTATGCATTCTTCCCATAATAATATACTAGAAATGCAGACTGTTATTTCTTTTTTGCTAAATATCAACTCCAAGTTTGAAACTGTCCAAGATCCAAACCAACACACTTTCCCTAACCTACAAGCAAAAAAGGCTTACAAAGTAGGCAAACCACAAAGTTGAAGATCAGGGATGTGCTACAAAATGAGGCATAGTATGAAAATAATGATGGAAATGTGTATTTGTGAATTGTGTAGAAAATGGTAATTTTCAAGGAAAAGACAGTACAAAGTGCTTTGGGGATATCAGAAAACTTTGACAATCCTCAGGTGAGAATAGCATTTAGGAAAGTCAGAGAATGAATTGAGAGAAGGATCCAAAGAAGTTATCAGTGATGTCTTCGCAGAAAGTGTAAAGTAAGAACTTAAAGAGGTTATCTACCTTGAACATATCTTGAGTTTCAGAAGGGCCTGAAGCACTTCAGTAGCTAGTTGTTTTGTGACCATCATAGTCTTTGTGAACCAAAACTGTAGTCTCTTTCCTTCCATCTGGAGCACCCCCTGAAACACTTGTGCACCTTTCACGCCACTTCATGTATTTCCTCTGCGTCTCAAAATATCTTGTACCTTTAGAAGTTTGTTTCACAAAAGGGTGAATGGTGAACTTTGTCTCATGGTCAATAATAACCCAGATAAAAATTAACAGGCAAGGTAGACCTAAATGAGTTGAGTTAAAGCCAAGTCTGTCGACACAGCATTTTGGCATACCAAAAAGATGAAGATTTGAGTTATGATGTGTGTCCTTGTGTGTTAGGATTTTTGGAACCTGGAATATTCAAATAGAAATATTAATGATGGAATCACTTCATTTTGATGCATTATCTAGCAATCACATATACATTTTTTAAATGTTAACAAATGTTCCCTGATGAAGGAATTAATTGAGAATATGATGGGGCTCTGAGCAACCTGATCTAATTGGCGATGTCCCTGCTTACTGCTGGGGGCGGGGGGGGGATTGGATTAGATGACCTTTACAGGTCCCTTCCAACCCAATGCATTCAGTGATTCTATGATAAATTGATTTGCTGTATTCTATGCCTTTTTCAGACTTCTGCTGCTTTCAGTTATAATTTTGTTAGGAAGCTGTTGTAGATCCAGAATGGAGTAGAGTTTCTAGTGAAGATGAAATGCAGTTACAGAGAAGATGATACCCCAGTGTGCAGAGCTGTCTGCCTAATTCAAATGAGAAACCTAAATTTAAAACTCCACCATCATAGAAAATGTTAACCTTCTTTCTTTACCTCTCTCTTTCTCATGACCAAGCATCAGTGTTTCCTCTGAGGATTTATTTTTCTACAGAATCTGGTAATATTTAAATGTATTACAACCTAAGATAAATGTGTGCAAAAATGAGATGTGATTTTCCAAATATTTTTAAAGGCAATAGAACATAACCCATAAATTTAGGGAATCACAGCTGTGCAACGTGCCAAGCATGACAAAATTCATGGAAAGCAGTTTTCTTATTTTTCTTCTAGGTCATCCATCTTAAATGCAAAAGCTCCTATTTGTGCTAATGTTGACACTGAAAATATAATAATAATGCTTTAAATAGGATTTTGCCTTGGTGAGACTCAAATCCAGTATTGTGCAGTGACTTTGTGAAGGAAGTGATTAACTCAGCAGAAAGTCTGAAGTGACTACAGCAGACTTGGAGAGAGCCAACAGAACTATAAGTAAAATTTGTGTCTATCCATAATGTTGATTTTGGCACAATGGGAAATGACTGAGCAAGTGCAAGAACAGGAAATAGTTGAACTTTGTCAGCTATTTTGTAGTTTTCTGAAGAGCGCTGTGAATAAATCAGCCAGAGTAAGAAAGCTCCCTGGTGTGTCTACCTCTCTAGAAGAAGAGAGGTCAACAGTAGCTTTTCAGGAGAGTTAAGGCTACAGCTGAAACAGGATATGCTTTAGACTGGAGCAAACTGCATTTTGGAAGTTGATCATAGAATCAACCACATTGGAAGAGACCTCCAAGATCATCCAGTCCAACCTAGCACCCAGCCCTAGACAATCAACTACACCATGGCACTAAGTGCCTCAGCCAGTCTTTTGTTGAACTCCTCCAGGGATGGCAACTCCTCCATCTCCCTGGGCAGCCCATTCCAATGGCAAATCACTCTCTCTGGCAAGAACTTTCTCCTCACATCCAGCCTATACCTCCCTCCGCACAACTTGAGACTGTGTCCCCTTGTTCTGTTGCTGGTTGCCTGGCAGAAGAGACCGGCCCCCGTCTGACTGCAGCCTCCCTTCAGGTAGTTGTAGACAGCAATGAGATCACCCCAGAGCCTCCTCTTCTCCAGGCTAAACAACCCCAGCTCCCTCAGCCTCTCCTCATAGGGTTTGTGTTCCAGGCCTCTCACCAGCTTTGTCACCCTTCTCTGGACACGTTCCAGCATCTCTCTTGAACTGAGGAGCCCAGAACTGGACACAGTACTCAAGGTGTGGCCTCACCAGTGCTGAGTATGGGGGAAGAATAACCTCCCTTGTCCTACTGGCCACACTGTTCCTGACAGAGGCCATGATGTGAGGGTGGAAAACAGGGAGATAGTAGGCAATGCGGGTAGTAACAGCAACATCTTGGAATCACATAATTACAGAATGCACTGGCTTGGAAGGGACCTCCAGAGGTTGTCTAGTCCAACACCCCAGTGTGTTAGGCAGGAGCATCCCCAACTAGATCAGGTTATTCAGAGCCCCATCAAGCCTGACCGTGAATGTTTACAGGGATGGGACCTCCACCACCTCCTTGGGCAACCTGTTTCAGTGTTCCTTCAGACTCATAGTGAAGAACTTCTTCCTAATGTAACTCGTATCTGGAATAGTGTGGCTAGTAGGACGAGGGAGGTTATTCTTCCCCTGTACACAGCATTGATCAGGCCACACCTTAAATACTGTGTCCAGTTCTGGGCTCCTCAATTCACCAGAGATGTTGAGATACTGGAGTGTGTCCAGAGAAGGGCAATGAGGCTGGCTAGAGGCCTGGAACACAAATCCTATGAGGAGAGGCTGAGGGAGCTGGGGTTATTTAGCCTGGAGAAGAGGAGGCTCAGGGGTGACCTCATTGCTGTCTACAACTACCTGAAGGGAGGTTGTAGCTAGATGGGGGTCAGTCTCTTCTGCCAGGCAACCAGCAACGGAACAAAGGGACACAGTCTTAAGTTGTGTCGAGGGAGGTATAGGCTGGATGTGAGGAGGAAGTTCTTCACAGAGAGAGTGATTTGCCATTGGAATGGGCTGCCCAGGGAGGTGGTGGAGTCACCGTCCCTGGGGGTGTTCAGGAAAAGACTGGCTGAGGCACTTAGTGCCATGGTGTAGTTGATTGTCTAGGGCTGGGTGCTAGGTTGGACTGGATGATCTTGGAGTTCTCTTCCAATGTGGTTGATTCTATGATCTCTTGCCACTGAAAATTATGGGTATAGTCTTCTTAACAGTAAAGGCAAAAGAAAATAATTGATGTGAGGAAAGCATTATCTTCTGTTTTGCTCACAAATGTAAGAGCAGGAAGTGAAAATGAGGAAGAACCAGGAGTGCCTTAACAGACTCCTGTGCTGCCTTCAAGTCTTTGAGCTTGAGTTCTTCTGTGTGGATCTTTACCTTCTGTACTAAGACAGTACCACTTCACAGCAGTGGTACAGAATTAATTACTTTGCCATTGTTTGTGGTAACTGCTTGTGAAGAACAATGCCAGATTTGCATTTGTTGAGTTTTTACACCACATTTTCATTCCATTTCAGTTTCTTTCCAGTAAAGTGAATTCATGGAAAATACTGGTGCACAAACAAGCCAGGTTTTTCAGATTCAGATTCTTTCATAGAGGTGAACTGGTCTTAGGCAACAGATAAACTCAATTTGACCTATTTGTTATTTAAGCCTTTTCTCAAAATGAGGCAGTTATATTTAATTTGAATTAATATCTTAATTAAATAAAAAGTAGAACTGCCTTGCCAACCTTTTAATTGTTGTTGTTTTCTTTTCCCTGAGTTAGGGTATCAGTGTAAAGTTATTTATACAGGAAAGTATGGATGTTCACCAAACAGGGGCTATATATCATTTTCATTTCAGAAACTTCAACAGTGAACTCCCTCAATAGGCAGTTCTATGCAATATCAGCTATGTTTAATACACTGAATAGTTCAAGTGAATATAATAATATTTTCAAATGATACTGAATATAGGAAATCAGATTTTACTGTTTTTCCCAAAGGTCCATTTTTTTCACATAGTAGTCCAAGAATGTGTTTTGAGTTCAGTTCTTTCTAGCCTTGAAATTTTATTCAACCATATAGTATTGTCCCAGCTTTAAATGCCACAAAAAGCTTTCAGTGTATGAAGGGCTGACAACCAAGGAGTGTGTTTGCATAGTATGTTACAAAGATCTTGGGGAGTGTGAGGAGGACAAGGAAGGTGCATGTGTGTACTGGCTGGTTTTCATTACATTCTTGGGTTTCTTTGTTTTTTGGTTGTTTGGGTTTTTTTTTTTATGCTTTTGTATCTGAACTACTTTTATTTTCTCTGTGTAGAACTTTGAATTTGTAGAAGTACTGCTACTAGAGAGCTTCTTCAGGAGTTAGTGTCATCCCTATTTTCTTAGCAACTGTGCATCTCAAAAATGTAAAGATTTGCAGTACGTCATTGACATAGAGAAGTATTTTCATGCCATTTTAAAGACTATGCAACTTTCCAGCATGAAATAGTTTCTCTGTTTCAGGATCAAAATTAAGTCTACAGATTTGAGATGTAAGTTCAGCTCTGACAATGGTGTTCTAGTGCACTGGAAAGGGAGAAATTGTACTTTTCCTAATCCAAAATTAAATTTCTTTAGCCTGGAAGTGGTGATTGACTTTTAACAAATGAGCAATAAGTACATGAGCACGGTGCAGGACAAATCCTTAGCTGATATCTGTTGGTTTGACTCCACCAAAGTCATATGAAACTCTGACAACTGACAGCAGTTATGGATCTTTCACAATGCATCTACCTATATTCATTGCAAGAAATAATTTTCCCCAGCACTATGAATGATGAACTGGCTCTTAGGGAAAAAAAGTAAAATAAAGGATAAATCCTTTATCCCTTAAATTTCTTCAAGTGTTAAGCCCTGTGGCCGTCACACAGTTCTCTGTGTTCACACAGCATCATACCCTAACTCTCAACTCCTCTTGAATAGTGTCACCTTCAAAGCACCTGAGTGGGTGTCCAGACACCTGGTTTTAGTATCTGGTCTTGCCACAGTCCTCCTTCAGCCAATGCTTCAAATTTCCTGGCTTCAGTGGGTTATGGATTTAGGACTATTGGCCTGATGATTGTGAGTAGAGACTTTAATTTATCTGTAGCTGCAAGTACTACTGTGATACAACCATGAATAATCCTATTAATAATGTTTACGTGTAGTATAGATAGAAAGAGTCTGTCACGCTTATGGCATGATTTGGGCACATGGAAAAAAAATGATAAAGTGCAATAATTCCTCATTTGGCAGGCTAAGGGATGCTCACGATTTGTGCAATCTCACAAATCGTGATGAAGTGTCTAGGCAAGGAAGGAACAATGCCCTGGAGCTTGTTTCCTATGTATTTTGTTCTCTCCCCATACCCTGACATTTTCTGTTCTTTCTACCGTTGCAAAAATTCTTATAACCTTCCTGCTATTAATCAATGCCTATGCAAGTGATTGAAATAAAATAACTTCAATTATGCTGAAAATAAAAAAAAATGTGAAAATTATCATTGTTCATATAAAAAAATAGCAGTAGATGAGGTACACAAATGAGAATGACACAAGTAGCAGATCATAACATATATGTGCTGTCAGTTAAAGAAAAATAAACCCCAAATGCCTTTAATCTCTCAATGTAATTATTCTGAACCTCAGTAAAATCATTCCCTAAACACTTTTCCTATTGAACCTGAAGAAGGAAATTCAGTAAAAATTACAAAGCCCCAAACTATACAAGAAAAGCCTGGATGATGCACTTAGTGCCATGGTCTAGTTGTTTGGACAGGGCTGGGTGATAGGGTGGACTGGATGATCTTGGAGTCTATTCCAACCTGATTGACTCTATGATTCTAAGTGATTTCTGAGTCACATGAGAATACACTTGGTCTTCTGGTGGTAGATGCTGTGGTGATGGTGACTTGTCCTAGATGAGGGCTCCTCTTTTTGTTAGGTGCTGTGCAAACACTGGATTAGATAGTGAAGAGAAAATAGGCCTTAAGATCTCCATTGTAAAGCAAAAGTGAAAGAATCTACATGTAAATGTTGAAAAGCAGTAGGAATTCCTTCAGTTAGGTTGTTGAGGGAAGAAGTTGTAGAAAAGATCTTAGCAGTGCTTTAAAAAAAAAAAATCTAGTAGTTCATTAATACTATCCTTCCACTTTTACAGGTGGGAACATGTAGATAAACAGACAGCGAGGCCACAAAAAGAAAGCAGTAAAATACATAAACTAAAGCCTCTCAAGACTAGGATTAGACTCTATATCTTCATTCAGTTCCTTGCAGTAACTAGATCACACTGCATCCCTCACCACCAGTCACCGTGTGTTTTAATCACTCATTCTCTGACTGATTGATGTTGGGGATATGAATGGATAACACAGATTATCTTGAGTCATAGAAACAATCTACTCGATCTACAGAGTTCCCTCTCTCCTAAAAATATGCTCTTCCTAAACGTCAGATAAATGGGAAGACTTGCTGTGGACGTGATCACTGTGTGCTTTTCCATGTTTAAATGGTAAAAGGGAAAACCTTAGACTGCATGATCAATGTCTGAGTTGCCTGCCCTTTGTAGAAGCCTGAGTATTCAAAGTGGTCCTGCACAGTACAAGGAAGCAGACATTGCCTGTGGGTGGCACTTACCCTCATTTTTTTTTTCCTTTTTGGAGTGCAGTGGCCTTGTTCTGTTAGAGCAGATGGTGTCAGCTGCAGGGTTTTTCACCAACACTATTCTCTTTTTTTGTCTCTAAACCCTATTCATTTCATCATTACTGTTTCAGCCACTTTTGCCAGGAAGGCTTTTTAGTTTTTTGTTCCCCACAATGGGACAATGAATGGTGTTGAAAGGTATTGTAACTGGCAAAGCCTGCAGGCACTGTGAAGCTGGGTAGACTATTTCTGCTCTTTCTCACTGTTTAATCTTGGCTTGCAGTCATACTGGCTTATTAAAAACAAATCAAAATGGAAAAAACCCAACCCACCAAAATATTCCAGCTTGATTTTTATCATAAAAGGGCTTCTCTGCCAAGAAGACACCTGGTTGGTTTCGAAGCACTGTTTTCCAACAGAGGCAGATTTTTTATTTTTTTCCCTTTTCAAGAGCCATGGCAGAATTTTGAGCACTGAACATCATGTACCTTCCTGCAAACAAAGCAAATATAGAAAGGCTTTTACTAATTGCCCCATCACAAGATTACAAGATGTGGACAAGAAGGCACAGTTGTATTAGCCAGATGAAAATCTGGACTCTTTCTGAGCTGTTATGTCTTTATCTTTTCATCAACTTAATCCAGGATCTTTAGTTTCTTCGTATTTCTAGTGTGTTTTCAGACTTCTAGTGCTTATCAGATCTCTCTTAGTTTATGACCTTGAATATTTGGTGATGGATTCCTGAACTTGCCAGTTCCAAACCCTATTACTGTGGCAATGAGGCAAGAAGTCAGGAGCAAGCTGCAAAAGCGAAATTCAGAACTACATGCATTTTGAGAGCCCAAAGAGGTGTTTCCAGGGAAAAAAAAAGCTTGTGTAGTCTTAACAGACTATCCTACTCTGATCAGAAATGGAGCTGTGGCTTCCAGTTGCTGTTATTATTGGCTAAATAAATAGTGACAATGGGCAGAACATTAGAGAGTATGGAGCACACATGGGGTCCTTGTGTGATCTTGCAACAACAGGTTTTAGCTTCCTCCAACTGGAGTAAAATGGATACCAGAACTGTTCTGTGAGGTCTATATGTCAGAATGAGACTGAAATAACTTCATCACAGTGTTATGTTCATGCAAGAATTCCACTGAGTCTGACTGTAGGCTTCTTATCTGGTATTCCCAGTGAACTGTGGATATACATTGTTTTTAGAGCAGCCCAACTGGCACATTTGTTTCTCCAGGCAGTTTCCAGGTTTTCAGTCTTGTCTCTGATAGCTTTGGTCCAAAAACAAAGACCCACAGTTTCTCCTACCACAATTTTGATGTTGTTTTCCATAGGTTGATTTGGAATTTGTAGTCTGGGTTCAAACAGACTGAGAGCAGGTTTTTGGATATCTGGCTGGGTTATTATTCTAGAATACTGAAGCTTCCTGAGGTGCTCTGTCACATAGTGTGGTTATAAACTCTGTAAGCAAGAAGTAGATTTGTAAAATATGCACTGTAATAGGCTCATTGTAGCCTGTTGTTACTTGTTCTCTCTACCTACGTGGTATATCTACACCAGAAGGGCCTCCTTCTTCATCCTAGGCTTTGAAAGGCCTTGAACAGTTGTCAGAAACCTTACTATGATGTCTCTATGCCACTGGAGCAACACAAATTGAGCCAAGTGAAGGCTGATCGCAGATGTAATTCAACAGAATTTGGATTACAGATTTTCATGGTCTAGTGCATACTCTTTGCCCAAAGTAAGATCCAGAGAGGATAATGCACCATATGGTTGTGTTGCTGTTCAACAGGCTGGAGAAATGGGCCTGCAGGAATCTCATGAAATTTGACAGTGGGAAGTGCCAAGTCCTGCACCTGGAGAAAAGCCTCCTGCACCAGTACATAGCTTGACAGGAACGGACTCATGGATCCTGATGGACTCCAAGCTGAACATGAGCCAATAATGTACTCTTGCAGTACAGAAGGTTAGTAGCCTCCTGCTCTTGGCAGCAGGCCCAATGGGATTTTCACCCTTCCTCAGTACTGCTAAGGCCCTATCTGTAGCGCTATGTCCAGCACTGGGCTTCACAGTATAAGAGGAGTACAAACATGCTGGAGCAAGTCCAGGAAGGACAATGAAGCTCATTACGAGATTGAAGCATCGCTCACCTAAACACAGTCTGAAAGAGCTGGAACTGTTCAGCAAGTAGAAGAGAAGAATTGTGAGAAGGAGTGAGTGTCATTTTTTGTCACCTGTATCTGTGTGTTAAATACCTGCTGCCAGGGGATTGAAGAAGGTGAAGCCAGACTCTGCTAGTGTTGCCCAGTAACAAGACATAAACTGACGCACAGGAAATTTCACTTTATCAGAAGCAAAACCCTGTTTATGGAAGGTGATCAAATACTGGACCAGCCTGCCAGGAGATGTTGCCTAGTCTGTATTGTGGAGATATTAAAAAACTGACTGGATTAGGCCCTAAGCAACGTGCTGTAGCTCACATTGCTTTGAGCAAAATACTTGGACTAAACAATTTCTGCAGGTCCATTTTAAACTCCACTGCTCTGTGATTCTGTGTAGCTGTCTAGAGGTAACTGACCTGCATAAACAGTGGGAAAAATTAGCTGCCACATTTTGCATTCCTCAATGAAACTTAGGTCTGGGAAGTGACCTTTAAAGAAGAAAATACAGAGGTTAAAAATCTATAAATTGTTGGTTTGTCAAATCTTCTGTCTGCGAGAAGTGGCAGAAATCACACGCCTTGAAACTTCTACCAGTTGAGACAATTGTCTCAGAATAATCATCGAGAACAAGCCTATTTTGGCACAGAGCTGAACTGCACAGGTCTCTGCCTGTGCAGGCAGACTTCTGTGGTTTAGGTATTGCTACACAAAGGGGACACATGTTACAGTATACTTATGTGGTTGTATTTTTACATGACAGTGACAAAATTGTGTTTTAAATGTAGTCAGTGGAACAAAAAAAAAAAAGATAAAGGCTGTCATCATGAAGAGGCAGTGATTTCCTTTGTATTGTTGTTACCCAGAAGAGTTTGAGCGATTCCTCTTATAGTCGAGATCATTTCAGGCACTTACCTGTGTAATACAAGTGAGACATAGGAAAGCAAAATGTGTGAAGTCAGGCTTGCTACTCTAGTTATGCTCTTCCAGATATCTGGAATGCTTATCCATTCCTTCTATCTTTTACCTTTCTCCAGGGCCTGAAATTGAAGTTTCTGTCAGTTTTGGTGTTGTTCATACCTTCAAAAAACATAAAACCTTTAGAAACAGTTGACCAGTAATGCCTTCCCAGCATACTGTGCAAACTTATTCAGCTATTGCAGGGGAAAAGGCAAAAGACATCCAATTTTAGCAACAAAGGAATATTTCTGCTTACCTGCTCACAGCATAAAGGATTACTTTTTACTTCATGGCCCTTCATTAATTTTTAATTAGTTCCTACTTGACTGCCTGACTCAATTCTAATTACTTAATGTGATAAGATACAATACCCTAATACACCTATTAATACAAATGAGGGGAATCAACTTTGTTGCACACCTGTTCTCAGTAATCTGCACAAATGCTATTGGATTATCATAGCCTTTCAGAAATAACATCCGCAGTGACATCTTGTTATTCCTTTGCCTGGCTGATAGAAGCTCATGTTACCATATTGCACAGGATGCTTTGGAAAATACAGATGCTGTGACTGTGAACTACAGCTGAACTTCTTGTATCTTGAAGAGACTGCTCTAAGTTGCTTGTGATCCCACCAGGTCTGTCTGAATTCATACCCTGAAATACTATAAAAGCATCTCAGAAATATCGATATATTAAGTATCACTAAGGTCCAAAGGACAAAATCACAAGAGGCAAATCAGACATGGACTTTAGTGTGATGGATGTGAGATGATCTTCTGTACAATTCCCCTGAGGTCTGCTCTGGCTCACTCAAGGTCATCTATGATAGGGAGGATCCATAGCCAAATGTCAGTTGTTTTTAGCCACAAGATTCCTACAGGAGAGGTGCTAAAGTTGCAACATACTTGCCCCTCATCAGAGGGTGTGAAAAAGAAATATGCAAAGGATGTATATTTTATTTAGTGAAAAATGTTAAATGTAACTGCCTAATACATGTAGTCTCTTCACAAAGGTATTATGCAGGTTGATTCTTTCTCTCCACTTCATGTCAAAACCGTAACTGCAATACTTCTATTTTCATATAGCTCTGATGTGAGCCAGTCATTGCCTAGACTGTAACATGGGAATGGTGAGGTATACAGTCTTCTTGGAAGTCAGCAAGTAAACTGCAGGTTGTGTACTGGAAAAAAAGGAATTCATGTTTCTCAATAGGATCATAAAGTAGAAAAACAGCTCCCATTTTGCCCCTTTCTCAATCAATTTCTCTTGCAAAAATCTTTGCTTTTAATTTTTTTTTTTTTTTTTTAATTCCAGAGCCTAAGCTTCAGCTCTTTAAAGCTACTGAGCTACTGCTCTAGCCCAAAGCCCTGACAATTTACATGTACTGGAGTAAGAAATGAAATCCTGAATAGTAGTTTCTTATTCAGGCTATGGTCACATGAAAGCTACCCCTAAACTTCTGTACGAACTATTCCACAAACCATTTTCACCCAGTTTTGCCCAAACAGGGCATCCAAAAGCAATGCAAAATTGCTGATTATTTTTTATATACTATTTCTCTAGTTTTCTGTGACCTGACACCTTTAATTTATACTCTATTCTCTTCTTGCTTCTCCTCCAAAGGAGGAAATAACATGTCTAAGTGGTACACATGCCTACCTTTCCATAGACAACCTTATAAGTTCTTAAATGCCAGCAGCATTCCTTGTTCATTCTCATAAAATCTGCTCATCAGAAATAAGAGCTTCATTGCTCCTGCACACTGTGTGTAGGGCACAGTACTGAGGCCAGTCCTTTTTAACATCTTAATGAGCTGGATGTGTCAGGGTCAAGTGTACCTTTAGTAAGCTTGCAAATGATACTAAGCTGGATAGAAGCATTGATCAGCTTGAAGGTAGAGAGGCTCTGCAGTGGGATCTAGACAGATAAGGTCGATGGGCCAGGACTGGTTGTATGAGTTTCAGTCAAATGCTGGGTTCTGCACTTTGGCCATGACAGCTTCTGGCAGAGTCACAGGCCTGGGGAGGATCGGATGGAAAGCTGCTCACCAGAGATGGACCTGGGGGTGTTGACTGATAACCTTCTGAACATGAGTCAGCAGTCTGCCCAGATGGCCCAGACAGCCAATGTCATCCTGGTCTGTAACAGGAATAGCTTGGCTTGGAGAACTAGGGAAGAGATTTTACCCCTGTACTGGTGAGGCTTGGATACTGTGTTCAGTTTTGGGCCCCTCACTAGAGAGAAGGATATTGACTTACTGGAGCATGTCCAAAGAAGGACAACAAAGCTGGTGAAGGGTCTGGAGAGCAAATCCTATGAAGAGCACCTGAAGAAAATGGAGTTGTTTAGTCTGGAGACAAGGACACTCAAGGAAGACCTTATTGCTGTCTATAACCACCTGAAAGGAGGTTGTAAAGAGGTAGGGTCGATCTGTTCAATCAAGTAACAAGGGATAGAACAAGAGGAAACGGATTCAGGTTGCACCACAGGAAGTTTGGATTGGATGTTAGGAAGAATTTCTTTACTGAAAGGGTCATCAGGCACTGGAATAGGCTGCTCTGGGAATTGGTGGAGTCACCATCCCAGGACATGTAGTTGTACTGTTTTGGGATATGGTTTAAGTCAAGGACTTGTCAGTGTAAGGCTAGATTTGATTTGATGACCTTAAAGGTCTTTTCCAATGTAGGCAATTCTGTGATACAGAATGCCTGATGTAGCACAGATCTGTATATCACCAGTGACCTCTGAAAGCACTATATGAAAAAACTAATACACCTCTAAATCCCAAAAAGGATGCTTCATATAAATTTACTTAAAATATCTTTGGAACAGATTGCTTAAAATGGTTAGGAAGACTGATTGAGTTCAATATCCAGAGGGATATTTTTACGCAGAAATAGCAATGGTTGGCTGGGCTATTTGTAGTACTGCATGGATCAATTAGGTACAAAATTGTTTGTGCAGTAGAGAACTTGCCTTTGAGAGTTTAATGCTGTATAGTTTAAAATTTAGTATGCCTGAAAAATAAAAGCAAACCTGAGATGTATCCCAATTCCACACAGATCTGTTATGAAAAGGGCAATTGAGACAGAAGGATAGAAAGGTGTAGGGGAAAGAGACTGAAAATTTGTACATCAGGCAGCATGGCATGATGATAGGAGAAGATGCTGAAGTATACTCTTGCTTGCTTGGCCTGACATTTTGGCTAGTACAATGGGGAGAATGGCAGCTGGTATGCAACAATCACCCTGCAGGAGTGGCTCCTAGCAGAGTGTAAAAAAAAACAAGTTAAATAAGGCTGTGGTAGTCAGTTGGTGCATTACTGGCAATCTCCTTCTTACAAGGAACAAAAGAGAGGTCTCTGACAGGAAGTGTGGCATTTCTCTTGAAGGCAGGTGGTAGTAGTGCTGAGAATAAAACCTGTTCTTAGAAATGTATTGTTTCATATACGCATAAACAAGACCCTTCTTAGTTCTATAGCTACAAGTACCACAGATGATGTGAAACAGAACAATTCAGGGAAGACAAACACTTTCTGAGAAAGCACATTAAAATTGCTAAGGAACTGCTCCTGGTGAAGTCAGTAGGACTTTTTGCTTGATAATGTCAAAAGGTTGAAATCTCTAAAAAGAAAAAAAAGGGGGATATGCTGTGACGTATAATCTAGGGGTTGATATTACACCTTTTACTTCTGCAAGTAGCTTCACTGCTTTTGGTTAAGCATTGTTTTGCCCTAAGCTTAATTCTTAATTTTCAAAAACAAAGGTATTTAGGGCTAGATCTTTCTCTTGTTGAGGTAATGACCAACACTTCACACTTATTTGGAAGGTCCATTAATCTTTTCAAGACCTTTTTAATTAAAATGAATTATTTAGTATTGGTACAGCACTTTGAAAGCACACAGTGCTGCGTAAGTGCTAAGTGTTATTATTATACAACTCATTGTTATCTTTTATATTTCCCATAAACCTAGCTATGACTTAGCTGCTGTTAAGCTCCTTAGTTCTCAAGGAAATTAACATTAGGAAATGCTTTGTCTTTCTAACAGTCAAGTTACTACTGCTGCCAGCAGTGTTGATATTGCACAAGCACTAAGTGAACCGAACCAGTACAGAGACCAATTGCACCTACAGTTCTTTAAGAAGCTGTATACTTACGAGCTGCCATGCATCTTGAAGGAGGACCCAGGGAACTTCAGACCTCGGTACCAGGAAATGTCACAGAGCAGATAGTCTTGAGTCTCATTATGCAGCATTTGCAGGGCAACCAGGTGATTTGGCCTAGTCAGCATGGGTTCATGAAGGGCACGTCCTGCTTGACAAACCTGATCTCCTTCTACAACAAGGTGACCCACTTAGTGGATGAGGGAAAGGATGTGGGTGTTGTTTATCTGGACTTTAGTAAAGCTTTTGACACTGCCTCTCACAGCATCATCCTGGAGAAACTCACTGCTTGTGGCTTGGGTGGGTGAATGTTTTGCTGGGTTAAAAACCGGCTTGGATGGCTGAGCCAAAAGAGTGGCAGTGAATGGAGTTAAATCCAGTTGGTGGCCAGTCACCAGTGGTGTTCACCAGGGCTCAATACTGGGGCCAGTTATCTTTAATATCTTTAGCAATGATCTGGATGAGAGAGTTGACTGCACCCTCAGTATATTTGCAGATGATGCTGAATTGTGTGGGAGTGCTGATCTGCTTGAGGGTAGGAAGGCTCAACAGAGGGATCTGGACAGGCTGGATTGATGGGCTGAGGCCAATTGTATGAGATTCAACAAACCAAATACTGAGTCCTGCACTTTCATCACAACAACCCCATGCAATGGGATGGGATTGGGGAAAAGTGGATGGAAAGTTGCCTAGCAGAAAAGGACCTGCTGGTGCAGGTTGACAGGTATCTGAATGTGAACCAGTAGTGTGCTAGGTGTCCACAAAGGCCAACAGCATCCTGGCCTGCATGAGAAATAGTGCAACTAGAAGGAGTAAGGAAGTGATGCCCTGAACTTGGCACAGGTCAGGCTGCACCTCAGATACTGTGTTCAGGTTTGGACCCCTCATTACAAGAAAGGCATTGAGTTGCTGGAGCATGTCCAAAGACAAACAGCAAAGCTGGTGAAGGGTCTATAGAAAGTGTCTTATGAGGAGCACCTGAGGGAACTGGGATTGTTTAGTCTGGAGAAGAGAAGGCTGAGAGGAGATTTCACTGGTTGTAAAGAGATGAGAATCAGTATCTTCTCCCTGGTATGAGGTGATACCATGACAAAGAGAGGAAAAAGCTTGCAATTGCACTAGGAGAGGTTTAGATTGGATATTAAGAAAAAATTATTTACTGAAAGGGTGATTAGGCATTGGAATAGGCTGCTCATGGAAGTGGTTCAGTCCCTATCCCTGGAGAGGTTTGAAAAATGTGTAGACATGGCACTTTGAGACATAGTTTAATGGCTATGGTGGTGGTAAGCCAATGGTTGGATTTGATCTTTGATGTCTTTTCCAGACAAAACAAGTTCACGATTCTGTGATGTTCCTGTTTGCACACATGGACATAAAAAAGATTTTCCATTGCTCTGCTCTTGTTTGCAGTCACCAATATTGATGCACACCATGTACATGAGCCAGGATACCCTTGGAAAATTATAATGTCACACTTGTACTGGTATCAGTGATCACAAAAGATACAGGGCCATGGGAAGTCAAAAGTGGAAGATATTTTCTACAAGGCACTTACATTATGCCTCTGCATACGCTTTGTCTAATGCTGTCTTATTAAAATTGGTTCCTATACAAGGGCAAAATGCCAGCTGCATTTGAAAATTCAAGCTTTGGATGTTTCTATGCTGGACTGACTAATTCTCATTTAAAGCTGGGTGTGTGCATGGTAGGTTTTAGGAAACTTACGTGATTTTGTTGGGAAGAGGTAACTTGAACTTCTTTCTTCTTGTTGGTTCAGCTGAGATGAGCCTGATTTTCACAATGAGTTTAGTGAGGGTACAGCCAGGACAGCCTGAGCCAGCCAAGGGAATACTGGATGTTATACAAATGCTCAGCACAGAACTGGGGAAGCTGGCTGGGGAAGAGGAGGGATCTCAGTTTGGCAATGGGCTGGGTTACCTGCCTGGATAACTTTCAGAAAAGAGCTCGAGATATAATTAAATCTTACAGGAGAACAGCATTAATTTCTGTCTCTGATGAACTATTCTTACTACTGCTGTTAGTAATATCTGACATACAACGTCTTTCCTCTGAAAATATATCAAAGAAAATTTAAAAGCTCACTTCAGATTCATAAAAACAGGTGTGTGATATAACAGCTATATAATGAAATCACAGAAGAGGTTTTCAGGTGCATATTTAAATGCATACAAGTGAGGTGCTTGCTGACTAGGGATGGGATGAGGGTTTTGAGTTTTAAGCTACTGTTGTGTCTGAAACACACCACCACCAGAATTCTTCTCATATAAAGGGCATTATATTTATCTTTCTCAATCACTATGTTTGCTTTCAAATTCCCATTCAAATATTATTAGGAGAAAATGAAGGCAGATGTTCTTGGGTATATGCTTGCTTCAGTTACTGAAACAGTCTGTCTTGCTGAACCTCACAGCAAACAGCTTTCATCTGTAATTATATATTTCTCAAGAGGATGTTACCTGCTTGGAAAGTTTCCTTCTCTAGGTTAGGAAAGTGGTAAAACAGACTCCACAGAAGATATTTAGGCAGCTATAAACAGCAAAATATACTCAGACCAAAGGACATGATGAGGGGATAAAACCCAGAAGCCTCTATCTGTGCTTATTTTCTCTTTAAGATGAAGTTTTGTGTTTCTTGAAGTTCCCCACTTTATAACTTGCTTTTCTGGGCTGCTCTGACATTAAATTGTCAAGTCTACTATCTACTGCTCACATTATTGAGCTAATATACTGTCTAGTAACCCTATTATATGGAAGTATATCTCACAACCTTGAGAAGTGCTATTTTCCACGTAAAATAAATATTATTGAAAATAGTAGGGTATTTTTTTGAGAGATGATTAACTTCAAAGTGTTTTGCTCCATTTTTGCATGTCACCAGAGGTCTGGAAAATACCTGCATAGCGAGGAAAAAGTACATGAATTTATTCATATTTAACTTCTCTCTACAGGAAGCACAGTGAACAATTCTTTCATTACTATTTAGATTGTTTCAGGATGATAGAATTAACTTTTTCTAATGAAGCAATGAAAATGTGCTGTATGAACTGAAGGAAACGGGGGGAAAAAAAAAAGAAAAAAGAAAAGAGCATAAGCAGATGTTCTGAGCAGTTTAGGAAAAAGCTTGAACCCTGGGGTTAAGGCAGACTTTAAGCAACATTGTGTGCATTTCCCATATGCATTTAACAGTTTCTCATAAAGAATCTGGGAAACTGAAGGAGTTTATTGAAGAAATTACAGTCTTTAGGTGTCCTGAAAGCATATGTGTAAAAAGTTGTTTACAAAGAGCTTTGGACCATAAAAATCACAGAATCAACCAGGTTGGAAGAGACCCCCAAGATCATCCAGACCAACCTAGCACCCAGCCCTATCCAGTCAACTAGACCATGGCACTGAGTGCCTCAGCCAGTCTTTTCTTCAACACCTCCAGGGATGGCAACTCCACCATCTCTCTGGGCAGCCCATTCCAATGGCAAGTCACTCTCTCTGTCAAGAACTTCCTCCTAATGTACCATCTAGACCTCCCTGGCACAACTTGAGACTGCTGCTGGTTGTCTGGGAGAAGAGACCAAACCTCCACCTGGCTACAGCCTCCCTTCAGGTAGTTGTGGGCAGCAATGAGGTCCTCCCTGAGCCTCCTCTTTTCCAGGCTAAACAACCCCAGCTCCCTCAGCATTTCATCCAATGATCTGTGGTTTCCATCACAAATATCGAAAATACTGATACAAAAAAAAAAAAAAAAAAAAAAGAGCCTTGACTGTCAGTCTTTGGTATGAGTTGCTCTCTGTCTTTACTTAGGAAAGTAAACTGCTTGTGAAGTCTGCTGCCTTGGCCAACAAGGCCTGGCTATTTTAATTTTTCCCAAGGATGAATGATTTATAAATGACATACAAACTATAATAGAATATCTGACAAAACTAAGAGAAACAAAGCTAGGTTGGAAATTTGAATCCTGCTGAAATAACACCCAAAATTGTCTGATGTGAGTGTGTGTGGTATTTAGATCAACTACCACTGAGAACAAAGACCAGGGGAAGCGCTCACATCTCTCAGCTGGGATGGTCATTCCACCACAGATGGAGGAAGGTTGAACTAAATACAGTAGTGTGTATAGGCACTAGGATGGCAGTTTGTAAGATACTAATTGTGCAACAGGATTAAAGGATTTGATGCATAGATTAAGAAACCTAGAAGCTATGCTGTTGATAATGACTTCAGATTGGCAATGGTGTTAAGGAGTATATGAAAACTTGTTGCTTACACTTACAATATAGACCAGGTCAATTCTGGAATAGTACAGCCTGTTCCCCTGTTTCTGAAAGACAATGTTTTGTTAATTGTTACTGCTATATTGAGCAGGTAAAAAGATGAGCAATGCAGTACCACTTTAATATTGAATGTGAGCAGGATGGTATTTTTTTTTTTCCTCTTTCTGTGCAATATTCAGAATATTTGGGCTGGCAGGTGAAGTTTTCTGTTTGCCCTTATTTATAGATCACATTTCCTGTAATTCTTAAGAGAAACTGCTTTACCTTTTTGGGTGGGTAAGGTGTTGTTTTGTTCCAAAATTAAATCTGACTCAGACAGGTGTGTTTTACTATCAGGTTTGTCCACTGTAGTTTATTGAAACAGGGATATTATTTTTGTTTTGCATAGAAATTTGAGAATCATTAGTCAAGGGATGTGGGGAATTTTTCTAGCCTCAAATTTGTCACTAGTACATACCCACACCCAGGCGTCAATTATTTCACTTTGCTGTCATACAATGAATTCAGGCTCTTAGAAGGTGCCAAACTTGACAGCTTTGAAATCTACAAAACAGGTTTTGCAGACGTCAGGAGTCCCAGTTCTCCTCTTGCACTTCAATCTTTCTGAACCACTGCAGCTTGACTATAAGACAGCCTCAATTATGCCCAGATCCTAGTATAACTTGCCATCTCTTAGGACATTTTGTTCTTTCTCCGTCCACAAGTGTTCTTATTGTACGGTCTATTCCTTCCTTAGTTCATTTGAATACTGTATCATTTGACATCCATCGGATGAAGAAGTGACCTCTAATTTGTAGTGCTACCTTGTGGACTGAGTGAACAGTGATACCAGCTTCCTTTTCCTGCTCCCGGGATTCCTCTCCAGATTGCCTTGGAGAGCTGCTCCTGTAGGCAGTTTTCGTCCTTTCTACCTGTACTTAACCCACTGCAGACAAACTTGAGGAATCAGGTCTTCTGAGCTATTGAATCAGCACTTCTCACAGCTGCCAAGTCCACAGAATAATCAACTCTCAATTATGCAGCATAATGGCAGTGGTAGAGTAACCCAAATAAAACAAAATGAAGGCTGATACAAAAGGTAAATAAATTAGGTGGTAAGGATATATTTAGTGTGCTCACCTTTGAAAGGCTGGTAAGCAGATTCCTGTAGAGAACAGAGGCAGCTTTAAGAAGGCAGGATGGGGCTGGGTGCCAGCGGGATGAACGTTGCCCCATTCAGACACGGTGCTGCGGCCAGGGGTGTTGGAGGAAGGCAGGGCATGGTGAATCCACGGCATAATCCATCCAGGTATCACTGAGACTTGCCTGAAAATTTTGTTTTTCATTTAAAATATTATTTTTAAAGAAAATAGTTTGCTGTTTCTAATCAAGTGGAAATTACTGTCAATACTCCATGCCGTTTGAGTGAGGGAATTGTTACTGAGAGAAGAGGGAGACTTTTCTCTTTTGGCAAAAAAAAAGTGCAGTTTTATGAGAGGTATAATTCTTGTTTGACTGTAATAAACAAATTTCGCCCAGGGCCAGGGAGGCAAAGCTAAGCTAAACTTTCTCCTTTCCATCTCTAGCCATATCGCTCTGCAGCTGCCCAATTCTCCAGGGATAAGCTCATGGACACGCTAACTAGCTCTCAAACAAAAAGCTTCATTCTTTGTTTTTGGCAGTGAAAGCAATGCGAAGCAGCAAGGCAGGCACATAGGTTGTGCTGAATCCTTTGGGATGATCTCTCCCATGAACCTCGTGGCGTTAGGACCAAAGCAGCAACCTTGCCTTGCTTGTCACTGTGGGGTGCCCTTTCCCAGCTGTGTTGCATAAAGTAACTGCATTCAAAATGGTATTGCTTAGTCCGAGTAGCCAAAATATCTTTCAGTCTGCTTGTTTCAGGCTTGCTTAATCTTACATTTGGTACCTAGATACAGTGTGACTGAGTGCCACAGCAGGTTTCATGGGTAGTTCAGACACAAGCAAGTAAAGACCTATACAACCAAGTGAAGGCCATAAAATACACTGATGTGCAGAAAGCTAGTATGAAACCACTATAAAATAAGATCAGAAAAAGTGGCCTGAGCAGTAGTAACCACCTCAAATTTCCCATCTAGGCACAGTTATCGAGAGAGTTACAGTAAACAAAGATACCAGCAACCCGTGTCCTAATCTCCATGCTACTGTGGTTGAAACTGGGAAGAAAGATGAAGTTATACATTGATACGGGTTTGATGCCACTGATTTCTATAAACGTTACAGAATATGAACATCTATACTGATACTGTTGACTTTAGTCACATACAAGGTCTAGTTAGAGCTAATGCTTTAATGTTGTTGGCTTTGCTCATTCCGCCTTGGCAAATTATGGATGATATATTTAATTTCCTATTACTGAACCTGACTGCTCTTTAGATTACAGCAGAACTCTATTTTTGTTTGCTGATGGAGGACTGAGGGACATTGTAGGGCTGTGCCCGAATTATGTAGGAAAATATGGCAGAGTAGGTAACTGAAATGAACATTAGCTGACCACTATCTCAGTTCTTTCATGTGTATCTTCAATCCAGCCTAATTCTTAAATATAAAATTCATTCAGTTTTCCTTCAAGACAGCAAATGTTATCAATGCTTTGAGATCTGAATGATCTAGACATTCTTTCTTGCTTCATGAAGGTCTGCAGGGAAATAACAAGAGACTGCTTCAAAACTGAGATCATGCTGCACATAGCAGTCTTTCACAAGAGATGTGAATAGTGGTTTCCTGTCTACAATGGATATCTGAGAGAAATTCAGGGATGAGTTGTTTCAGTCAAGAAGGGTACGAGTGGTATCACTAAGAAGCAGCAAGTTACTCTTCTTGGCTGAGGGCTGCAGTACTCTGCCAAGGTGAGAAGTAGTGCTTGTGCCCTGTAGGGACAGATTTCTTCTGAAGACAACAATAATTGCAAAACCTGCTCTTTTACATTTTTGTTTAGTCAAAAGATCTTGTCTTTATGATTGGATTAGGTAGTTATCAGCATCTTTTGGATGAAACTGTCAAATACAGTCTGAGGTAGCCATGTTTAATTCAATACACAGTCTGTCTGCCTCACAGGCAAATAAGGTGATGCAGTAAATATGAAATACCATCTCACACCGGTGATTTGTGGACTCCTGCTTAGCTTCCAATGCACTCCAAAGCTCCACTGCTGTCTGGTCTCCAGCTGTCTTTACACAGGAAGCACTCTGTGGGTAAGGGGCAGTTATTTCACAGGAACTCAGAACACATTGTGTTCCTAGCATACGTTCTTGCCTGACTTTACCTCAAGAGAACAGGAAGAGCCAGAGCTGGACTATCCTTGGAGCTGTTTGCAAACTGTTCTGAGAAACAATGGCTGATGAATCATCTGGCCGCATCATCATCAACAATCTTCAGGCTTGCCTTTTAACAAACCTTCCCTAAATAAAGGGGACCTTCCAGACAGAATCATGTACATTTTAGTGGTGGATCTGCAGAAGAGTAATCTAGGTTTAAGAATGCTTGTAATCAAGTGATTACATATGCTTGCCTGAGGTCAGATAGTAAGCTAGTTTAGCAGCTCTGAAGACCCTTGTTCCTGTGTTGCACTCACATGACATGAGCGAGCATGCTGACTCATCCATGTGTGGGGATATATAAATGCCTGCTTATGACATGTTTTTGCAAGTTTTAGTAATAAAGTCAGATCTGCGAGGCTGGAATCCTTTCTATGGCAACAGAACACTGTTGTCACTAACATTTTGACTTAAAAACTGTTATGGTTTGAAAAAGAAAATCAGTTCCTTTTTTTTTTTTGTTTAGGTTAACAATGCAGAGGGTCACTGGTTAAATGTGTGTAACCTTTTAAAGTTATTTCTCTGAGTAAACATTTGCTGGAAGATATCCTGTCTGGGTGGTATCTTTTACAAATGCCTGATACTATACTACCTAAACAATCTTTTTTTTGGTGAGCCCAAGACAAGACATGGAGTGGCCTTTCTAGCACTGTGCATCCTATTATAATGACAGCCCAAGTGATATTACAATATCTAAAACTGAAAGAGCCCAGAGTAGGGAAGATTGATATGTTTACCATCTGCAGTTTCTAGCAGTGATAGAATAGTGATGACTGATGAAGACTAAGATATATTAATGAAGGAAGCTTGCACTGCGCATTCAAGGATGAGAGTTGACAGAGGTTAGATATCATGCTGGGAATAAAGTGTGCCTGGTGATGAGAGCATACATAAGCATTCAGGGAAGACATCCACTCGAAACCAAAATTATGTATATCTGCAACTTGAAATACATCAAATATATACATAAGGAAGTTAGAACTATGCTAAAAATATCCTAAAGTATGTCTAATGTATCCCACATCCCCACAAAAAACAAGAGAAGGTGGAAGAGAGCTAAATACCAGACTGAAAATGTGAAACAAAAAGTGCAGATGAAGAGAGCAAACTGTCAGTGTGTGGATGCAAGAGATGCTTGTGGTTCTTAAACCAATCATGGCTCTGCCAGAGGAAATATCTTTCTTCTTTTATTATTTGTTTGCTTGGTTTTGTTTTAACAACAACAACAAAAAAAGTATAAGCATTTAACCAGAAATTAGTTATCCTTATTAGACTAGTGGATGCAAATAGTTATCATAAAGGAGTATTAAACTCCTCAAAGCTCAGTTGATGAATAGCATTTAAGGCTGCAGAATATAGTCTTCAAGCAAAATCTTTACCTTAGAATACCCAAATCCTTCAAAATCTCTTTTTCTCTTTTTTCTTATCTTCTACTCTAACACATCAGCATATGAAGCCAGTGCTGGATATTCACTTGTGTTTTCTTAAATAAAAAGAAGCAACAAAAGATCTTTAAATGCTATGCATGTTGTACTTCATGGAGGTGGAAGGATAATGTACACAAATGTGCCTTTTCTTGGGATGCATCAACTCACGCCTTCCTGGAAAAGACAAAAGGGCAAAGGAAAAACCCCAGCCATGAGAAAAAAAATCTTAACTATTAACAACGGAAGCCTGCATTGCTCTGTCACCTTCCGTGTCATATGAAAATACTTTTCTGAAATTTGAATGCATTTCATAAGAGCAGTCAGAAGCATATTGGCTTATTTTTTTTTTTCTTCTTCCTTTTCAAAGCAAAGCACAGCAAAGTTCCGCCCCTGCTGTCTGTCTTTTTTTTTTTTCCCTCCTCTGTCTTAAAAAAAAAAAAAAAAAAGTTTTGAGAATTTCATTTTTCTATTCACTGCAGTCCTGGCCAAAGTAAAGCCCTCTTTTACATTGACGTCAAGATCTTTACTAAGATTATGGTTTCATTTCTCTATTGCAGCAATTAGCCAGGGAATGTATAAAAGGCTTCAGGGAAGCAAGCTAGGACTCTCAGAGGGGAAAGCACTTTGCACCATAGACAGATAGCAAGAGAGAAGGCGAGAGGAGGAAGGCAGGAATACAGAGAGGCGGGGGGTGGGGGGTGGGGAGGAAGAGAGAGAAAGAGGGAGGGAGAAGAGGGAGGAACAGAAAGTTTGTGTACATAAACCTTTTTTTTTTTTTTTTAAAGTATTGTTGCACCTGGTAGTTAGCTTTACTGACACAGAAGTGAGAGGTCCGTTCAGTGCTTAAATAGCTGAGAAACAATGGGATAGCGCAGGGAAGTTAACAATTAACAGTCTCAGCTTAAATTTTGTAACTGCAGGGAGCTGGAAACACAGCTGACTCTCTCTTCAACAAAATCAGGTCTCCTGGTTGAGGAAAGAATTTTTGTTAACATCTTAGTTTCTGAAAAATAAGCAGCTCGGTATTTGATGAGTATTGTACAGTTATGGTTTTAAGCAGCCTGCTCATATTTAACTATCTCTGCTCACTTTGAAGAGTCTGGCTGAAAGAAGGGTAAAGAGGCTTTTGAAATACTTTTAACTTTGCTTTTTTTAAATGAGGGTGCAGAGCAGAAAAGGGAGCTGAAGGCATCTCGCTGGAGAGAAGCTGCAAGGAAGATGGGTCTGCTAAGTGTGGATTTGCTGATCACGCTTCAGATCTTGCCGGTCTTTTTCTCCAATTGCCTCTTCCTTGCACTGTATGACTCTGTGATCCTCCTGAAGCACATGGTGCTATTTCTGAGCCGGTCTAAGTCTGGGCGCGGTGAGTGGCGGAGGATGCTGACCTCGGAGGGGCTGCGCTGTGTCTGGAAAAGCTTCCTCCTGGATGCCTACAAGCAGGTGGGTAAGCGAAGATGGGGACTGACCGGTTGAGGTGGGTAAACTGATGGTTGTCAGAGTAGGGGGCAAGAGAACGACGGCGGTGCAGGCTGTGTCCTGTTTGATGTTAAGTTTTATGGGGTTTAAGAGGTGTACGCTGAAAGGAGAAATACTTTTAAGTCGGAGATAAGCATTGACGAGATTGAGGAGCTTCTGCCTCTGTGCTCTGATACTAACTCTCCTTGTAGCCAAAGCCATGTTAGTTTAGCCGTGCCTCAGTTTCCCCAGCAGTAGAAATAATACTTCTCATGTTTATCAAGTATTTCAAGATCTTTGTGTAAGAATAATTGTATAACACTCTAAACGTTTTCATAGCTGTTGTCTGCCACATGAGATCCTCAGAGATTAAAGACTTCAGATAGAGCTATGCATAGAATTGTTGTAATTAGAGTAAAAGATAGAAAAGAGCCTTTGTCATTATGCTGGCATTTTTTATTACTCATGTTAGATTTTATATTGGAGAAAGCATCCAGGTAGTAGTAAAACTGGACATGGAGAGAAACAGTGAGCATTTTTTTGATCCATGAAAGCAATGACAAGAGGGACATGTGAGCGTTCTAAAATGAACTTGACTAGATGAAGGACAGCTGCCTGCTGATTTAAATTAATAAAGCCAATATCAGTTATGCAACATGCGCTT
>WAAF01017495.1:65080-96507 GCA_013400475.1 Tricholaema leucomelas | reverse complement strand
CCCCCCCCCCCCCCCCCCCCCCAGGTTTTGTACAAACATTACCTAGTGATACTGTCCAGGTTTCATGAGGTAGTTATAGCTCCTTTTTATGGACTGAAAACTAAACCCAAAAAGATGAAATTTCTTGCACAGGCCACCCAGTTAGTAAGCAGAAGAACTGGATTCAGAGGTCTGTGGCTTCCAAAACAGTAGTTAGTCTGTTAAGGTGTTGTCTTAGTTAGACTGTCTAATTTAACATACCCTATGTGATGCCACGAGGCCACAGATGGCTTGTCCAAACGACTAGTCTGTATCTTCTGAAATATTTCTTTTTGCATCCCCTTCCCCCTCCCCTCCCATTTCCCTTTCACTCTCCAACAGTGTCTTCTGTACTTGCTTTTTACCTAATGATATGAAGAACTGGCTTTGTGATATTAAACACAAGTTGCTTAGCCTGAAACCTAAGCCACAGGGACATTAATTTTCAGTGTAAGACAAATATAAATAACATTAGCTATTGCCAAATGGGTCAGCCTCTTACTGCCACTCGAGGAATTGGCCAGCTGGCTACTCAGAGTAATGCTGAATGAAGCTCACTACTCTTCTAGCCCTTCTAGTTTCTGATTTTACTCTCTTCACAGAAACTGAGGAAATTTTACAGTGGGCTCATTAAAATGGTCTGCTTAACACAATTATTCCTATTGTACACAAGGCAAGGCAGTTAACACACAACTGGTTTAAGGCTCCAGTGGAAGCTGGTAGCATGGCTCCAAATAGTTTTCCTGGTCCTGTATTTGCAAACTGTGTGTGGCCCGAGGTCTAAGGAAGGTGTGAAGCTGTAAGGAAGCTTATATCCACGAGATATTTTTAATCTTATTTTGCTTAAATAACACAAAATTATTTAAAATGAAGATGTTGCATGCCTTTCTGTACTTTTCAAAGTAATTCTTTGCCTTTTCCTCAGTACTATTCAAGCCAGCCATGGATGCTAAAGGGACAATGACTCTGTGCTACTTTTGGTGTTGGTCATAAAACACTTACCTTGAACTCTGGTAATTAAAAACCCTCTCTTATCAACATTGAATGGTTGTTCAAACCAAAAAGACTTTAAGATTCCTAGAATGAAATTTGACATCAGTGGCCTCAGCATAAAAAAAAAAAAAAAAATCACATAAATATAACAACATTTTATCGCTTTGTTCCAAAAATGGAAAACCATTCATGCCAGCTGTCCTTAAGGCTAAATCAATTGGCTTAATAATTTATGGACAGACTCTGTTTTTTCTTAGTAGAATGATGGGCCACAAACACAAGAAGATCATTGGAAACCCTTGATTGTTACGGAAAGAAAGATGTGTAGAAATCAAATTATAGAGGGTACACAATAATCTGATGAACAATGACAGCAAAAAAGTCATCACTTCATAACTCTAAGAAAGAGAAAGCAAAAAAAATAAAATCAACTGGAAACATGTATTGGTAGAGTTGAAAAGAGTTGAAATATAATCTACTTTCTAGCATTGTTTTAAAAGCATGACAAATAGTGAAATGTCTTGAAGACTGTCTCACAAAACATCTTTTCCATTAAATGATCTTTTTCTAAACCTTGAATAGGAATTCCCAGTGAAATCTTGATCTTAGACAATTAGTGAGGGTAGGAAATCAAAATGTTACAGGACTGGGGTACTAAAGAACATGGTAAAATTAATCAGTATAATAACCATGTCAGCTTATTGCTCGAACTTGCTAACTGAAGCCAGGTATTAGCAAAGTACTTAAGCAGATGCTTAAACTCATTCCATTGAGGAGTGTTTAATGAGAGAATCACCATTTTTCAACTGGAGTAGCAGAACTGCAGATGCTCAAGATAAACCAAAGCTCTACTGCCAGTTATCAGAAGACTGGATTAAAGCAGTAACTAATTGATCTTGTACCTTTTGTGTGACTTGCACAGAACTTTTTCTGTGTAGATTTCATAACATTTTTCACAAAAGCGCTGGATGAATTTTTTTTTTATTCACAGAAGAATTTACTGCAAGCCAGTCTAGAAAAAAACTCTGTCCCAGAATCTACTCTTTACTAGATTCTGAGTAAAAGTAAATTTTGTTCTTGAAAGGAGCTCTGCCTTGCAAACACACAAACTATCCCAAAACCAAGTGATTTTGTTTCAAGACTAGTACAAGAGGTGATCCTGGAGTGGTTACAACTAGAATATATTTTAAAATACCTATGCTGATGCATTTTCTCATCCAGAAAGCTTTTGAATATCTTGCTCAAATTTCACTTTGCTTTGTTGTTATTAAGTACTATTGCACATGACTTCTTGGGTAGGGCAGTTATTTCCTGGGCGATATTATCTAACAGCAGTTGAAGATCTTTAACATCGTCAGTGGGGATGCAGTACAGTGTTTGTTGTTATATTGAGTGTATTCAGGATTATTTTCCTGATGAAACATGCTATATGACTCATTTTATTCACATTTTACAGTCCAACTGGAATAGAAATGATTGATGGCGTGTTTATTTTATTTTTGCTATAGAAATTTTATCAGTGTTAAATGTATTTATTTTTACTTCCTTGTCTCACAGTCCAGTATCTGTCACACTCGTGGTTCATCACAGGCTTTGTAATTTATAGAACATCCTCCACATATTCTTCAGAGAGTCTTTAGGACCAGATCAGTTGTCATAATGAGAATAAATAGAGCTGGTAGTCAACTCACATTAACTTTATATAAACTGAAAGAGGGTAATAATTTTATTTAAATGCTATCTTTCTAATTTACTGTTGTGCTCTTTTTATCTGCAGAAATGAGTGGATTGACTCACGAAGAGCAAATCATTTATGTATGTGTGTATAGGTTTTTACACCTTCCTCTGTGTTTGCATGTATACATGTGTATGTGTATTTGCCTATATATAGATATAGTCATATACTTACATGTGTATAAGTGCAAAAATACACATAAGGATACATAATCTGCTCTTTCAAGAGTCAGTCCTCTCATTTATTTTTATATATATATATATGTACACACACACACACATATATATATGTATTGATATGAATCCAACCACACCTACTTATAAAAAAGAAAGGCAAAAAAGAGAAGATTTTTGGGAGGGTGTTAGTGTGCCTTCTGTATGATTTATACAGGCCACCTGTACAAATGCCAGAGAGGCATTTGGTTTAGCCCACAGCATTTATATAGGCTGTGTCACATATCTTAAGAAATCCAGAGAAAAGGCTAGAAAAGTTTTGAAAAAAACCTTTTTTAACCTGCTGAATTCCATGCTTCCTTTAGTGCTGGGATGAGTCTGCTTTCTAAGATTCCAAAGATGAGAAATTGTTATCTTAAAATGCTTTTAAAATAGTTACAGACAAGATTGCACCCATTAGCAGTGGGTGTTGAGATCTCACGCTGGGAGCTTTCTGTTTCATCAAAGCAGAGCTGCCATTCCTGGTCTCCACTAGAGAGTTGTTAAGTTATCCTAGAGGAAATTCTCCCTCTTCTCCACCTCAGTACAGGGTTTTTAAGGGGAAAATCTTAATGGCATCTTTCTGGAGCAGCAAAATGCTCAAGAATACCGTGGTGCACCTATGAAGGTAATATGCACATGTGCATATACGTGTGTGTTTGAGTATACACGACAGCCCTCAGAAGGATGATGGTATTTAAAGCAATAGACAGTGATAGGTGTGCGTATCCTTTTGTACATCTTTTGACTCTTTTTAGAATGGGACAGGGCAACATCTGGCATGACAGACTCAGCACAGAGAGAATGGTTGGCACAGGATCTCAGCTTCATGGCACAGGCCCAGCTCTGGATGCAACAGCAAGTAGATTGGTTCAGTAAATACCCACTTGGATCTTCCTGAGATTTCAGGGAGGCATGATTAAATTACCTTTTGCTACTTCTGCCTACCTGATACATACATAGTTTATTCATAAAATAAATCACTATACAAAGCATGACAGCCTGAAGCTTGTCATATTAAGTGCAAGCTGCACAGCATTATCACAAAGACTGGATGAGGCACTTAGTGCCATGGTCTAGTTGACTGGATAGGGCTGGGTGATAGGTTGGACTGGATGATCTTGGAGGTCTCTTCCAACCTGGTTGATTCTATTCTATTCTATATGTGAAAGTAATACAATGTCTTGATCCTTCACCTCTGTTTGATCATCTAGTAAGTCTTTGCTTCTGGGGGAAATCTTTTAAAGGTTGGAACAAAGACATAACCTTTGCACATATTTGTATTTAATTTTCCTGGCAAGGTAAGAAAATGTCTCTGCGTTTGACAGTGACAAAGAGAATTTTTGAAGGAAAGTTTGCTTCAGAGTTTAGAATTAGATATTGTGTGGTATGAAAAAAAAATATTTTATTGGTTTTACAAAGTTCAGCCTTAGCAAAATTGTTTTCATTGATGTTTGCTTATGAAAACAATCTTGAAAGAAGCAAGAAAAACAAAACCACAATTACAACCCTTCCTGCAGTATGTGAAACACAAATTCAACAAAGTTTGGGCTTTGCATTAATACTTTTATTAAAGCATTGTCATAGCATTGTCATAGTAGTGTCTGAGGACCAACCTAGACCAAGGGCCCATTGTGCAGTGTCCTAATCAAGAGGAGCAGACAGTTTGTCCCAGAGTGGACAGACAAGGGTAGGAAAAGGCGTATGACATCTCCTATCCCACATGGGGTCTCATCCTACCTGTTTCATTTCACAGATCTGACTTCATGTCTTCCGTCATTGTAGTCTTCCATTTTCACTGTTGTGTATGAGAACTTGACTTGAGAGAAATGCTTGTCTTTTTGTCAAACTCTTGTGAAAACCCTCTTCTGTGGCAGACAAAGAAAATTTGCTAACAGGCATCAGCCAGAGTAAGGATAGTACTAGCCTCTTGTGCCCCTGCTCTGTGTCCAACAAACCCACCAATATAGTAAAGCTGGGTGTAGAAGGAAAAAGAAAAACGTAATTTCAAGTGTCCGTCAGATCCTGACTAACAGGCTGGTGAAAATCTCTCTCACCTGTAGGTAGAATCCAGAAAGGTAACCAGTAGCCTAGAGGCCACAGTGTCACAGGCCATTCTCCCATCATGAGGGAATCATAAGTTTTAAGACACTTACTGTAAGCTCCCTGATCACAGGAAATAAAATAAAATTAGCCTTTTTTCCCAAGAGTGCTCCTTTATTCTTTCCCTCTGCCTTGTGTGGTCATTTGTGGGACTAGTGGTTTTGAAATAGAAAGAGAAACATTTGACTAGTAATTTTTATCTGGGCTATGCCCTTTTACTTTACCTTCCATTTTCTTCACACACACACCTGATCCTAAATTAAACAGTCTGAACTCTAAGACACCTCAAGTCAATTCCAGTTTCTTCTCTCCAGTTTGAGTAGTCCAGTCTTCCAAAGCATGCTGCTACCTCTCTGTGCTAAATGAAGATTTCCCATTCCTGTATGCTCCCCAGATAAGATTTTCCTGTAATTTTTATCCACTGCACAACTCTGGATCATCCAAGTAAAGAAGACAAAAATCATAATTTGTATCGTTCTCCAGCCAGAGCCTGATTATGATTTGGATGAGGCACTGAGAAATATCAGGCTGTTCAGAGGCTATTGATAGCTGAATGGGATTAAATCAAATCAAATCAAAGCAGAGAATTTGAAAGGAAGGAAAAAGCTCCTGGGATTCAGCTCATTACCAGTTGCTGGACTCTGGTCCTAAACACGACGTGTCCATATTTAAATGGCTAGTATCACAGACTGCTAATTGTCTGGCAATACCTATATTCTTTAGGGAGTGGGCACAGCCTGATGAGTCTGCCAAACTGTTTGAAAATCCCTCATGCATGCTATGAAAGCTGTATTCCAGTACACAGGATCCCAGGAGGGTTATGCTAAAGCTACCGAAAGCAAAACAGGAAAAAAGACAAGGTAATTGAGGAGCCAATGTCTTGTCTGTGGGGCTTTTCCTATTCCTCGTGGAGTATGTACAACAGTTAGCAGTATGTGCTATTTCTAGCCTGTGGTTTATGAATAGGGCTTTCTTTCCTGCTCCTGCCTACTTCAGTTTGCAGTCTGCATGCTAAAGCATCAGCAACCTTGTTCCCTTTTTACTCTCCATGCAGATTCGAAAAAGATGCAAGCCATGGCCTTGGTGTAGGGCTGCTGCTTGCTCTTGCTGATGGCCAGCCTGGCTTTCAGATGTGGTTGGCCTACCTTGCGTGTCCATGCAGACTGTGTGAGGAGGGCGTGAATGTGCGCTGCCTTGTTTCCACCTCATCTGAAGGCTGGCACCAAATGCCCAAATACTCGCACACAAGTAGGTGGTTATAGAAAGGCTGAATTGCGTGTGAGGGGAATTCTGCTGGTTCCTTTCTCAGAATTTGTATTTTGCCTGCCTTTGTGTAAATTTTCAAAAGCAGTTTGGCTGAATACACGGGAGTTTTTGTTTGTTTTCTCATTGCACTGGTTTTCTTTTCCAAGAGCTATTTTTTCTTTCAGTAAATAACAACAAAGACAACAGCCGAGGCCTACAATGCAGATGATCAGCAAGGATGATATTGTCATTCTGTGTCAATCGGTTCCCTAGCCTGGTGAAATAAAGAGTTCCTTTGGGAACATCAGTGCTTCATCAAGACCAATTAGTGGAGATGCCGCTGCTCATGTTTAAGCATTAACGACTGGGCAGGGCTGCTTTTTGGAGTGCCTGACACTGGCATGGAACAAGGCACCGACCTAATTACTCCTCCACAAGAGCAGAAAATGCCTCCTGAATGCCTACTTGGCAAGGATGTCTCATTAAGGGGGAAAAAAAAACCAGCACAAGCACTCCTAAGAACAGAAATTAAAGTGATAGGTAACCCGCGGCCACTTGATGGCTGTGGGAAACATCTATAAGGTGACATAGAACATATTTGTATTTTACTTCCAAAATCCATCTGTGTTTTGGTCAATGAGTATAAGAGACAGAAGGCAAACTTGCATTGTTGGGAGAACAGTGAAATATGTTGTCACCCTTGGTATCAATGTTAGATATCACTCGAAGGGCATTCACATGCTGGTGTTTGATGGGAGTTGTTTTGTTAGTCTATTCCTCGAGTTTTGCAAACTCACCTAGGGAAAGAGGCGTTTGGCAGACCTACCTCAGTTGGTAATGAGGAGCCTGTCCTTCCGCTTAAGTATGGTCTAGAAGCAGACTGTGATTTTCCGTTTCAGGAGTGTTGGTTAGCATATTTCAGTCATAATAGTTTTATTAAAATTAAACCAGAAGTGTGAGGAGGAACAGCTACTTGGATGTTTGTTGTCTCCTGAGCTGTTCTGTTTATTGATGTGATCGAGTTGCTTCTATGCTTTTCCCCTTCATTTTTCTTCTCTAAAGAGTGCCAGGAAATATTAGAAACATGATGTGTTTTGCTTAGTTCTGATTTATGAGAGAAATCATGTGTTATTGCTTCTTTTCTTTGACTGGATGAATGCACCCTCCTATATACCTATGTACTTTATTCATCCATGGAGTGGGTGCAGCACTTCAGGCTTTGCCCAAAAGGCACAGTTTGGGCAAACTAGCTCAGAAAATGCATTTGGTTGGTGGGACAAAACCAGTTAAGCTTTCTAGGTAAGGAAATATCTAGTTCTATGTGCAGATTTGTAGACGTCGTGTTTCTTGAGGTGTGTTCTTTTTTTGGTATCAAAACTTATCACAAAATGCTGAGTTGTCTAATTGGTTTATGGATTGAATACAGCCCTTGGGATGATTATACAGATGCCATGTGATCTTGACCCGTGCATTTATTTGCTAGATTTGGAGACTTTAAGTTACTCTTGTTTTGCCTATTTAACTGCACAGAATGTCAGAGAGAAGTGAGATGTTCAACAGCTGCACAAAAGATACCTGTTAAGGTTTAGCAGGCCTGTAGCAATTAAGAAATGCTTCAAGATGTTTAGTGCTAATTCTTAAAAGCAGTAGCCTGAGCATCTGAGTCTGCTTCTCTCCAGATACATCTTAACAACTTACTGTAGAGCTCCTTAGCTCCTTTCCTTTCTTGAGTCAAATGGACGGCACACTCACAGTAGGTGGTCAACTTAGCTATTTCAAAACTCATTTGCTTTCAAAGACAAATTAACACAAGGATTAAAAAAACCCTGTTACCAGGGCTGCAGCAGGTAACAATGCAGTGGATGCACGTCTATGGGGAGCAGGGGCACAAGGGACTGTGCTTTGCTGGTGCATTACTTGCTTCCCCTTCCCCTGCTGCAGCTGCACATACCCTACCTCCAGTGTCATGACTGCCACGTAAATGATGTGTATGTCATGTGCCAGCATGATGTGAGACTTTCGTGTGTAGCTGTGAAGTCTAGCAGATTTAAGAGCAGTATCTAATAAACTTTGCTTTTAGACATTTGCTTCTATTGCTGTTCTGATTAAATAATGTTGAGTTATGAATAAGTGTAAATTTGTTCAAGGTAGTCATGTTTCTCAGGTATCTACAATATATTTGTCACTGGCTCTGTGTGCAGTATCAATCATATCACTTAAGTATTCAGCTGTTAACTCAGTTTCTTACTGAACATGACTCAGTAGGATACTCTATAATGTAATGTAGAATAGAAGTGCACAAAAAATCAGTTATTTATTCAGTTTTTACACAGTTCTTATGCAGTGTTAGCTTCTATTGATTTCAATTGGAGTGTAACTTCACAAGGGATTTAACATGATATGAAACACGTCAGAATTGGTCTCTGTACTTTTCCTTCAAAAGAACACCTCTGAACATTATCAAATAGTGAGGAGATAGAAATAAAAATAGTTGGGGAAATACAAAAGTGTAATTGCATTGCTGTACTAGACCTTGGTGTTAAAAGTAGATACATAGGAACAACATCTGACAAAGCTCCTTAAAACCGGATTGTCTTATGTAATAATATTTTGTGGTTCTGTGACAGTTATCAGCTAAGGACCTTGGAGCCCTCTACAGGCTCCACCTTACTCCGGCAGTCTCTTGTGAGATGGTTGTTTTCTGTCTCTCTTTTTTTTTTTTTCTTTTCCTGTAGACAGAGAAATAGAAGTGGTCTGACAAAATGGCTCTTCCACAATTACCTGTTAGGTCTGATTCAGATTTGGGCTGAGAGCTGAAAAAGTTCATTTTCACTTCATCCTACGCAAACCATCTTTTTGAGAAGCATTGCAGTAGAAGGCAATGTATCATTTAGTCACTGATGAAATAACTATAAAGTTGTTAGAAAACCCTTTGGAAAGCACAGACTTGGATGGTACTTTGTCAGAACAGAATGATACATTGAGTGGGCCTCTGCACATATCTCCGTTAGATTGTAGTATGGAAAAGAATATAGATGTATGAAATTTGCGAATGTCTCAAAATTGAAGTGCACTGTGTGAGTTATGAAATCAGGTAGACAATGTAGAATGATTTTGTGTAACTTGGAAAATGGTTTAAAATGTTAGGTGTAATTCAGTGAGGCCAAGTGGAGCCGAAGAGATTGATTATTCTGAAAATTAGGAAAAACTCTTTTGTAAATTTGAACACTGCTTTCCAACGATGTGAACCAAGTAGAGGGAACTCAGGATGGCAGTGAGAGAAAAATTGTATATAGAAAATCTGACTTATAAAGAAAAGTTAGAAGAAATTCGAGATAGCTTGTCTGAAAGCAAATAAGAGTCTGCAGATACTTAAGGGTGGACAAGGACTGTATCTATAGCAGGCAGGACAAAACAGATTTCAGATCAGATTTTCTAGCAAGAATCATAGAATCAGCCAGGTTGGAAGAGACCTCCAAGATCATCCAGTCCAACCTATCACCCAGCCCTATCCAGTCAACTAGGCCATGGCACTAAGTGCCTCATCCAGTCTTTCCTGAATGCCTCCAGGGACAGCGACTCCACCTCCCTGGGCAGCCCATTCCAATGGCAAATCACTCTCCCTGTGAAAAACTTCCTCCTAACATCCAGCCTATACTTCCCCTGGCACAATTTGAGACTGTGTCCCCTTGCTTTGTTGCTGGTTGCCTGTGAGAAGAGATCAACCCCCATGTGGCTACAGCCTCCTTTCAGGTAGTTGTAGACAGCAATGAGGTCTCCCCTGAGCCTCCTCTTCTCCAGCCTGGACAACCCCAGCTCCCTCAGCCTCTCCTCAAAGGGCTTGCACTGCAGGCCCCTCACCAGCTTCGTTGCCCTTCTCTGGACATGTTCCAGCACCTCAACATCTCTCTTGAATTGAGGGGCCCAGAACTGGACACAGTACTCAAGGTGTGGCCTGATCAGTGCTGAGTACAAGGGAAGAATAACCTCCCTTGTCCTACTGGCCACACTGTTCCTGATACAGGCCAGAATGCCATTGGCTTTCCTGGCCACCTGGGCACACTGCTGGCTCATGTTCACTTACTATCTACCAGTACCCCCAGGTCCCTTTCTTCCTGGCTGCTCTCCAGCCACTCTGTCCTCAGCTTGTAGCACTGCTTGGGGTTGTTGTGGCCAAAGTGCAGAACCCTGCATTTGGCCTTGTTAAATCTCATCCCATTGGCCTCTGCCCACCCATCCAGCCTGTCAGGGTCCCCCTACCCTCCAGTATACCTGTTGGGAATGCCAAGTTTACCTGCACTGTCAATGGACATAGGCTAGATGACTTTTTTGAGGCTGCTGTTTTTAATGATTTGCTGTATCTCCATGCTAGTGTGCATGTGGATAGTTAGGTGTAGTCTTTGAACAGGTGACTCTGTTTGACAAAAGCAGTCACAAGGATGCTTGTCATATTAACTCACTATGTTTAAATTTGTTTTGCCATCAGGTCAAATTGGGAGGAGAAGCTCCAAACTCCAGTGTAATACACATAGCCAAGGGCAGCAATGGCAGCAGTAGCAGCTGGAACAGTGTTGGTGGAAAGTGTGGAACCAAATGCCACCTTCTGGATTTTGCCAACTCTGAGCGACCACTGGTGGTCAACTTTGGTTCAGCTACCTGACCACCATTTACAAGCCAGCTGTCGGCTTTCAGCAAGCTGGTGGAGGAGTTCTCTGGTGTGGCTGACTTTCTGTTGGTCTACATTGATGAGGCTCACCCATCAGATGGCTGGGCTGCCCCTGGCATCTCACCCTCTTCATTTGAAGTTAAGAAACACAGGAACCAGGAAGACCGATGTGCAGCTGCTTACCAGCTCCTAGAGCGCTTTTCCTTGCCACCTCAGTGCCAAGTGGTGGCTGACTGCATGGACAACAACGCCAATGTGGCTTACGGGGTTTCATTTGAGAGAGTATGCATTGTGCACAGACAAAAAATTGCCTATCTGGGAGGTAAAGGCCCCTTTTTCTACAATCTGCAGGAGGTTCGGCTTTGGCTGGAACAAAATTCCAGCAAAAGATGAAATCCATTCTCTACGGAATCCATGTCAATAGAAAAGTGTCCCTTTAAGGTGTTACAAAAGGGAAAAAAGAAAATGTGCTGATGTGAATAAGCATTTCAGATGGCTGCAGAACACATCCAACACCAAGATCAAGTGAATGTTAACTAGGTAAAAACAAGCAAAAAACAACAAAAAAACCTCCACAGAAACATCACTGTATGAAATAAATCTCACTCCTGTGCAAGTTACAAGACAGAAGAGGTGAAGAGGCTTCTGCAGAAAGGTGCTGCTGGCAAGCAAGAAGAGCAGTGAGATGAGGCCTGTCTCCCAAAAACCTGTCTCATGAAGTGTTAGTCCTGGAACAAGCCAGAAGCGTTTCTGCTTGGAAGGCAATCCATGACAAGGCAATGCTGTGCCGTTTCATCAGAAATGCTTTTTTACCCTCCTGTAGCCAATGCAAATGACCTGAGAGAAGCCAGGGCGCTTGCTATTGCTTTGCATAGAAATACAGTAGAGCGTGGCAGTTGTCCTCTGTATGTAATTTATTGTTCAGAGACTACAGAAACCACCATGCAATGCAATCCTGCAGGCAGATTGGCTGTTGAGATCAAGATCAAACATTGTATGCTCGTATTTGTACTCTTTATAGATGCCTCTGGCAGCATATTAACTATGTCATTGTCTCTGTATGTTTGTATCCAGTATGCAGGTCTGTGCCTGCTGAGAAAGATGTTAATATCTATGGAGTTGGACCAAAAAGACAGAGGTGATCAAGTAAGACCGTTACAATTTGAATACTAAAAAATGGACTATTTGTGATGAAACAGTGAGAGCCATCTAGAGAGAGCATCACAAGACAAAACTCAGCTGGTGCCAACTAGGCCCTGGTTCTCAGAACTGACAACACACATTTATCAATATTCTCTGGTTCTGCTCTGTCTAGCTATAGGCTTAAAGGTAAATTCATTTTTAGCTTTTTAAAAAATAACTTATTTCTCCATTTTTTGTTTATTTGAGATAATGACTTTACAGATGTATTTAGGGGATGGGGGAACTTGTACACAACTTTACCTCATTGAAATGGAAATCCATCCTCTTATTTACCCTGTTTAATGTACTCATGTTGATTTGTGCTGTCTTGGATACTTGTGACTAGTTTATTGCTCCTTTAGTTTGTCTGGAGGCCAAGTTGCTTGCAGCCTCAGAATTGATTAGCTGCAGTTCTGCTATCATATGAAGTGATTGTTTGTTTGACTCCTGTTCTCAAAAGCTTCCCAGAGAAACATGGAGGACAAATAGTGTGCATTAATGTGCATAAGTGTAAAACGTGGTGAATTTCCATATGAATGAGTCTGAGGAATCTTGTTTAAAGAGATACTTTAAGGAAGCCTCATGAAATGGCAGTTTACTATGAGCTAACTCATCAGAGCTGATAAATGAAAACCTGTGAGAAGAGGGACTACTTTTCTCTCAACTCTGGTATAAACATAGAACAGATCAAGAGGGTAAGTGGCAAAAATCAACTTAGTCCTTTTAATTTATCATCTAGCTGATTGTCAATAATATGATGTATTACTATGAATGCAAGGAAAGAACTGAAAATACATAAACATCTTCAGTTTTACAATATCCCTTTAATACTGTGTATTTCTTCTTACTTGGCCATTTGGCAACCTAGCCAATGTACAAGGCACTTTCCAATCACAGATTTGAAATAATGATAGTAACAAGAACAATTCCCCACTTTCAAGTTCATGCTTTCCCTCCTTAGATTTTCCTCCATTACTACTGAACATACACACAGAGTCTCTTATACAGTTTGGTAAGTCTATCAGAAAAGAGTGAGAAAAAAAATGATCTTCAGACCTTCTGGTGAGCCACACTTCTCAGAAGGCATGTCTATGTGTGTGTGCATCATATTTTTAATGTATGCATATATATATGCATGCCTATGTAAGTGGTGTGTATGACATACAATAATAATAATAATAATTATTCTGTTTTCCCATTCATGAATGTCACTGTAACTCGCTGCTCAGTCTGGAAGATAGTTATGCATTTTCATGACTAACTGGGACACACAACTGAAATTTTAAAATGTAGTTCTAGAAACTGTAACATAACCAAACTAAGTGGTTTATTTAATCCAGTGTCCTACCTCTGGCTGTATCAGATGCTTCAGGGGAAGGTGCAATAATTTTTTTTTTTTCTGGAATTTTCATTAGCTTCAGCCCTTACAACTTCTGTCTTGTCTAATGTGATTGTTGATGTCTCATCGACTCTATAAAAGGCTGATTCTGAGTTTTATGATCCAAATATTTCTTGAGGACTTTCAGATTTTTTTTTCCCCAGATTTAAATTGGTTACTTTTAAATTCTCATATCTTGCTCTTGTATGCTAAAAGAGTATAAACAGGGGCGGTCTCAATTTTTTTTTCTGTATATTGTTTATTATATAATCCATATAGAAATTTACATACCTTTTGTTTCTTTAGCCAGACAATAATTCACATTCTTATACAGGTAAGATAAATGATAAATGAAGTTCTTTGCTAGCTATTCTTTTCTGGATTTAATACACTGTCCTTTTACTCAGATGAGTAAAGCTGTAGACATTACCTCAAGTGAAAATATGTGTTAATATAGCCAACACAAGGTCTTTTTCTTATTACAGCCTATCCTTCAGTCATCTGAAAGTTCATTAATCCATAACAGCTCCATAGGCTTTGTAAGACTTAAACTAGTAAGTCTGTTCTTTAGTTGAACTTTGAACTTGTTTATCCAGAAAACAATAGCCACATGTTTAGCACAGATGTTGAAACACACCTTGAGCTCTGAGGAGGCTGAGGTACTAATTCATTTAGTTAATACTCCTTTGCATATCTGAAGTTACAGTGATTTTTCAAGTCCATTTCCTCCTTTTGAATTTCCATTGTTACCTTGTTACTAGCAGATGCCTATTCATCACATAGTAGAAAGGAATTATAAAATTGGCTCCTGTAAATGGGAAATCTAGAAGGATTTTCCACAAGAAAAAATACACAATAACTTCATTTCTTGGCAACATGAAATCATCATCCTGGCCAAAACTGCAAGATAGTTCAGCCACACTGAATATCAGGACAGTAAAATACTTTGCAAATCCTTTAATTTCCTCAGAAAATGTGTGATCAGAAAGAAGGAGCAGCATTTCAAAGAGAAATGGGCTTGGAGTAAAAACAATAATCTTTTTTAAGTGACTGATGAAAATAGAATCTCTTTGGTTTTTTTTTGTTGTTGTTGTGTTTTTTGGTTGGTTGTGGTTTGTTTGTTTTTAAATTGAAACACTTATACAAAAGGTTTTAAATTAAGCTTGATGCATTGTCCTCAGCTAATGATAGAAGTAGACTTATGTCAGGTATCCAAAATTTAAGCAGTGGGTTAGCTTGAGTGTGGGCAGAAATTTTGCTACCTTGCAAGCATAGTACATCACAATTGGTCTAGAGTGCTGTGAGGCTGGATTTGCTTTTGTCTCTTATTCTCACTGTTTGAAGGCACTAAATTGTATTACTTGAGGTGCTTCAGTGTGACACACGTGCTAAGCAACAACTCACAAAGTAGGTGCCCAAAAGTGTTCTGGAAGGCTGCTGTATACAATAGAGACCCCCAATACTTTGTCTCAACATTAGTATGGGAAGCTTCCAGTACTCTTTCATTTTGAGTAAGATTAAAAAAAACTGTTCTGGGCTATCATTCTGTGTTGTTCTGTGCTTAGTATCATTATTTAACATGGTATAAAATGAACATAAAACACTTTGTACAGGAGAAAATGATAGCATTTTGCTCTTATTTGTATAGACAACGGCATGAATTTAAGACAGCAGGAAAACATGCCTTGTCCATTGACAAGAAAGGAATATGTTGCAAAATATATTAACCAACAATTGTCTGAACACTTTGAAAAACATAATGCAGTCATTTTTATGACGGTGATCTTGGTGGGGAAATTCACAAAGCTTCTCAAAAAGGTATTAGTGCTATGAATTCAGGTGTGTGTAGGGAGGGAGGTGATGTTTCTGTATGTGTGAAATGGCTTTTCTGTGATGTGGACTGCAGCCTAAAGAGCTTTTCTTTTAAGACTTTTATTCAGTACAATAACCAAAGCAATAAGAGGTATCAGGTAGGGAATATTGGCCAGTTATGTTCAACTCTACACCCTGTCTGTGCCAGATCCATATTCAGTGACCTTTATGCCCAATTTAGAGACTTCAGAGAAGAAAGATTGGGGTGAGACAGTGAAGGCTTGTGTGCTTATGAAGATCGTTAATAAAAGAGTAATTAACTCAGTTAGCGTTCAGATGCCCTCACACTGGCCTTCCTCTGTGTACCTTAGTGTTTCTGTGTTGAAAGGGGGGGTCTCCTTGAGGTTGTTAAGATCACCAGGGTGTAGATAGATACCTGTGTGTACTGACTATGTGTGTGTCATTGTTCAAATGTCAAAAATACACTTTGTAGGAGAGCCAGCAAAATTTTGTTACAATATGGTGCTCCATGAAATGTGCTTTCTAGATTTATTTTTCTTGTGTTATAATAAACAATAACAAAAACACACCTCTTCTGTGTCCTGTTATTTAATGTTGGGCAGTAACATGCAGTGGAATCTTGACATTAGTCCAAGCAAATTTAAAATTCTATATTATAGCCTAAGCCACCCTGAACAGATCTTAAGCAATCTGAGCAAACCTCTTTATAAATGATAATTTAAATATCTGACTACTCCTCAACCTTTACAAAAGGTAAAGGGGGTAGAAATAGAGAGCTACACATACAGCAGTTTAGTCTGCACAGAATTGCACTGCTTAAAAATGGTATGTGGTTGCAGAAAGCATGTTGAGCATTTCATAGCTGAGTGTTTTTTTCTGGAATGAATGGTACTCATGGTAGAAGGTTAAAAAATGATGTATTGACTAGTTAAGAGAATTGGATCTTATTTTCTGACAAAGAAGAGAGTTACTAAGACATAATAAACCTTGCCCAAATGTAAACTTCAGACAAAGGATTTAAACGTTAGCTAAAGGCTTTGGTCACAGACAAACTGACGGTAGCTAAAGTGAATATTACTTCCGTGGTTTGATGCTTTACTTGACTCACTGTGTGTGATGGTTTGGGAGCTACCCCCCCCCCCCCATATGAAATCACCCAGACTAGCCTCAGCCGGCTGGAAGTTAAGGAATGAAGCTTTATATTCACAACTTCACATAATATACCAGCAGGTATTTACAATGTGTTGCAAATATATACAGCTATATACAGAAATCTATAAGTTAAAGTAATACAGAAATACAACACCCCTCCCAGAAATCAGAGTCTCCGGGAGGGGCTCCCAACTACCCTTACACCTTCTTTACAGACCTTATCCCAGAGTCTGCCTTACATGCAAAGTTGAGTTTGGAGGATAGGCAAGTGGGGGTTAGAAGCAGATTGCTTAGTTGGGTTACACAGAAGAAGTCCAGGAAGAGAAACACATACTCCAACAGACAGAAACACTCTGTCTTATCTATGTTTGTATCCTTGCTTTTATACATCTCAGCAAGCCTATGAGTGAAGTAGATATCACCATTATTTCCAAATTGTCCTGTTGCTAGACACCCTTATGAAAAGTACCTCTTCAGCTTTTCTGTTGCTCCCTCAGGATTTAGTTCTCTCTAAGATAGTGCCTTTAATTATAGAAAATTAAAGAAGTAGCAAGCAGGAAAAAAATGCCATTTGTGAATCAGCATTTCCTGTGTTTTCATGTGTGTATTTTAAACACAAGAGAATACAGCATTTTGTTCTGCTTACCTGTGTACTCTCAGTACATGCATGTTTGCTCTCAAACATAATTTTCCATGTGCCAGGCTGCAGAGATAAATACTGGCTTTCTGGGAAGATTATAACTGCATGAACAAGTATTTAGCTTCCTACAGACTTGAAGGAAGCAGACATACAGATTTTAATCTCAGCTCTAGCTACCAGTATTCATATCTCCCCATGTCTGTCAACAGTTTGTAAAAATTCATAAAACTAACAGTTCAGCTTCACACAGGATAAAGATCTGAACACTTAAGAGTGCCATGCAGTAGACCTGGACAGATGTCTTATGAGACAAATCTTTTTGAGAGACTCACAGGAAATTAGATGAGTCTTTCCAAACCAGAAATTGGTGGTCTGTGCTTAAAAACGAAAAGCACTTGTTTAATGAGAAAATAATATCTCGTAGCTGATGCTGCTATGGAAGCTATCTGCAGAAGTTAGAATTGAAATGATCATTGCAGATCTTTATATATGGACTGCAAGGCACCAGGGCAGCTCAGAATTTCACAGTGTTAAAACTGTCCACAGCAGTTCACCTAAACACACCTAATGGAAAATAGCACTACATTGCCACTTATGTTTCCAGGGCTTCTCTAAGTGTTTGAACACCAGAAGCACATCTCTACTACAAACTAATCTGGCAACAGCTAGGCTGGATGCTTTGACCGAAAGTGCATGCGAACAGGATAGAGATTCTCTCAGGATATTTCTCTTGCATGTCATTGACACATGTGTACCTCAGTATGATGTTACTTCTCTGTTGTCCAATACCGTTGGGAAACTGTCCAGCATCACACAGTTCCTCTTGAACAGGTTATGATGACCTCTTAATATAATATGTGGTACAAGTGTTGAGCTCATTTGAGTTCAGGTCATCCTGCTTATTACTGAGACAGATTTTCTGAGGCAGTAGATGAACAAGTTTCCCAGCACTGTTTCCAGCAGTGAAAGCACCACAGCAGGTGAGACCGAAAGAGAAAATCCATGAGATCTTTTTTATTCCAATAGGGCTTATTATGTAATGTAAATCACCAGAGTTTTCTCATGATACATTTAGGTAAGTACGAAAAATCTCCACGAAGCCTCTATTTGTATTTACTAAAATAGTCAAACTGTACCTTCAATGGACTTTCAGTATCTGAAACACAATTTTACAAGACACAAGTGTGCGTTCTGTAAAAAATAGTCATTCTAAGCTCAGTACCACAATCCACACCATTGTGAGGCAAAAGGAAGATTTTTCAGGGCATGAACAACCTTTTGTGACTCCTTACTCTCATTGCTCCAGTTCAAGAAGAAGGTCACCACTTCAAGTACAGTAATTCTGTGAGATCTTTCTCATTTAAAAGACAAATTCTCCCCTGGGCTAACTACTAGTTCAGAGCAACAACAGGGAGTGGGAACAGGTCCATGAGAACTAGGTAAGTTTCTGTTCCCAAACTGTCTGTGGAGGAGGAATATTTTCCTGTTGCATTTATGCTGTTTTAATCAATTCCATGTTTTCTCCTACTACAGAGTGAATGGGCTGCATCAGTGATTTAAACATTTACAGTGCCACAGCAGCCTAGGCTTGTTGAATCATCTGACCTTCAGATTCTGCCCTGCCCTCCCCTTTGACACCAGGTAAAAAGATCAATGAGTTATAGCTGAGATCATTGCAATTTGAATTGTTACCTAGAATACCATCTATCAGTATTTTATTGAGCTTCCTTCTATTCAAAGTCATTAGATTACATTTGACATTCATTTATGGACAGCAGATAAATCAGTTCACTTGACAAATAAACTGGAGCTCAAGTAACTGTTCTTCAGTTGTGTCTACTGCCAGAAGTTTTCACTCTGTATTTATTCATTGATAAAACTTTAGTTAAATGTATCTTAAATTTGTTTGTCTTGTCAACGAAGGGAAAAAAAAAACCAAACAGATGGCATCACTGGATAGGGATTTGGGTTTACTGTAGGCTTATTTTTTCACTGACATGTAATAAAGAATTTGATTGAAAAATATATACATGTTATTAAAGTCTAGCAAGCATAAAGGTATAGATATTTAGAGACCAAGAACTGTTGTATAAAACTCATGATACTTCAACTTGGAACTGAAATGAAGAAGCAATAATAGTATGTTTATTAGTAAGAAGTTCATTCACCTACTGTTTGAAGCATTTTTTTGTGCATCTGCTAGATCACACACAGTCACACAACAGTGGGAGTGGGAAGGGACCTCTGGAGATCACCTAGTCCAACCTCTCTGCTAAAGCAGGGTCATCCAGAGGAGGTAGCACAGGAACACTTACAGACAGGTTTTGTAAGTCTCCAGAGAAGGATACTCCGCAGCCTTTCTGGGCAACCTGCTTCAGGGCTCCAGCATCCTCCAAGTGAGTAATTTTTCCATGAAGTTCAAATGCAACCTCCTGGGTTCCAGTTTCCAGCCTATCCTGGGGTATCCCAAATTCCTTTCTTCCCCCTGTGTGGGTTTGAATGGGAAAAGAAGGTGCAAAAACTGCTTTTCCCTACCCCTCTCCACCCTGCAGCCTTGAAGGGGGAACAGCCAAAGTTGCCTTTCCACACATGGTCTGATCCATGTGGAAGGCCACACTGGAATCAGGCTGGTGGTTAGCTGGGTTTTAGTGCCCAGTATAAAATGGTAATGGACAGTTTATCTAAAAAAGATAATTAGAGCAAGAGAGAAGGCAAAAAGGTTCCCCCCTTGAGACTTCCCGCCTTGAGAGGTCCCGCCCTGAGAGTTCCCGCCCTGAGAGGTCCCTGTCTTTACAGAGTGCCTGACAGGACAGCTTCCTGCCGTGACTGGACAATCCCCGCTTTGGGATGGCTCCTACCTTTTTTCATGGCCTTCAGTTTTACCCTGTCCCTGCTTTTGGATGGTTCTCCCTGCTTTTGCACCCTTCTGTGCAAACTTGCAGGCTTGGCAAGCCCTGGAGTCCTTTGAGAGAGCTACCGGCAACGTCCGGCCTGGCCCCTCTTGGCCCATCTCAGCTTCCTGGCTGCCTTCTGGCCTGGGGGACACTAGCAGTTTTTGGCTCTCCCCTGCCGCTGTGAAGGCAGCATCATTCTATGATCATCCCACTCATGGAAGAAATGCTCAAGATATTTTTGAGTTTGGCTGCTTTGCCACTCACCTTGGGATACTGCTGCACGGACATACACTGTTGGATATTGCCTGCAGGGTCAGAGGGCTGCTCCTGCAGAAGAATCCACTTCCGTGAGTAAGACCTGCTATTCTCTTAATCTTCTGCTCAGTGGGGTAAAGCTGTGTTTATAGCTTAGCCTTTTCCATTTCCTGACTTCTTAAATATCTAAATTTGTCTATAATATCCTCTTGAAGAAATTCCTGATCCAACTGAATCTGTAAATAAACCTAAACTAGTTTTTGTATATAGTTTGGGGGCAGGGCTCCAGAAAAATAACATAATTCTATTTTTATAATGCCTGACTCGGCCATGTTAATCCCCTACCTCCATGACACACCCATTGGCCCTTGTCTTATCAATAGGCAGCACTGAAAAGAGCTCAGCCCCATCCTCATAACAACCACACTTTATCTATTGATCAGCACTGAAAAGATCTCCTCTCAGGCTGCTCTTCTCTAGTCTAAGCAGTCCCAGGTCTCTCAGCCTCTCTTCATAAGAGAGAAGCACCAGTCTCAGAATAAGTGTTTTGAAGTATGCATGTGTGCTCAGACACCCTATGTTTTAGTTTTAACAGAATGAAAGAAAAACAATGCTAAGTTTCAAACTTAAAGACTGCTTTAGATCATCTTTTTTTAGTTTCCATGTCTTAGTGTGTAAAAAAAAAATGCTGTGAATTGTCCTGAGGATAACTCTACTGGAAGCTTAATCATAGTTCATACAAGATCGTACTATTCAGTTTGCTTTCTCAGTCTTGGCAGCCTGAAGCAGAGATGTAGTCACCACAGAATGCACCAACCAGTGTCTCCTTCAGGGCAGTATGCAAATTTACAAATAAGTCCATCAAGTGATTAACATTTCTGAAGGATTTATGAGCTTAAAAAAAATCAAATGTGGTTAACCTAAATACAACTGATATAATAGAACTTCAGAATTCATATTTTCCATTATTCATCACTCTCTTTTGAAATATAATCTTCTGTGACTTCTCACCACACACACACCCCTGAAACATTCCAGGCATGAACTCATCCCAAAGTTGTTCCTTTTGCTGCTATTGCTTTTATTTATTTATTTATTTAAATGGAAAATGTCAAGACATTTCACAATGCTATTTCAGAATGTGGTAAAGAATAGAGATACATCCACACAGAGACACACAGGGACAAGTGTATTTTTATCATGGGAAGAAAGAAACACAATACGATGACACTCCATGCCAAGCATGACTGATAATTTGCATCTGAGACGTTGTACATGAAAACTCTTAAGCAGGGATCTTCAGGTAAATAATACTTCTGCAAGCTGTTGAAAACTTGCAGATGAGCATTTTGCTCAGGAAGACAACCATGTAATACAAGCTGTGATAGTACTTGCTAGGACTCTGCCAGGTTTCTAATAATAAAGATGAAGGCCTGAATGAACATGTAGGATAACTACTTTAAAGCCAGTTTGGAAAAAGAAGTCAGGGCATCTTAAAGGAACAGTACTGGAAAATATGTGCCATTCACTGTGTCTCTACTGATGGAAGACTTTTCTTTCCATGCGTAAAATCAGCCACTTGGACAGCCAAACTTTCATTGTGACTATCTTGCTCTTTCTGCAGAGACTTGCTCTAACATTACCTCCCATCCCTTCATTCTGTGGCCTTTCTGCACCTCTGAGTAGGCAAATGTGACTGCATTGTTCTGAAACAGCTCCCTCTTTTATGAGCCTGTGGAGACACATCCTTCCTTTTCCATCCACCTGATTCTTCATGGCTGCCTCACAGGTAATGTATTCAGTGCAAAAACCTGCTGCGTCTGTTTCTGGGGACACAACAGCACACCAAATGGACATAGGGTCTGCATACCCTGAGGACCATGTTCTAGCTATGCCTGCAGCTGTTCTTTTTGAGGCATATGCAGAAATTAGATCTGGGCTGCAGTGTGGATATGGTCTTTTCTGTCCTTAATGCCACACGTAAATACAACTTGCAGAAATATGTGAATAATTGCTTCATTTTCTTTCTCATTCCACATCAGCATCAAGATGTCACGTTCTAGCTGTTCCTCTGCTACCATTTGCCAACCAAACTAAATATTAATAAGACATAGCATATATATAGATCAAAGAACTCCCAAAGACACCAAGGAATAGAAAAAAATCTTAGTGCACAAGAAATCTTCTCCCTTACCCCATGGATTGAATGGGAAGAAATACAGGTCTGAAACACCTGGAGTTTCCAGAGCTGTTGAAAAAGGTACAGATGAACTCCCATGACCATCTTATCCTTGCCATATCTCATTCCTGCAGACATACATGAGGAAATGAGCTGCTCAACTCAGATACCTGTTTTCATCTGTTGACATTTCCTATGTGTTAGAAAATTACAGTTTGTGTAACTTCAGAAAATAGTGTTAGAGAAACGGAAACGTTGCCATAACGTGAAGGAGCAAGCAAGAGAAAATTCTCTTGACTGATAGTTTCCTTCAAATAAATGGAAAGGATTCAAGGTGTGAATCCATAAGCACTGTTTACAGTGGTGCACAGTAACCCTGCAGCCTAACAAGCTCATTAACCAAAGTGGTCATACCTTGAGAAGTATACTTTCATGCTGTACATACTCCAAGTGTAATTGTTAAGGAGGAAGTGGTGCCTAACAATTTAATACAGAGCAAAGGAAAGGGGCAGAATCATCTCCTTTGACTTGCTGGCCACTGGTCTTTTGATGCAGCCCAAGATGTGATCAGTTTTCTGGACTATGAGTGTATGTTGTTGGCTCATGTCCAGCTATTCATGCACCAGTACTAAGTCTTTTCTCTACAGAGCTGCTCTCAATTACATCATCCCATATCCTGTATTGCTACTGAGGATTACCCTGACCCAGGTGCAGGACCTTCCACTTGGTCTTGTTGAACCTCATGAGGTTCACACAGGCCCACTTCACAAGCTTGTTGAGGACATCCTGACCCTCTGGTGTGTCAGTTACACCACTTAGCTTGGTGTCATCTGCAGACTTGCTGACGGTGCACTCGATCCTGCTATCTCTGTCATTGATGAAGGTATTACACAATATTGGTGCCAGTGTGGACCCCTGAGGGGACGTCACTTGTCACTGATTTCTACTTGGACTTATTGCTGTTCACCACTGGCCTCTGGATGCAGCCATCTAACCAATTCATTACCCACAGAACAATCTACCTGTGAAATCCATATCCACATCCACATCCACATCCAATTTAGAGAGAAGGCTGTTGTGAGGGATGATGTCAAAGGCTTTACAGAAGTCCAGAGAGATGGCATTTATAAATAAACCATAATTAACAACTTTGGCAGCTCTCTAAGCTTCTTTTGAAAGATCAGACTTTTGGACATGTACCCACCCACCCACAACAATTCATAGAATACCAGGTTGGAAGTGACCTCAAGGATCATCTAATCCAACCTTTCAGGATAGGAAGGTAGTTTACAAAAGATGGCCCAGCACCCTTCCAAGCTGGGCCTTGAAACTGTCTAATGTAGGGGAATCTACCACCTCCCTTGGGAGTTTATTCCAATATCTAATAGTTTGAGTGGTGATTTTTTTTTTTCAGGCATCCAGACAGATTCTTCCCAGTAGCAATTTGTGTTTGAACTTACCCTAAGTAGGATAACAACTCCAAGACATATTAGACTTCATATGCCTTTAGGGTCTATCTCACATGGAACAGCAGGTTTGGAAAAACAACTTAAGAATGGATGACTGTTTCCGTAATGCATTACAAGGATTTAATTCAGCTTTTTGTTGGTGTCAGTGAAAGGACAGAAGCACTCAGCTCATCCCTGGTCAGCTCTTGCTCATGGTGTCCCAACATTTCTGCAGTCACACGTCCAATTCTTCTAGATGTACTGTTACAAACTGGCACAGGGCTGTCACTTGCAGTACGTTACCATTCTAGGCTTTCTCTATTCCAATTTTAAATGATAAAACACTTAACTACTTCCCATTACCATTTGCAACTTCAGTTACTTTCATATGGAGATTTTTTTTTGGGGGGGGGGGGTAGTTTTTGTTTGTTTCTAAGTGGCAGGCAAAAGCTCTATTTCCCTTTGCTGAATTTTCTGAGACACCCAATATCCCTTGTTATTAACTGAAAATCATGCAAACAAACCACATGCATTTATCCAGGCTGTTATCCAACCCAATTTTCCCAAGTTTCCTGTTTCTCAGCTCTTTGCTTTAAACTTTAGACCGCAGTCTAGTCCCAAATCTATTTTAGAAATCTCTTATGTGTAAATAAGGTTAGAAGTAGCTGTAAGATTTTGAAAATTCTAGGTATGAAAATGAATAGCCAACACTCTGTTTTCTGTTGTTGGTAGTGGTTTTTGGTTTTGTTTCTGTTTTGTTTTGTTTTGTTTTAAATCCAGAAGCCACTTGCAAATATAATCCAGGCCTTGCTCATACAACTTTTCCTTGGGATACTGTCCTGGTAGTGCATAAAACCTGCTAGGCCAATTTAACCCTTGCTCCTCCTGTTGTGGGGTCCGGGAGTGAAGTCAAATGAGCAAACAATGAGCCTTGAGGGCTAGGGGGCTTAACACCACGTGTCAGGTGTCTTGTTCTGCTCTCAGCATGCCTGCATGGTCAAATGAGGCACGAAGCTTTGAATTCATTGGCCAGAACAATGGTGCTATTGCCTAGTGGCCAGTTTGATTTTCACAATGAAGTATTTAAAGAGGGATGATTTAGAAAACTGTGCCTTTCTGCATCCTGCCTTTCTGCATTCAGCACGGAGCCTTCCTGCCTCATATCATTTGCAGCTCGTTAAAGGCGGCCACATGTTGCAGCTAGCACTAGCAGTTTAGCAGCAACTCCTTCCCTCTGCCTGGAATATTTTGTATTTTACCCCGGGATCATTATTGTGAGTTTCAGAGCATCTTTGATACAGGAGACTTACGCAAAGGACCCAAAGCACCATGAGTACATATCCTGGAGTGCAAGCAAGGACTCCATAGCCATAGATAGAATTTTTCCAGATATCGTGTTACTATTCTACAAGATATGTTTGTTTAAACTGTTTAATTCTGTGCAGTTGCTTCCTGTTGACCAAAAATCCAAAGAATCTCAGGGAATTTTCCCGATGTGTGAATATTAATAATAAAAATTAATATTAACACAGAATTAATAATTCATAGCGACTATTAATTTCCAATATAAATACAAGCAGGAACTTTGTGATTGTCTATCCTCTGTTTAAAGTCTGAAAAAAATTAAAGTTGCCACTTTAGGTTTTTGGAAGACACTAACAATTCAGACAAAATATTGTGTAGTAAACACTCAGTAATCTGAAACCACTTACAGGGGTTAGCCTGCACTTGGCCAGGGTAGGGTTAATTTTTATAAGAAGCTAGGAGGGGCGCTACATCCCGGATAGGCACCTGAGCCAGCCAATGGAGTGTTCCCTGCCATACTTCCAACATGCTCAGTATATAAGGGGAGGGTTGGGAAGGAAGCATTTATAGCTGGAGTGGCTGTGGTGGATCTGGTTTTGGGCCGGGCAGCGACAAAGTGTGAGTTGCATTTGGTGTTGCTGTTGGTAACAACAAGTTTTTATTAGTAACACTGACAATAGGAATTAAGGTGATTTTTTTCCCCCCCAATATTTTCATTTAAAAAATTGAATATTTCTTTTCCTCCTCTGCTTTAGTATTAACCAGGGAAGTAAGATCTGCCCCTTTGGATGATATTGTTGTTTAAACATAAATCTTTATTTCTTACAACACTAGATAAGATACCTCTTGCTCCAGTACCAATTCTTCCAGGTCTGGCATTACTCTTTGACAAGCAATTATGTGATTTTATCATTAAGATTCTTTACCTTTCATGGTACAGGAATGTGTAGGTCTTGTTGTTCAAGCAGTTTTCAGACCTGTGAGCTTTTTCCAGGAGGTTTGTCCTGGTTTGTTGGTTTTGTTTGTTGTTTTGTTTGGGTTTTTTTTTTTCCCTGCAAAACTGGGCAGCTGCAAGAGGTCGTGACCAATGGCCCAACAGAGCAGTGTTCTCTGAATTGGTATTGTGCTACAGATCCTCTAACACAACTCTGGAGGCAGATGCCAGGCAGGCTTTGATGACCCTGGGCACTCTGGAATTTCTGTGAAGCTTGCACAAGTGTAGTGGTATTTCTCCACTCTCTTTCAAAATACTAGTTTGCGTAAGTCTTTTTTCTTTCTTTGGACTTGACCAGCTCTCAGCAGGCAGGGGATTCAGTCCAGTGTATTACAAGTTCAGATCTGGGACTCTGGACTTTCAGGNATCTATTTTAGAAATCTCTTATGTGTAAATAAGGTTAGAAGTAGCTGTAAGATTTTGAAAATTCTAGGTATGAAAATGAATAGCCAACACTCTGTTTTCTGTTGTTGGTAGTGGTTTTTGGTTTTGTTTCTGTTTTGTTTTGTTTTGTTTTAAATCCAGAAGCCACTTGCAAATATAATCCAGGCCTTGCTCATACAACTTTTCCTTGGGATACTGTCCTGGTAGTGCATAAAACCTGCTAGGCCAATTTAACCCTTGCTCCTCCTGTTGTGGGGTCCGGGAGTGAAGTCAAATGAGCAAACAATGAGCCTTGAGGGCTAGGGGGCTTAACACCACGTGTCAGGTGTCTTGTTCTGCTCTCAGCATGCCTGCATGGTCAAATGAGGCACGAAGCTTTGAATTCATTGGCCAGAACAATGGTGCTATTGCCTAGTGGCCAGTTTGATTTTCACAATGAAGTATTTAAAGAGGGATGATTTAGAAAACTGTGCCTTTCTGCATCCTGCCTTTCTGCATTCAGCACGGAGCCTTCCTGCCTCATATCATTTGCAGCTCGTTAAAGGCGGCCACATGTTGCAGCTAGCACTAGCAGTTTAGCAGCAACTCCTTCCCTCTGCCTGGAATATTTTGTATTTTACCCCGGGATCATTATTGTGAGTTTCAGAGCATCTTTGATACAGGAGACTTACTCAAAGGACCAAAAGCACCATGAGTACATATGCTGGAGTGAATGCCAGGACTCCATAGACATAGTTAGAATTTTTCCTGTTTTCGTGTTACTATTTTACAAGTTCTGATTGTTTAAACTGTTTAATTCTGTGCAGTTGCTTCCTGTTGACCAAAAATCCAAAGAATCTCAGGGAATTTTCCCGATGTGTGAATATTAATAATAAAAATTAATATTAACACAGAATTAATAATTCATAGCGACTATTAATTTCCAATATAAATACAAGCAGGAACTTTGTGATTGTCTATCCTCTGTTTAAAGTCTGAAAAAAATTAAAGTTGCCACTTTAGGTTTTTGGAAGACACTAACAATTCAGACAAAATATTGTGTAGTAAACACTCAGTAATCTGAAACCACTTACAGGGGTTAGCCTGCACTTGGCCAGGGTAGGGTTAATTTTTATAAGAAGCTAGGAGGGGCGCTACATCCCGGATAGGCACCTGAGCCAGCCAATGGAGTGTTCCCTGCCATACTTCCAACATGCTCAGTATATAAGGGGAGGGTTGGGAAGGAAGCATTTATAGCTGGAGTGGCTGTGGTGGATCTGGTTTTGGGCCGGGCAGCGACAAAGTGTGAGTTGCATTTGGTGTTGCTGTTGGTAACAACAAGTTTTTATTAGTAACACTGACAATAGGAATTAAGGTGATTTTTTTCCCCCCCAATATTTTCATTTAAAAAATTGAATATTTCTTTTCCTCCTCTGCTTTAGTATTAACCAGGGAAGTAAGATCTGCCCCTTTGGATGATATTGTTGTTTAAACATAAATCTTTATTTCTTACAACACTAGATAAGATACCTCTTGCTCCAGTACCAATTCTTCCAGGTCTGGCATTACTCTTTGACAAGCAATTATGTGATTTTATCATTAAGATTCTTTACCTTTCATGGTACAGGAATGTGTAGGTCTTGTTGTTCAAGCAGTTTTCAGACCTGTGAGCTTTTTCCAGGAGGTTTGTCCTGGTTTGTTGGTTTTGTTTGTTGTTTTGTTTGGGTTTTTTTTTTTCCCTGCAAAACTGGGCAGCTGCAAGAGGTCGTGACCAATGGCCCAACAGAGCAGTGTTCTCTGAATTGGTATTGTGCTACAGATCCTCTAACACAACTCTGGAGGCAGATGCCAGGCAGGCTTTGATGACCCTGGGCACTCTGGAATTTCTGTGAAGCTTGCACAAGTGTAGTGGTATTTCTCCACTCTCTTTCAAAATACTAGTTTGCGTAAGTCTTTTTTCTTTCTTTGGACTTGACCAGCTCTCAGCAGGCAGGGGATTCAGTCCAGTGTATTACAAGTTCAGATCTGGGACTCTGGACTTTCAGGTGCAGCTCGAGCACAGGACAGATCTTGCTGCATTTCTGTAGCGTGTGGTTAGAGAACAACTAATGATGAGCTGATTTTCTGCCCTGGCTTATGTGCTGCCTAAGTGTCATTCTTGTTGCTGAGCTGTATGTGGAGGAAAGGTCAGAGTAAATGGAATTGGCATAACCTTGACCCAAACCTGGGTAAATTGTTCATCAATAAGCACTGTCAATCTATAAAGTATCTATTCCAAAACTTACACCTGAACAATACTACCAGGACCTGTGATCACAGATATGGACTAAAGTATTGCAACTTGTCTTACAGGTCCTGTAATAATCTGTAAAGACTAGAGGTTATTAAGTTATTTTTAAGTGACTCTCGTGCAACTGCCTAACAATGCTGCTTCCCCCCCCCCTTTTTTTTTTTAATTTCCTTTTTTTTTAATGACATATTCAAAAGTTACATCTCTTTACTCCTTAATCTCAATCATGTGCATTCCTGAACATCAAAAGCCATTTCATTCCCTTCATATGTTAAGGGGTTAATTTGTTTTCAAGCATTCTGATGCCATACAGGTGACTTCCTAAGTCACCACATTCCCAGAAGAGCCTGACCTGCTAGTTTTGTGAACTGGAAGTAAATAAGACTGAGATTCTACCATCAGATTTTTAGGAGGTTGCAGAATACGCAAAACCTGAGAGCTTTGCTTAGTGTTCCATCAAACAGATGTGAAGGCACAATCTAGATTATTCTGAAATCATATAAGAAGAAACAGGGTTTCAGATACCAGGCATTGAAAACACTTCTTGGGCTTTTTCTTGTCTTATTGTTACAGTCTAATGCTTATTTATCTTTGAATGGCAGCATCTCTGGGCTTCTCCCTTTTTCTGGTTTATGCGCTGCCAGGTCTTTCTTGACTTTTCTCCTAATCTGCAGTCCAGATCATGTGGAAATCTTATCGGAGATGTTTAAATCCTAAGTGAGGTTGTTACTCAGCGAATGCCCCTCCCTTTGAGCTCTCCACATGAGCTCTCCATAATTGAATGTCTTGTTCACGGCAGAGAAGATGTTGTGTGGGTTTGTTTGTTTGTTCCTTCTGTGTGGTGGTAGTAGTGTTGTGGTTTGGTTTGTTTGTTTATTGAAGAGATAAGCTTAAGACATGCATTAATTGGAACAGACGAGACATCCTGGTGGTAGGTTACTCTTGTTAGACTGAGCAGAGCTGTACTGTTCACTGTGGAGGAACACATGTTTTTTTATTGCTAGCCAGGTTTGTGCTTAAGCAAGAAAGATACCTGATCACTGAATATTGATGGCACCTGGGCCAGCTATGGTTTTTCAAAACAGAAGAAAATTTTTCAAAGAGTGTGGATTTGCGTAGCAAAATATCAACAGTATTAGTAAAACTGAAAAAGGAAAACACTAAGACATCCTTGTAATTCATCCTACTAAAACTTTACAATCGTACTTGTCTGTTTGGCAGTCTGTGACGACAGAAACAACGTACTCCGTTGGTCCAGTACTGAGTTTTTCTCTTGTTTAATAATAGAAGCTTCCCCTTATTTGAGAGGAAACTCCTTAATTTACTAAATTGACAATTTATAAATTAAACCTGAGGCTGGTGTAAATTTGAACTGCACTTGACTCAGGGGGCACAAAAGCACTCTTGATTCCTGTGATAGCACTTCCAGCACAGCATACCTGAAGAGTTACTTCTGCAGAGGCATGCAAGAAGTTTTATTTTTTAATATTTTCTTACACAAAGGTTCTGGATGCATTGCAAGATGTGGTGTTAGCAAAGACTTGCCCTATCCTTCAGGGGGAAGTGGGTAGTAATGTGTATCTTTTAGGCTTATGTTCTTTTCCAAAATCTGAAAGAGCTTATTTCTTATACCAGATCAGTTACAGACATAAGAACATGCTGGTTTGGACCATGATATTTTGAGAGTAGGAATTTTTACCTTTCTTCACATGCATATCCTCTGTCATGTATTTATATGCTTCTGTAGTAGAAATGTATTTTTCATCCTATGGCTTAAGTATGTTGGTACCTTTTAGTGTTGGTTCCACCTGCACCGTAAGGGGAGCTAAAATAGTATTCTTTAAAAGAATATTTGGCGTTTAAGCATAAAGGCACTCAAACACCCTGCAACAAAGATGATAGTCACTTAGCATCCCTGTGCTCCAGACTGTCTGTCCTCAAAATTCTTCAGCTTAAAGCTGTGATGGTCAGACTCTAGAGTGTATCACAGGCTTCCAAGCTTTGCCCTCAGGGTTATTGCAACAGTTGTGCCATGCTGTGCAGGGACAATGAGATGGTGGGAAAAAGGGCTCTCAGATCTGGGATATGACTACTTCGCAACTGATACTGAAGTGTGGAAATTGTGTCAAGTGAGGAAACGCAGTCATTTCATGACTCTGTGCTGGGTCACGAACTGGCTGGGAGGCCGAGCCCAGAGAGTGGTGGTCAATGGTGCCACATCCAGTTGGCAGCCAGTCACTAGTGGTGTTCCCCAGGGATCAGTGCTGGGCCCAGTCCTGTTCAATATCTTTATTGATGGTCTGGATGAGGGGATTGAGTCCAGCATCATTACGTTTGCAGATGACACCAAGCTAGGAGCAGGTGTTGATCTGTTGGAAGGTAGGAGAGCCCTGCAGAGGGACCTGGACAGGCTGGATGGGTGGGCAGAGGCCAGTGGGATGAGATTTAACAAGGCCAAGTGCAGGGTTCTGCACTTGGGCCACAACCCCAAGCAACGCTACAGGCTGGGGACAGAGTGGCTGGAGAGCAGCCAGGAGGAAAG
>WAAF01017495.1:0-64811 GCA_013400475.1 Tricholaema leucomelas | reverse complement strand
GGTGTTCAGGAAAAGACTGGCTGAGGCACTTAGTGCCATGGTCTAGTTGACTGGATAGGGCTGGGTGCTAGGTTGGACTGGATGATCTTGGAGGTCTCTTCCAACCTGATTGATTCTATTCTATTCTATTCTATTTGGCTACAGCTTAAATGACTGCTTTGCTTTACATAATAAATTGTGAGTGGACTACTGTGTGAGATAGTCTGGTTGTTGGCTGTAGAGAACTCTTGAAAGGCCTTTAAAAATCTGTGTGACTCTTGGTTTGCATTAGTTTATATTCCTAGTTATGTGCCCAGGAAAACCTGGGCACAGGTGCAATCACTGGGGACTTTGTCAAGATTAAATGGTGAATTAGTTGTAGTGATTAATTACATCTCATCTTTTATTTCCTCAGCAATTAGAGAATCCTACTGTCTTGCAAAATTTCTCTTGTCTTCCCTTTGCTCCTCCACACTATTTTCCTATAGACCTCCTTGAAAGTACAAAGGTGGACAAGCTGTTTACCAGCATGGGGTCAAGAGTTGCAAAGAGCCAGCTGTGTATTTGATTTCTGTAGCTGCTTTCAGATGGTTAGTGGTCGTTTAGCCTAGAAAGCCAAATTACTCTGGGGCAAGTAATCAGTCTCAATGATTGGTTTGCAACTAATTGTATTACAGAAGAAGCTTGCAGTACTGAATGTCTCTTCAATACTGTGATACTCGAGCACAGTTGACAGACATGTCAACTCCTTAACCCCAGGAGTCTGTGATAAACATGGTACAGCAGGTTAGAAGATCCTAAGAAATCTCCTGCCTTCCCCTGTGGCATAGTGTTTTCACACTTGCAGAGCACCAAAGTTTTATAGTACCATACAACTGTAATAGAGATTTTCTTTTTTACCTCTGTTGTCCAAAGCAGTAAAAGGAGTCAGAAGGTAAAAACTACTCCAAATTTAAGTGTTCAGACTTAGATGTCTGCCTTTTTCTTATCTGGACACGCTTCGATTTGCTTTTTGGAGATTATCAGTATAAATTTAATAATGTGTGTGTTCATGAGAGAGGAAAAAAAAAAAAAGAAGACAGGATATGTCCTACCTGATTTGAGAAGTCCCAGTTTGTGGGCTTTACCACTTCTCAAATCCAGCTCTGTTTGATGACTCAAGATATATGCTGGTTTTGTCATGTTTGATTTATGAGAGACTGTTCTAAATCTGCTTTAGTATAGGGATGCTGAAATAGAAAGATATGACAGTCTGTTATGTCTGTTTATAAACTGTGTGATGTAAACACCAAGGAGAGAGGAGGCAGGGAGGAGAAAGGAAATACTTAGGAGGTAGGCAGGTAAATATAAGCAAAGGAAAACTGAGATGGGACATAAGAAAAAGCCTAGAATTAAAGTATGTTTAGCTGAGTTGCAAGTATAGCTGTCTAATCCTAGCTCTCATTAGATTAGAAATACACTAGAAATCTATGTGTGTTAAAGAATCTGCCTATACTTTCCATTTGTCCCCTTTCTCCATTGCCTTTTATAGCACTTGTCGCTGCAGCAGCAGAAAGGGGAAGTGGTCTATGTATGTACCTGTCCTGAACAGAAGCTCAAGAGGCCAATTCTTTCTCTAGCAGATCACTGTGAGCACATTCCCTTGTAATAGATAAGATTTCCTGGAAACAAACCCTTGTAGAACCTTTCCTTTGCTCCTGCTGTGAAAACAAAACAATGTTTCTGTGTAACTTTATGGTTATCTGAACCTAAACTAGATTTTCAGATCCCTGGACCTAAGTGAACTTGAATAAAACTTGCATCACTTCTCTCTCTGCCATGTAGAAAGCACTCCTAGATCTTACTAAAAGCTAAATACTGCAGATGTTTTTTCCCATGTGCCTACTAACCCATATGTATCTTTTTTTACTGGTGGGGGTTTGACTTTTCTGTGTTGTATTTAGAGAAGACAATAGAAAAAAAGTGTTCTCCAATATCAGTATTATTTCAGTTGTCTTAAAACAGTGGATTTAAACACAGGGCAGAAGGTAAATTTGGCTTTGTTCCAGTTTTGGATTGTCAGCAGATTTGCTAGACTTGAGTATTTTTTTTTTTAAAGTTATTAAGCTGGCAGGCAGAGTTCAGCTGTTACCAGGAATTTTATATAATACTTCTGTTCCCTTACACACTGATGGTTCTTAACAGCACATAGAGAAATCCTAGGTGGCCCGGCTTCTGGAAGCTGCAGGCTGAATTGGTTGAAAAGGACCTGAGACACTGCCCAAATATGAGGCTTTTTTTAGATGGTAAGTCATCCTGCAGCTTAAAACTAGAAATTAATCCAGACAAACATCCTTGAAAAGAAATATGTATGCAAACTTTGAAACTAATATTTTTCTCTCCTGGAAAAGAACCCACTCATTTTCTATTTATCCCATTCCTCCTTTCCCCAACAAAGCAGTATTTTCCTGATCATGTGAATTTTATTTACTGACTACCAAGTAATTACATGGTGAGTAATTGGATGGCTTTGCAGGACTGGAAATGGAATACTGAGCATGTAACCTATAGATGAGTAGTTCAGGTCTGTGCTACCCAACAGTGAGTGCAGATCAGTCTCAAGTATCTGCTGCATGCTATATGGTGGGATTCAGTTTAGCAGAGTCAGGTGTGGGCATCACAAATAACCACTAGGTCTCCTAGCAGCCTTGGGGAAGTAGCTAGGACAAACTGAGTCTAAGGAAACTATGTCTGTCTAAGTTTTGTCATTGTCTGGACAGACTGTAGCTATGACTATCTGGAGAGCATGGAAATACTTGTAATAGTCTGAATCTCAATTTGTTCATGCTGAGTACCTGCCAAGATCTGTTATCTTGCACTGACATTAGACAGAAATTATATATTTTATTTAGCTGCAGGATTTTAAGTAGCTGCCTGGAAAAATAATATGGTTGCAAAAGAAAACTGTACTACAGAAACTTCCAGAAGGAATCTGTACGCAGCACTACTTCAGCTGAGAGAGTGGAACAACTGTTGTCATTTCACAGTGGTGAATCTTTTTCATTCTGACCCAGCAGCAGTTATCACTTACCCTGAGCTGTTCTAATCTGCACCAGGTCCGGCTAATATTTCTGTTTTTTTTGCCTAAGAAAGAAGGGTGAAAACGTGTAGCCCAGCTGTTGCAATACAGAAACTTATAACAGGAGCAAAGCTTGTGAAAAGGCCAACACAGAGCTTTTATTTATATGGATAAAGGTTTTTATCTTCTTCTTTTTAGTCTCATTTAACTTTTTCCTCATGTAGCTTTTGTAAATTTCCCCCTTGTTGCTGGGAGATTTAAAACAAACAGTCAAACAACCAAGAGTATTTAGTGAACTCTGAATTGTCTTGCTATTAACTGAGAGAATTTCTAGGTTTCCTACTTCCCCAACTGGCCTAAAAATCATAAAAATAACCTCATCTTGCTACAATCCTGTTTCACAGTGCATTTTTTTCATTGCTTTATTCCACCCTAGACTGGATTTTCTTTTTTTTCTAGCTCTCATTTCCCACTCACCACACATGTATCCAGTCTTCATCTTGTACAAACAATCTTGCTCACACACCCCCACACATCCACGCTCGACATACATCAGGAGTGGTTTACGTCTCAATTTGAAAGATGTTTCTTAACAAGAAAAAAAGAAAAAGAAAAAATTCTTTGTTTCTGTTGTGGAGCACAACTAACAAAACAAAGGAAACCAGAGTGGGCAGTAAAATCCTTGTGGTCTGCAAGCTCACTTGTGGGAAATGCGGTGTTAATTCTTCTTCTTTTAAAAATCCACTGATGCCTCTCACAGAACTTGAAAGAACATTTTGTTTACTTAAAAAATAATATTTAAAAAAAAAGATGACTTTGTTATATTGGATTTATTTGAGTTCTTTTCTTAACCAGGAAAGTTTGTAGCAAAGCAGGATATTTGTCTCTGAAGAGGTCGTCTGCTACTTATTTCCCACATAAACTTCCTGCTGTTGCTACTTCAGAAACTGCCTAGTACGCTTTTGTTCCAGGCATTTAACTCTCTCACTGTGCACCAGGTCCCTAAAACACGGCCTTTCAAAATGAGTTTGTTCTCATATCACCCAGACCCCTAATTCCTTTAGTGGGGGACACCTGTCACTCATCTTCCCCATTGAAAATTTTGTTCCACTCTATCCCTCAACTCTTCCTCCTTCCTCTCATGCCTTCATTCATAACACCTAGGCTTGAGCCACAGCCATCTTCTATTGTAGCCTGTGGTGAGGATCTCCTTCCTTTTGTGGATGCTTCAGCACTCTCAGTGCACACAGAAAACATCTCCAGCCTTGCAAATCTCCCTGGAAACTCGATTCCCTGGTTTTTTTTGCTTTGTATCACTCCTTTCATCCTCACGTTAGCACACTTGCTCTGACCTCCATTTCTTTGGTTTATTCTCTGCAAAGCTTGGTAATGCTAAAAGAAGGGTTGGGGTTTTTTTTTGTGGGTTTTTTGTTTTTGTTTTTGTTTTTTTTTGTTCCCCTTTTTAAAACAAATGTGATAAAATGCCACATTATTCGGGACAGATGAGACAGTCAGACATGTATTAAAAGGTCAGTGTACAAAGCCTTACAAAATTATCGATCAGCCTGGAAGCTGGTGATATTTTTGTAATGTCCCAGTGACACGATGACTACACCGATTAAGCCATAAATGATGAGGACATCTACTTCAGTCAGTTCAGCTCCTGGAATAGCCCTCCAGCCCCTAGTCTCTCAGTTTTCTGGATAAATGTGCTTGGAGTTGATTGTAAAACTCCAGGTCAACGGACTGAAGTGTACTCAAACAAAGCAAAATGTCCTGACCATGTGCAATGCAAGCTCTCCTGTCTGTGCTGCCACAGATGAACTCAGGGCAGGGAAATGTGAGCAGTTGACAGACCTATAGTATATGCCATCTTAATTGGCATGTGACATAGGTTCCTTCATACTAATGATATGCTCTCCTCTTGTGTCTGACAATCTGACTGGTTGCTCTGCACTGTTTCTTATTCAGGTAGTCTCAGGTCTGATAAAACTTGATTTGGAAAAAAAAATTTCCTTGAAAATAATCAGTACAGCAGCTTCAAAGAGAAAGTCTGAATGTGTCCACTAACTACTGGGGCTGCACTAATAGCTTTAATAAATGAAACTAAACCTTGAGACCATTGTGAGTCATAGCGATAACAGCTTGCATGCCACAGGAGGAGCACTGCATACCAGCTTTCTGTGATGTGCCAGGACTTGGGGCCAAACTGTTTAAGGCCCTGATTACCTGGGAGATGCTCCTTGTTTGCAGTGTCACATACTCAGAGCTGGTGACGAGGGAGCTGGAGTGGGAATGCGTCAGGACGACGTTTGTGGCAGCACACTCTGTATCGCAGCCTGCGTTGGCTAACTTGCTAGGCAACCCCTGAATGAAGGCTTTCTCAAGTATTTGGGAGGAGGTGAGCTGATCTGCTTTTGAGCAGGGCTAGAACAAGAGCAGCTCTGATCCTGAATCATTATTCTGCTGCTGATTAATTAACAATGGGAACAGTTTATTCATTAACCAAATTTGTCTCTCTTCTCTGCTTTAATCTGGGAAAATCAATTAAGTACTGAGGTTGATGAAGCAGAGTGTAAATACACAAACATCTTACCCAAAGCCCTGTGGCTTTCTTTATATAAGGAGAATATTAACACATCTGCAATGTAACTTCTGGCAACTCCTGCTGGACCTTTGTAGGGATGAGGCTACGGAGAGCAAGGATTGTGGATGCAGTGTTGGCACTCACATGCTAGAGGGGCTGGGCACTGGGCCAAGATCAGTGTGCAGATGCAGCTGGTGTATCAGTCCCCACACAGATTTAGCTGTTACTGTGCATCTTTGCAACTAGCAATGCTGCACAGTAACCTTGCATGGAAGGGATTTGCCTCTAATCTTTTACCTTTATAAAAACCCTCTTTGTAAGTGCAGATATTCTCACCTGCAATAGCAGAGATTTGTTTTGGTGTATGTAAGGATCGCCAGATCCGTCACTGACATACATCTGCCTTCTGGATGGAGGGCAAGACCCTTTATAATATTGTCTTCTGTGCTTTAAGACCTCACAGTCCCTTGCTTCTCTCCAGTTCCTACCACTCATTATGCATGAGAAAAATGCTGCCAAGTGAATAAGCAACCGGTGGTATCCTGTCCAGGCAGTTTAAAGTTCCACATAGTTGAAAGCTGTAATGATTTCCACCTTTCTGGGGATCAGCTAGTCAGATATAGGGAAAAAGATTCTAGATTTGGCAGCTGGAGGGATAAGCTGTTGAATGGTCATTAACTGATGCAGGCAGACAATTGACTCCTGGAAGCTCTAAAGCAAAAGCAACTCAGAGGGGAGCAAGAGGTGCATTCTTTCTTTGAATTTATCCTTCAGCTGCAGTTTCTTATCATGGCCCATTGCTTCTCTAGTTAATTTTGTAGTAGAGGTTTTGTAGCTAATTTGCAGGCTTGGGTCTTGTTTTTCCAGGAGTGAGTCCAATCATTTAGACTTTGTCTAGGACTCTCATGTGACAGATTAGACACCTGTGTTATAATTATGACCAGACATTTTATTTTCCCAGCGGCTTTTTCTTGGCTCTTTCTCATTGATGTCAGGAAGAGTTCAGTAACAGCCAAAAGGGGGTTATGACTTAGCTGCTAACTTCCTTTCTTCTTCAATACTTGATGAAGTGAGCTTGTGAAACTTCACAGTGTGGTAACATCTAGAAGAGAAGACAAGAATAAAAATTCATTTGTCAAATGCCCTTCTTCCTTGCTGGGCAGACTATATATGATGAAAAGAAAGAAGTAAGGGGGAAAGACATAGAGGTAAAGAGGAAGACAGCACAAAGATGGGAGAAGATATTGAATAACCAGGTCTTCCACTCTCATTCATAAGCCTGCTGTTTCTCTTCAGCCCTTTACTGGCAATCAAATTAGAAATGGAGGCTGAAGCCTGAGCACGCAGTGGGACAAAATGACAACTTGAAACCTCAAGACATTTCTACTCTCTCCTGAAGAGAGGAATTGTTATGGGACTGCTTAGAAGAGGATGGGTATAGATCTGCAGAAAGCAGAAGATAATGAAGGATCTGAATCTCAGTGACACTTCTGTCATGGCCATGGCTCAGAGAAAGATGGAGCATTTAATTACAGAGGGTTTCAATTACATGAACTGTTGGTGTGATAGGTAGTCAAAAGCCTGTATGGAGTAGGTCCTCCAGGTGGCTAGGCGTATTTTCAAGACAAGGTATTAAGGATAGATGAGACATAAATCAAAACTGTATTTGAAGATGCACTACAGGACACCTTGCTAAAAGGAAGGCAAAGTCTGCAAATGAGCAAAGAGAAAGCTGACTTTGCTCTCTCTGAGATGCAACCCCCTCCACCCAAAAGAAACCAAAAAATATATATTCAACTTGTGACAGCCACAAGCTGAAGATATAAAGAAAACTTAAATCCAACCCTGTGTGCAGCCTCTGAATGCCTCTGCTCTGACAGAAAACATTTTCATGTGTCTCTGCTGAAGCAGTTGAAGAGTGATAAAATAACCTTTGCATAGGTGAATATCAGGTTTCTCTTCATTTAGATTCTATGACGACTTTTCCAACTTTTCTGGTGTTTGTGTAGCAGATGGCAGCAGGGCTGCCTGTTCACTCCCATGCTGGAAATCCACTGCATGGAATGAGCAAAGGGAAACTCGAGGTGTAACTAGGCAGTTGGACTTGAGGAAAATGAAGAATAAATGTTTGCCATAAAATGTGCAAGCTAACGACAAGCCAGTGTTGAGACTATATTGAGCTCGATCAAGCATGACAAACTCTTCTTTAAGAACAGAATCTGAGACCTTACTTTCTCAGGGCCAGATGTGGAGCAGGATTTGGGTACTGTGACACTCAGAACAGCAATTTCCAATCCAACCCCTTTTCTCCTAACCCCCTGTCCTCTCCCCCAGTTCAAAAGCTTAAATACAGCAGTCTAGTGCACAGGGCTGTCTTCCTATCATTACATAACAAATATAGGTATGTAAGAATAGCGGTCACACCAAATGGAGCAGATGAGAGAAAGTCTAATCCAGCCAGCTGGCAATACTGATGAGACTGGGGAATCTTATGCTGTCTGTATTGCCTAGTTTAGAGAATGATCTCAGAGGTGGAGTTTCTGAAACAGAGATTCAGCTTCTGAAACTGCTTCTGGCAGATAAATGCCTAGTGTGTGCTTTTTGGGTAAATGCCACTTATTTCTTATAAAACTTGTTTGAGGAAGGAGCAATCACCTTTGTTTTATGGCAAGATTACTCATTCAGGATGCATTAAAGATGAGTATTGACCTTCTGCCTGCAATGATGCCATAAATAACTCTCATATGGGAAAACTTTCAGCATTTCCTCAGTCTGGGTCAACGTGCAAAATGTGCACCGATTCACTGGAAAGCAAGCAGGAATGCAGTATCATCAAACAACATAGTGATTGCACGTTGAAAGACTAGATTGTTCATAGCTTTCAATGATTTACTTGTACTACTAATTTCGAGGATAGAGACTATATATTCATACCACTTCATGCAAATATGTGGATGGGAAGCTATCAGATGCTGGTATATAAAAAGTAAGTTCCAGATTACTTAGTCAATGACTGACCTCCTACTGTGAGTGTTAGACTGAGAAATAAGAGTGATGGTTTGTCCACTCAGCATGAATAGGACCCCACTGATGGCTGTAGTGGTTTAAAGTAAGACAGAATAAGGAACATAGGAAATAGAATGGTCTAGTTATGTTTGTTCTTCCAAACAGGTTGTATGAGAAAAGAAAATTTGATAGGAGTGCAGTATACTGACATAGAGCTGAGTTGCAACAGCCAAATAAACTGAAAACCATTCCACCCTCAAGAGGTGTAATTCTGTTAAGCATGTTTCAGGCTTTTTTTTTTTTTTTTCTATGTTCAAAAGCAGGATTGGTGGAGGCATAACAGATTTCTTTTCCATGCCCTCTCCTCATCTCACTTTCACCTGAGGGTGACACAGACACTTGATAGTTATGATTTTCAGTGACTTATAGTCAGCAACACAAAGCTAAATTGATTACCAAACCATCCTCCAGGAAATACTGGTGGGTATCCTCAGGAATTTAACTTTGGTTCAGGTAAACATCTCTCACACTAGTTCTTCTGATGACTGGAGCAATTTTGTCCTTCCTGCTTTCTGTTTCTAACAACAAAGGTCCTGTTCTCAGTTAAAAATAAAACAAATTAAAAGTATATACTTAGTAATAAGGAAAAAAAAAAAAACAACAAACAAACCAAAAAACAACCCAAACCAACAACAAGCACCCCAAACAACAGAGAACTCCAACAAAATAGTCCACCAGAAAATATAATGATATAGCAGAAGAGCCATTTATGCATTAAAAGCTCTTCTCAATTTTCCAGAAGGCACCCGAAGCTTATTAAAAGAGGTTTTATTTTAGTTTGGTTGTGGTTTTCATTTTCTTTCTTCTTAAAACAGCTTGTGCCACAGACAAATCACTTTCTCTGGCATTTTCAAGCACATATTTCCAGCAGGCATGCTAATACCATCACAGGAGGGAAGTATTTAACTGTTGCCGTTTCACCTCTGCCTCAGCAGCAAACAATTCTATTTTGCAGTTGCCACTGATTATAACTTCTCCTGTAGGAAACAGAGCCACAATTCAATCCTTTGCTTAAATAATAAAAACAATGAACTTAATGACTAATGCAAACCTAGTCTTCTGCTTGGCCAAATTGGTGGCTTACAAAGAGACTTCCAAGTCAAGTACAAATGAGGTACTCCAGATACAGCATGTGAACTTGAAATTTTGTTGCAGGCTGTGTTAAGCATCAGACAAGAACAAGAGTCAGAAGTAATGGTGGGTTTAGACCAGATTGCTTCATTTTAACTGCAATTTGCCTCCAGCATCTGGGTGCCAATCTGTGGTGGCCTTATCCACAATGTTTGCTTTGTAACAGTCTTATCCCAAGTGTTTTCAAGTCTTGCTTCTACCAGGTTTTGTGTAAGGCCCTGGTTTGCAGACATGGGAAGCCTTAATCATAGCCTTAATCTCCCTGCCTTGAAAATGTGGCCTTGGCCACCCAGCGTGAAGGCAGCTTCCTCAATGTCAACAAGTGGATTATTTTATTGTATCCCCTACAGGCAGTGAAGTCTGATCTAGCAAGGTACTTATAATATGTCTTAATTTTAAGTCAGTTTTTGGTCTTGCGTAAACTAGGAGGACTTCTTGGTTAATTAAAATTAGACAGGTTCCCACCTGAATCCTAAAAAATATGGTCAGAATAGCCATATCCACATCTAGCAATTCTCCTTGTTACTACCACTACAAGCTAATACTGTATTACTAGGGAATAAATGTGGGGCACTTTTCTCTTCAAGGTATTCTGTTGAAGGAGCTGAAACCAAGCACACACTCACTTGGCAGGGAAATGGAAGAAAGAGATGGTCTTGAAGTAGGGGTGGAATAGCTGACAGGATTGATGTGGAGATAGTTACTGGCGTAATAAGCCCACTGATGGAGTGGAATTATTTGAAAAGGACCAGCAGTCCCAGGACTAAATACTGGAACAGAAACCTGTGCTTGAGTTGCTGCTATTGAAGCAGAAAGTTGATAGGAGACTTCTTATCTGAATTCCCTTCTACTGCTGTAACATGTCTGTGATGGCATCACACTTAATGCTTTTCTCCTGAGCTGAGAAGGTATAGCAGCATTGTCAGTGGAGTCCATCTTCAGCACTATTTTCAGTGGAGTTTACAGTTGTGCTTTCTAGGCATACCAGGGTGAAGTTTTGTAGGACACTGAAGATGGCCAGCTATCTTGTCTATTTTAGAAAAGGTGAATTTGGTATTTTATTACTTTATACATATGTGAAGGGTGAGTACCAGAAGAGTGGAGCCAGGCTCTTCTTAGTGATGCCTCATGACAGGACAGGCAGCAATGAGTGGAAGATGAGGCATAGGAAGTTTTGTTTAAACATGAGGAGGAATTTTTTTGCTGTGAGGGTGACAGAGCACTAGAACAGCCTGACCTGAATTGTGGAGTCTCCCTCTCTGGAGATATTTGAAACCCGCCTGGACGCATTGCTGCGTGATCTCATATAAGAGATCCTGCTCTGGCAGGGGAGTTGGACTGGATGATCTTTCGTGGTCCCTTCCAGCCCCTGACATTCTATGATTAAATTATTAGCTAGGTCAGCACTTTGAGCCAGCTCACAAGCTGGGCAAACATTAGGATGGTTACATAGTACAGGGCAACAGCTGTCCGCAGGTGTGTCAGGTGGAAGGACCCTGCACCAGCAATTCAAGAAATGGAACTCCTTCTTGCAAGGTCACTGTTTTTCCCAACTTTTGCCCCAGTATCATCACCTGTATTTGTAGAGCTGAATGATCTCTCTTGGTTTGTGGCATCCCTCCCTGTGTAGGGTAGTGCAGCAGATGGGCTGAGACACTGAGGATTATTGTGCAGACACAGAGAGGTGTTTAGTGCAGTACTTGTTATAGATCCTGACTAGATAATTCCTCATCTGATCTGTCTCATAGAACCCATGTCAAGATACTTTGCCTTCAGGAGACCCTGTTTTCCTCTTTTTACAGGAAAATAATTGCTTTCTGCCTTCTAAAAGTATTACAAGGCAAAATTACTTATTTTCCATTTAATAAAAAAAGTAGTTGGTTTCAGTCATTCTCATGGTTGTTGTGAATGCACTTATTGGAAAAAAAAAAAAAAAAGAAATTGTGGGAGATGAGAAAACTGAAGGGTAGTGCTCCAAAAAAAGCACATTTTAGTGGTTATCACTGTAGCAACTAGCTGGAATCGGTAAACATATGAACAAGACTTTTTTTTCTTCTCAGCACTTTCTTTTAGAAAGTTTTTTCTCCACAGAAGAATGTGAGCCACTCTTTATTAGGTGTAAGTTGTGTATTACTGCATCAAAAGAATGATGTCAATCATGGCTTGGCTCATTCAAGCCGTTTTCTACTTTGCTGGACTACTTTGCAACTTTAAGGCAGCATCCTACTGATTTCTTCTGCAGATGTCAGATCACATCTCCTAGGCTGTGGTGTTTATGTTTCCTGATTTTAAAGCACGATGCCTTCATTATGGTCAGAGAAAAGGCATAAGGAAAGCGAATGTCCTGGTTTGTCTTTTAACTGCAGTTCTTACTGGTATTTATTTCAAAGTGTAATTACAGAAACGGAAATGACTACGCAAAACTGGCCTTTTCCTACTAACAATCTCTGCTGCTTGTGTATATTTAAGTGAAATTTGTAGAACTTTTGTTGATATAAGTTTTATTACAAGTTGCATTTGTTTTCCAGTCTCTGTTACAAAATAGCCTTGCAGAAAGGGCTGTCTTCAGAGAGAGGAGAATGCTAGAGGACGGAGGGACAAGCTGTGCAAAAGCCGCTTCTGTTGGCTGCTTCTCTTGTCACAGCCAGCCTTTGGTACCGATACTGTTAGCTTCTCCTGCCCCCTTGTGCAGCAGTGCGAGCACTGCCAGCAATTGTCTCGCAGAAATCTGCCCAGTGAAACAGCAAAATAGAACAAATAAAAAGAGCTTCGAGGTATAGAAGTTATGTTGAACGGTGTTTTGTAAAGGAACTCTTTGATAACCATGGGAAGATAGCTATCTAGTTCTGCGCAGGAGACTATCCCAAGCCATTAAACAGGAGAAATTCTTGAAAACTTGATTCTCCAGGCTGTAAGACACAGAATCTCCTGAAGAGTGTAGATCTGGTGAAAAGTATTAGTTGATCTCGCATTCATATTTGAAGATAGCTGTGTCCAAAAGTTTGATCTGGAGAACGGTATCTTCAGAATTACGTGTGGAAAGATCAGCAGAGCCTTTCTGCTTTAACACTTGTCTTGGAAGGGGCAGGTCTCCTTCAGCCTCTGTTTGCTGTCATGTCAATGGGTCCAGCTGCCACTTACTGCTTCTCGTCTGATCATCTTGTATCCACATGTCTCAGGATAGATATCTGTACTCTTGGCCTATGTCTCTCATTACACTGAGCTTTTAAATATTTTTTGAGTGCCCTTAATTGAAAAAAAAACCAAAACAACAAAACCCCCAAATGTCAGTACAAATGTCAAACAGTTCTTCAGAAATAGCGTAGGGGTGAAATGGTAAGAGACATTGCAATAGCAAGTTTTTTCCATTCGTTTCAATGCACAGTTTTATGTATCTGCATCAATGCTGGATCATGTTTAGAAGAATTTTGCTTAGTTTTTCTCAGTGCTAGCTTTGACAAAATTTCATTAAGGTTAATGAGCGTTCAGCTGAACAGAGAACAAATATAACTGAAACCAGTACTGTGGTGTTTGGTCCTTTTTTTTCCCCCTCTAATACATTCAAAGTCAGAATGGATTGATTTGTGTTCCAAAAACATCACAGCAGAAGATACTTAAATAACACCATCAGCTTTCTCACTTTATTTTTTGAGGGCCAAACAGTTCTAGGATGCAGACCAGGTTAGATAACTAATTCAAACATATACTAACACTTGCTGTGGTCTTATATGTCCCTGTATTTTGGCTGCAGCTGAACACCCTTAGAAGAAAGAATGAGCACCAATACAGGAATGATCAAGGGAAGAAAGAGGATAGGAGGAATGGTCAAGAGTAAAAGTTCTAGAATTCTTTTTCTAGGGTTTCCTCTGGTACAATTTGGGCCATTTTCATCTTGCTTTACATAAAAGAAGTCCTAAGAATCTCCCTTCTCCATTAAAAAAAAAAAGAGAGAGAGAGAAAGGAACTGCTGTGATTACTGTCAACAAACACTTAAGAGCAGATTTGTAGGGTGTCCTGCTCTCTAAACTGATATGATTGACTGAAAAATCTCCCTGCACACAGCAGGGCACCATCATATTGTACAACGCGGGAGCACTCAAATAAACAAGTCACAGAAGAAAAATCCACTAGCCTCTCTATCAAAAATCCCTAAATCAAGGATGGCTGAATCCCATAGCTTTCCCAGGGGAAGTATAGCAGTAAGCTAGCTATGCACCTCTTCTACCTAACCACTTGTAGCCTCTGCCAGAAGAGAGATAATCAGTCTGATTCTGAAGTTCTGTTCTTAAGGGGTCTTTTAATCTGAAACATAAAGAGAGCACCTAAGTTGTGGTCTATAGGAAAAGAAACTAAGTAGAAAGTAATTTCCTCATTCTCCCCATTGCAAGGCAGACCTGGCTTCAAATGTAGAAGTAGCTATGAGAGCAGAGTTTAAAAGAGAGGGGAAAAAAAAAAAAAGAGCCTTGAATAGATTAATCAGACCCAAATTTTAAATAATTTAACCTAGAATGATAGAGTGTTGTTGTTGTTGTTACTGCAACTTTTTGTAAGGCCTCAATTAAGACTTGAGAAAGGGAGCCAATGCACCTTTGAAACTTTCTGCTTAATCAACTATAGCGAATGCTCATTTAATGATTGTCTTTTTTGTACCAACAAGGAGTAGCAACACTTTTCGCAAAAGAAATGGAATGAGAGAGAAATTGCCTAATCAGCCCTACTCATGCAGTGCTTTGTGAGAGAGATTATTGAATTTTCAGTCTCTGCAGAATTTTAATGAAGCTCCGTCTTGCTGGAAAATCCAACCCTTTGTCAATAAAGTTCAATAACTTGACCACCCATGTAATAAGATGTACTGCCTGAAATCTTCCACTTGCCAAAGACAGAACCCTGCTGTAATCTCCCTCCCTCCTGCAACTGCAGGAAAGGAAAACGAAAGGCCTGATGCCTCTGAGTCTCCTTCTCTCTTTCCAAACTCAGAAATATGTGAGGATACTGTGTTTATACACTTGTTTGTGTTCTGCCCTAAAAAGGGTAAAAGCAAGCCCTGGCTTCACTTAATATGGTTAAGTTTGGTTAACTGCCATTCTGATTGGTTGGTCTGTGGTTTATTTATAAAAGAGATGAGCAGTCAAACACAATGTGCTTTTGCCTTATTGTGCTCTGCCTCAATGAGCTTCTATCATAGTATCATAGTATCACCAGGGTTGGAAGAGACCTCACAGATCAAGTCCAACCCTTCACCACAGAGCTCAAGGCTAGACCATGGCACCAAGTGCCACGTCCAATCTTGCCTTGAACAGCTCCAGGGACGGCAACTCCACCACCTCCCCGGGCAGCCCATTCCAGTGGCCAATGACTCTCTCAGTGAAGAACTTTCTCCTCACCTCGAGCCTAAACTTCCCCTGGCGCAGCCTGAGGCTGTATCCTCTCGTTCTGGCGCTGGCCACCTGAGAGAAGAGAGCAACCTCCCCCTGGCCACAACCACCCCTCAGGTAGTTGTAGACAGCAATAAGGTCACCCCTGAGCCTCCTCTTCTCCAGGCTAAACAACCCCAGCTCCCTCAGCCTCTCCTCGTAGGGCTGTGCTCGAGGCCTCTCACCAGCCTCGTCGCCCTTCTCTGGACACGCTCAAGCATCTCAATGTCCCTTCTAAACTGGGGGGCCCAGAACTGAACACAGTACTCAAGGTGTGGTCTAACCAGTGCAGAGTACAGGGGCAGAATGACCTCCCTGCTCCTGCTGGCCACACCATTCCTGATGCAGGCCAGGATGCCATTGGCTCTCTTGGCCACCTGGGCACACTGCTGGCTCATGTTCAGGCGGGTATCAATCAGCACCCCCAGATCCCTCTCTGTCTGGCTGCTCTCCAGCCACTCCGACCCCAGCCTGTATCTCTGCATGGGGTTGTTGTGGGCAAAGTGCAGCACCCTGCACTTGGAGCCATTGAATGCCATCCCATTGGACTCTGCCCATCTGTCCAGGTGGTCAAGGTCCCGCTGCAGAGCCCTTCTGAGCCCTTCTGCAGAGCCTTCTGAGCCCTTCTGTCTCATTGCTCTCTGCCACTGCATCCTGCCATGTTCTGCTACATAATAACAAGCCTTAATACTTTGAGTTTGTCCACCTGGAACCTGCCTTGTCTCAGTTTACCAGAGGATTGGCAATAACTGCCCCACGTGATAGGCTTGCTTAGCCAGCGCAACGCTGTACCTGTCTGCACATCTGCAAGACGTCCTGTCTGCCCCTCTGCAAAGCTTTGTGCTGAATCTGGAGTCCAAGAGGAACCAGGATCAAGTCAGAGATGTTCTGCCTCTCTCCCAGCACCTTGTTAATGCCTAGGAAGACTAGAGGGATAAGAAGACATCAACAGAACTCCCTGTAAGTGTTTGGGTACTGTCTGTAAACTGTAGTTAGCCCCAGGAGTCCAGAGATAATTTTTTTGTGAGTAAATACTAAAAATCCTCTTTTGCACAACTCTGTGAACTCTTAAGTGAATCTGAATGCCTTCTGCCTTAAGCAGAAAGGAGCTTCTTGAGTCCCTCTAGTGGACAAGCAGTACAATTGACAACAAGAACCTCTTTCCAGTTCTAATGGTTTAATGTTTGTTATATTGTTGCTAGTTATTTCTTAAATGTTCTAAATTCTCTGTTCTCATATGTGTAATGTTTTCATGACTGTTGCAAAGAACCTATTATAGAATTGTGGCTGGTAGCTAGACTCCTGAATATCAGTCAATCAACTATTTATCTTGGAAAATCCAATCTCGCACTGCAGTACCTGCCATTACAATGCCAAAAATGGATTGAAAGTTTCACAGATTCACAGATTACTTTGAGTTGGAAGAGACCCTAAAAGGTCATCTTGTCCAACCACCGTGCAGTTAGCAAGGATACCTCCAGCTGGATCAGGCTGCCCAGGCCCAGAGTGATTCCTTGAAAGAAAAAAAAAAAAAACATTAACGGCTGGTGAACCCTAGTTTTGGGTAGCAGTACAAAGACAGTGCTTCAAAGTTGGATTGGTGTGTGAGTTTTGCTACCTTGACCAATACGACTCACCAAGTCATCCTGATAAAAGGAGAGGTGAGTAACAAAGGACTACAGTTTCAAAACTGGTTATAGGTGGTGTTACAGTACTCTGGGAATTTTCTGATGTTCAATGGTAGAAATGGGAAGTAATGAGAAAGACTGATGGTAAATGATTTAGTAATAAATAGTATAAAACACTGCTAAGCCTGTGAGAACTTGAATCTATGAAAGAGTCTGTAAATGGAGGAAAGCAGACAGAAAGAGAGATGAAGAAAGATAAATGATTCTGTAAGGAAGCAATGATGGCACTGCTGAAGAGTGATTAAATAAGGTGGACATGTCCATCATTTTGAAAGCCACTCTAAGTAGAAAGACAGATTATTAAATACTAACTGAAGAATTGTTTCAATGTCCAGTCAGAGTGGAACCCAGAGAGGACTGAGAAGAATGTGTTCTGAATTTTTTTAAAAAGGAGACTTCTTTCTTGAGTACTTGCTGGGAAAGATGTTGGAGTAGCAGATAATGTATTTTGCAGAAAGGAGATCTATGAACTAGATGGTTAAGAGAGTACAGTTTTGAGGCCTACAAGGATAGGCTACTAAAGCAGTATGAAGGAAGGAGCTTTTTTAAAGGATGTAGGTACAAGGGAAGACCTAATTGAACAAAGTCTGGAAAGGCAAAAAAAGGAGAAAACACCAACAGAAGAAACACATATTTGAAACGTAAGATGTGTCCTAATAGCCATGAAGAGAGAAGGGATTGCCAGCAGGACTAGGAATCGGAGAGGATGTAGAGAACAATGAACTTGCATATATTAGTGGTTTTTTTGCTGGAGTCAGATAATTTCCAGACCATTTGTGGTTTATGTCTTAGAACAAATGTCTGGAAAGTGTCCAGATTTAGTCTTAGTAAATGTACAAAGCAACTGAAATTAACTGTTTTTTAATGAACACAAGTTAAGAACCTCTTCCTCTGTGCTTGCCAAGTGAGACCCTCCCAAATGTGGATGTAGGTTAGCTAAACCTTTAAAAAGTAGTTTATTGTCCATCTCTTACAGTTTTTCAGGCAAGGTAAAATATGCCATTGAATGATACATCCTAGATCAATAACAAGGCATGTTGTTCCATGCAGGAGTTAATGGGCAAGATTCTGTCCCTTTTTATGGAAGGGATTCTGAAAAGTCTACCTAAATGGTTGGTTTCAGTTTTACTTTTTTTTCTTTTTTCATTTTCTGCGTATGGAGACATTCTTTATAGAATTATATGTTCTTTCTGTTCAGAATATGTAGTATTTTCTTGCAAGAAAGATTTCTGACTGCATGACTTTCTATTAGTGTGATTACTTAACAAAAATACATTAAGTAGGTGAATGATTAACCTCCAGGCGGCATAAAGTGATAGCACCTCAGTGAAATGTTTCAAAACAACTGACAATCAAACATAAAGGGTGTGTGTTGGTGCCCAGACAACCCTTCAAACCCACCTCATTCATTCCTTTAATGCACAGCACTTCCAAACCATAAGTTTTAATAGTAGAGACAGCTAAGCAGAGGTGGAAGCCAGTTACGTGTGAAATGCATGGCTTTCTATGAAGCAGCAATCTGCATTATGAGGATGCCAACACTTGCAGACTAGGATTCAAGGATAACCTTGAAGATGACATTATGTAGATCATTGTGTCTTGATTATATACCTGAGGTCCTATTTTCTTTCCTGAGAAGGTGCAAATAGCTGTGAATAGCTCCATACCTTGGCCAGTTGAAATTGCAGGAAATAACAAGATCTAATTAGATAAAACTTAAATTATTGCAACCTTGTTAACATCCTGCATGAAAGATGAGAACTACCAGTTTTATTCCTAGCTTTGCTATGGCAATTCACAGAATCATAGAATGGCAAGGATTGGAAGGAACATGCAAAGCCTGACTAGTTCAAGTCCATTACCAAAGCAGGTACACCTTGATCAGGTTGCACAGGAACAGGTCCAGGCAGGGTTTGAAAGTATCCAGAGAAGGAGACTCTTCAGCCTCGCCACAGCCTAGTCCACTGCTCCATCTCCTCAATGTAAATAAGTTTTTCCTTAGGATTAAGTGAAACTCCTGTATACATGTTGCCCCTTGACCTGTCACTGAGCACTACTGTAAGGAGTCTTGATGTCCAGCATTTAGATATTTGTAAGTATTGATAAAATCTCCTCTCAGTCTTCTTCAGGATGAAGAGCCCCAGGTTTCTTAGCCTCTCCTTGTAAGAGAGATGCTTCAGTCTCCTAGTCATCTTTGTGGCTCTCCATTCCCTGTCCTCCTTGAACTGGGGAGCTCAGAATTAGATTCAGTGCTTCAGATCTGGCCTTACATGGGCAGAGTACAGGGAGAGGAGTACGTCACTTGACCTTCTGGCCACAGTCTTCTTATACACCCTAAAATACTGTTGGCCTTCTTGGCCATGACAGTATATTGCTGGCTCATGGTGAACTTGTCCAACAGGACTCCCAGGTCCTTTCCCACATAGCTGCTTTAAAGCAGGTCAGACCTGTACTGATGCATGGGGTTATTCCACCTCAGGATTCTGCACTTGCCTTTGTTGAACTTCATGTCCAGCTGTGCAGCCTGTGCAGGTCTTGCTGAATGGCAGCACAGCATTTTGGTGTGTCAGCCACTCCTCCCAGTTTTGTATCAATAGCAAACTTGCTGACACTGTTCCTTCATCTGGGTTGAAGGTGAAGGTATTAAACAAAACTGGACCCAGCACTGACCCCTGAGGAACACCACTACCCACAGATCTCCAGTTAGATCCTGCACTGTTGATCACAACCCTCTGTGCTCTGTTATTCAGCCTTTTCTTAATCCACCCCACTGTCCACTTAACTAACCTGCACTTCCATGAGGATGTTATGTGAGACACTGTCAAAAGCCAAAAAACTTTCCTTTGTGATGAGCAATTGTTGAATATACTCTTGCTGACCCATACCATTCTTCAGGTACTTTGCATGAATTAAGGCACTGTTCTTTGGGTTAAATGCTTGTTCTCCCCTGTACCTAATTTTATGTGTGTAGCAGAATGTAGCCTATGTCCTCAATATAAGATACTAAAGAAATACAAAGATTAGTAATACAATTAAAAAATATGCTAATGAGCATGCAAAAATCAATCCTGCTCTGAAAATAAACATATTTGATTATCTAAAGCTAACTAGAAGTATGAAACTGAAAAAAGCAGCATCTGTGCCAGATATAATATATACCAGGACAGTGTAGGAAGATGAGATTTGCACAAACATAATGTCATCAAAGTAGTGCACTGGTGGAAAAAAATCAACACTGCAGACAAGAGCCTAGGAATACAGGTGACCTTTATGAACCAGTATTTTTTGCCCAGGGCTTGTGTTGTTTTAGCACTAAAAACCTTTTCAGTTTAATGCAGCTTAAGTTTTGCAATAGAAAATGCTGATACTCATGTTCTTCTTCTTAGTTGCTGCTACTGTATGTTTTGTTATCTGGTAAAAGGCTACTCCGTGTTCTTATGGAAACAATATTGAGAGATATTTAGATTCAATCATAGAATTGGTCAGGGTTGAAAGGGACAACAAGGATCATCTAATTCCACCCCCCCTGCTGTGGGCAGGGACACCCTACCCTGGATCAGGCTGCCCAAAGCCTCATCCAGCCTGGCCTTAAACACCTCATGGAATGGGGCCTCAACCACCTCCCTGGGAAACCCATTCCAGGGTCTCGCCACTCTCATGCTCAAGAACTCCCTCCTCACGTCCGGCCTGAATCTACCCACTTCCAGCTTTTCTCCATCCCCCCCTAGTCCTGTCACTGCCTGTTAGCCTAAAAAGTCCCTCAGCTTTTTTGTAGGCCCCCTTCTTTTATTGAAAAGCATCTGACAATTAGGTCACCTTCAAGCCTCCTCTTCTCCAGACTGAACAGACCCAACTCTTTCAGTCTGTCCTCATAGCAGAGGTGCTCCAGCCCTCTGAGCATCCTCATGGCCCTTCTCTGGACATGCTCCAGCATATCCACATCCCTCTTGTAATAGAGGCTCCAGAACTGGATGCAGTACTCCAGGTGGGGTCTCACCTGAGTGGAGTAAAGAGGGAGAATCACCTCCCTTGACATGCTGGCCACACTTCTCCTGATGCAGCCCAGGATCTGGTTGGCTTTCTGGGCTGAAAGTGCACACTGCTGGCTCATTTCTACCCAACTGTTCTCATGACATCTTTGTGTTGTCCTTAAAATGGCACATTTCAACATGCTAGCTAACTTGCAGTACAAGGGCCAAACGAGTCAGGGAGACTGAAAACAAGCTCCTTGGTTTTGAAGTTGGTAGAAGCTGTTTCAAGTGCCAGCTTAGGGTTTGTATTGAGTAATTGTTGACATACATCTTCACAGGTATTTCAGATCTTTAGTTTCCCTTAGTTCTGTGAGAATGAGTTATTTTGGAGTACACACAGTGATGCGAGCTCTGTTATGCTGACAAAGGTCTAAACTGGAGACCTCATTCTTTCTGACTACCATCCCCACCTTCACATTATGTAAGGATCTTTGTTTTCTAGACACAAAAGGGTGCTGAAAAAAGATAGATACTGTAACAATGACAAAAATCCTATTTGTGAATCTAAAACTTTCAAGTTTTCTCTCTCTTTTATATTTAGTATATCTCCAGTGTTGTTTAACGTCTGCCTCTACGATTACCCTTCTTGAAGAAAGTGTGGGAGTGATAGTTGCCTGGTGAAAATGGATGGTAGGGAAATTCAGGGTAGAATCCCGTTATCTTTTCTTTTAATATTTTTTTTTATTATTATATCACAACTTTTCTTGATTAATCCCATGCTACAGCTAGAGAAGGATCTTTTATTTGCTTGGCCTGACTTTCTCATTCTAAAAAGCACTTTGATTTGCATAGAAGGAATAGCATTGAAAAGATTACATGGAAAGGGGCTTATATGAGGGAAAGCTGATTGAGAAAGCTTCTTTTAAATAGTCTGGTCCTTTTAGTTTTGAATTATACATTAAATTAGTTCCTTATCCTTTCTTGTTACATTTCTCTGCCTTTGGCATGAGAAAAAAAAAAAAGGAAAGAAAAAAAGAGCAGCATTTCAATAAACCACAAAATTTGAAACACATCTCCCTCAAGGATCCTTTGAACCTGAGTATAGATTCAAGGAGGAGCTAGATGTTTCTGGTCATGTTTAGAGCTGGGGAAAGGTCAGCAGACCCAACCTTGTTTCTGCTTTTCTCCTGTGCTGGCAAAGGGCAGTAAGGGTGGAGTGCACAGAGCAGTTGCTCTCATCTGGACTGTTAGTTGGCTTAGAAGAAAAGTCTTGATGGAAGGCTTCTGAACCATCCCCAGGGGAACAGTATGTATCGGTAGAAGTAGATGGACTCATTTTCATAGAAAGCAATGAAGATACTAACGGTGGAATAAGATAAATAACATTCAGATGGAAGTGTTAAAGCCTTGGGAAGGCAATCCTATCCTCTTCACTAATCATTAAAAAAACCTCTATTAGGTAGCGTCTTTGCCTGCAAGAATTGGAAGGTAGAAGATTTTTTTCTGTTTTCCCTCCATTGTATAGTTATACTGTAGTTTTCACACAGGTAACACCAAGAGGCATAGCCTGTTCCTCTACTGATTCTTTCTCCAAAGTCTGTCATTTCTGGTGCTGTTGTAGAATGATGCTCCTGACCACCTTTCATTGTATAAATGGCAAAAAGAAAAGATGCAGAAAAGGAAATATTTTGTGTCACGGGTTTGCACATCATGGAATCTCAGATCTTATTTTGAGTCCAGAAGTCTTTTCTTGCTGATAATGAAAAACACTTGTCATGTGATATTTTTGCTGCTTCAGTAGGCAAATAACGTTCCTTCAAATTCATACACTTGCTGAAGAACCCTCTTCCAGTTCCTAGCTGGGTAAAGTGTATTTTACTCCATAAGTAATATACATAACATAATTATTTACACACTGATGTATTTTCTACCACCTCAAGAAAATGTGATACTCCTGTTCATCCCACTAACATGAATTTCTGCTTAACACTGAATACAGTTCAATGGCACTCATTTATTCTGGTAAGATGTGATAAATTAGTTACTGGATGTGTGAAATGAAGATAGGGTATGAATTTCATAATTACCTGAGACTTAAGCAGATATTTAGGTCTTCTCTGTTGAGTTCATTAGGCAGAGAGGAAAAGATCATGTCACAACTTGTGAGAACAAGGGCCAGTTTCTTTACAAAATTGAATTTCTGTCTAGATTTCCCAAATTCCTTGGATAACTGTTGTTTTTTTTTCAGTAGTCATACATATACTCCCAAAGATTTCCTTCTAACTTTGAGCAGTTCAACCAAGATACTCTGGTATAACATGACTTCTAATAAATTAGAGCATTTTTTTTCACATACAATTGAGAGGTGTCCCTTCCTATAAACTCGCTAGAGGGAATAAGCATTTCTGATTTGTCACAACAATTTCATCTAAGTCTGTAAGCTGTTATAGCCTACAATTTGAGAACAATTTAATTATGTGCACATTGCAATGGTAATAGGGAAGACTGTTATTGCTAGCTCACAGCAGAAATTTATACATGATAGGTAATGAGACAAAGCTGGCAGACAGTAGGAAGCTTGATCTCAGCAGTTTCCCAGTCTGATTGTGCTGGGTTTGGAGAAGCATGGGCATGTAACTGTTTTCATGGCCCTGTGGGTGCTTACAAATGGAAGCCACTCTGGGAGGTGCCATGAAGTCAATGGATATAAAATATACTTTGTGCCTCTTTGAGACAAGACACAAAGGACATAATCCCTTAAAAGAATACTTTCATAGAGTGATGTTTGACTTAGCTTCTATATGCACATGTAGAGTCTCAAAGAAGTAATATGGTGCCAGACAGTGCCAAACAGTGAATCAGCTGAAGTGCCCAGAGAGGGTGATGGAATTGTGGAGGTTTTTGAGCAGAACCACATCTGGCTCATTATGTGCTCTTCTTGCTTGTTTATCCTGTTTCTTATCCAAGGCTTTCTGACTTTTATATTGCTACCCTCTTCCAAGTGGGGTTGATTAGGTTTAACTACCTATGCTCCAACAATAGGTGAATAAGGGTATTGCTAGGACACTGAAGGGGTGCTGATCTTAGGCTACACATTGCCTTCTGATTTGATCCATTGTCAGTATCTATCCTACTGACTAGCATGAAGAGACCAATTTTGTCTTATGTAAAAAAGTGACTGATACAACACGTGTGTGGTGAGGATCAACACCAAACCTTTTATTTGCATTTTTCTGCCCAGCTCCAGGTTGAACTGCTAGAATACAGCCACTTGAATGAGTGTTTCATAGTTGTATTTTCAGCAGTTTTGTCTCAAAGTGCATCTTTCTGACGCTGGCCTTGTCAGATAACTCTTGAGCTTTGCACTTCTGGAGCATGACACTGCCAGCTCCTTCATAAAGTAACAGCTGTGCTCCAGTATCTGCTGGTCTCTTGTGCAATTTCTGAATGAATAGATGGCTGTGCTTTAGTAGTGTGTGCGAGAATTGGGTTTGACTGCCCTTATTTTGTTCTGTCATTGCCTATTGCACTTTGGAAGGTATACAGGGCTTGAAACTGTGGCTATCATGCCACTATGCCTTCCGTTTCCATTTCTGTACTGCTCAATGTCTCCTCTTCATCACTTGTCTTGCAGAAAAGTATGTGTAATGAAAGGAGACCTAGCTTTTGCAGTGTGATGTTCCTGTTCAGAATCATCTGAGCACTGTGCCTGTCACACTAGCTCACATGATAAATGGAAGAAAATATTTTTTTCCTATATCTTTACAATCTCTTTCCATTTTCTTTTTATTTTACTTTCTTTTTTTCCCCTGATGTTTTGATGGTTCTCAGAGTAGGGCATGTCATAACTCAGCAGTGAAATCCACTGTGCCACGGGAACCATCATCCAGTAAGGCTAATTTTAGGCTCTGGCACTCTGACTTAGCAGAAGCAGGTGGATAGAGCTGCTATCCACAGAAATGGTAAGCATCTTGAGAAAAAAGCAGAAAAAGCCAAGTAGGAAAGCAATGCAACATATTATTTTTGCAAATGCCTGAACTCAGTAGAATAGTAGTTCTGAAAGCACGTAACATGCTGATTGAATCTGCCTGAATGTGTGCAGTAGCATCCATTGCTCGTTCAGCCATAACGATGAAAACTGTTCCATTTTATTCTCTCACTCTCTCCTTTCTTTTCCCTTTGCAGCATGGCATCTTCTGTACCTTCCTCTTTGTGACCTCTTTGCAAGTGGTCTTTGCCAAATGAAAATGCTGTCTATAATAGTTACACTCAGAAATAACATTGCAGGCTGTTAATAGCATTCTATGCAGGAGTAAGCCATTGGTTTTGAAAATGTGTGCTCTGTACAAGACTGGGCAATATGTCATAACTCTGACTCCTTGAATGTGGATCACTGCTTCTGCACTATCTTCACAGCGGCAAAGCAACAATGTGCTGCCACTGCAGGTCAAATTCACTGCATATCAAGTTCCCTGTATTTCTTTCACAGTGACCTTTTGATTTTTAATTTTTTAAAGAATACTCACTTTGCATTTAAAACAAAAGTGTCCAGAACTGTAGAACAACTGCATGTGCGTTCCTGTTGCCTGGGGGGAGTTTGGCTTTGTCTTCCACTCTGATTCTAGGTTTTAAGGTCCTTTCAGTGCTCCCTGACAAAGTTGCATTATCTCTGAATTTTATGGAAGTATCACTAAGGCTTACTTGTTTAGATAGCTTTTAGATGAACTATGTGTCTGACATCCTGGGAGATGGTGGAGTCACCATCCCTGGAAATGTTCAAAAAAAGCCTGGATGAGGCATTTAGTGCCATGGTCTAGATGACTGGATAGGGCTGGATGATTCTATGATTCTCCACTAAGTCTCATAGTTTGTTGTCCATTTTTCCTAATTGTGCTGTTCAGTGTTGTTGTGGTGGTTTTTTTGTTTTCCTGGTGTGAGTTTTCAACCACTTCCTAAAAATCCCAGATGAGACACTGATCCTAATGTTCCTTATTTGATGCTGGTTCAAGACTCAAGTAAAGCAGTTTGTTGGACTTGGGAACCAACATAGACTCAATGCCTCCTTTTTCAATGCCAGAGATCTGTAAAACAAGATTTCTTGCTGCTGCTTGTTAAAGGGAGGTTTGAATATGGGTTAGAAGTGAATTGTAATGAGGCCAATATAAAAATTATTAAATAGCTTATTAAATGTATAAAGAAAATTTTCCCAAACTTATTTACAATTAACACACAGAGATTCTGTTATGAAGTTGGTAATACTATCTTTGCAGAATGTATATACAATCAGACTGATTAGAATGATTTTAGGAAAGGTTTTAGAAATGTAAACTATTGAAGAGAGTCCTGGAGCATGAACAAGCACTTAAATGTTGAAGATCATACAATGTCAGATGCTGGAAGGGACCTCGAAAGGTCATAGAATCAACCAGGTTGTAAGAGACCTCCAAGATGATCCAGACCAACCTATCGCTGAGCCCTACCCAATCAACTAGACCATGGCACTAAGCGCCCCCCTGCCAGAGCAGGATCAGCTAGAGCAGATCACACCAGAACACATCCAGACAGTTCTTGAATATCTCCAGAGGGGGAGACCCCACAACCTCCCTGGACAGCTGGTTCTAGTGCTCTGTCATCCTCACGGTGAAAAAATTCTTCCTCAGTTTCACATGGAACCTCCTATGCCTCAACTTCCAGGCACTGGCCCTTGTCCTGTCACTGGGCATCACCAAGAAAAGGCTGGCTCCATCCTCCTGGCACTCACCCTGTACATATTCACAAACATTAATGAGGTTGATGGGGACTGGGGTAGGGAACATGAATCTTCCTCTCCCACTCTCCAGCCTAAGCCCCTCTGAATGGCAGCCCAACTCTCTGGTGCATCAGCCACTCCACCCAGCTTGGCGTCATCAGTACATTTGCTGACAGTGCACTCCATGCCCTCATCTAGGTCATTAGTGAATACATTGAATCATACTGGTCCCAGTACTGACCCCTGAGGAACACTACTAGTTACAGGCCTCCAGCTAAACTCTGTCCCACTGACCACAACTCTCTGACTTAGAATAGAATAGAATAGAATCAACCAGGTTGGAAGAGACCTCCAAGATCATCCAGTCCAACCTATCACCCAGCCCTATCCAGTCAACTAGACCACGGCACTAAGTGCTTCATCCAGTCTTTTCTTGAACACCCCCAGGGATGGTGACTCCACCACCTCCCTGGGCAGCCCATTCATCTTGACACCCACCCCTCAGATATTTATAGATGTTGGGAAGATATCCTCTCAGCCTTCTCTTCTCAAGACTAAACAGCCAAAGTGAATGATGATTTATTTTTTCCTTGTGGTAAAAAATATTCAAACATATGCAAATAGGTCTTAATTTATAGTCTAAGAAAGGAATCTCAATTCTTTTCAATCCTTCCTACTGTATCAATGTGAATGAAAACACTTTGTCCCTGAAACAAATTTGATGGAAACAGCATGTTTATGAGAAGTCAGCAGATGTTTGCTTATACAGTAGGGTGCATGGTAAGAAAATACTTCTGACTGGATGGAAGGAATGTGGAAACCATTTGTCTACACAGTAAGGTGAGTGTTGGAGATGCTTAACAATTTGCTTTGATGATGGTGTGCATTTTCTAATTTATTGGATGCTTGCTTCTTTCATAAAGTAAATTATGTATCATTTATCTTGCTGGGAGCCTGGTGTCTTTGAGTTAATTTAGTGATTATTTTCTTAGATAATCTACCTGCTAGGAAAGTATGATGTGATCAATACAGGGAAGTAGTCTGTCTATTAAGGATTTATGTACGTACATGTACAATACACACCCCACCAGGCTTGACCTCTCCTCTCAAAAACATTCAGATTTGGTTTTGGGAGTAAAATACCTTATTTCACATCTTTTGGCATTTGATGCTGATGGCAGTAAGATTTATAATGGCAAAAGGATCAGACTGATCGATTCTCACACTCATCTACCCAAAGAATTCACAAATGTGGGAAATTAGCACTGATTGTTCAATAAGCTCCATGAATCTGAAGCCATGAATCAGTGTGCCTGCAAGAGCAGGGCCTCAACTAGTTCTGCAAGGACCAATTAAGCATGTGCTTAACTCTGAGCCTCTGATAATCAGCTGCCACAAAACAACACAGAATCATGGAATCATTTAGTTTGGAAAGGACCTTTAAGAAAGGGACCTGAGGGTACTGGTAGATAGTAGCTGAAGATGAGCCAGCAGTGTGCCCAGGTGTCCAAGAGAACCAATGGCATCCTGGCCCATATCAGGAACAGTGTGGCCAGTAGGACAAGGGAGGTTATTCTTCCCCTGTACTCAACACTGGTCAGGCCACACCTTGAGTACTGTGTCCAGTTCTGGGCTCCTCAATTCAAGAGAGATGTTGAGGTACTGGAACATGTCCAGAAAAGGACAACAAACATGGTGAAAGGCCTGGAACACAAACCCTATGAGGAGAGGCTGAGGGAGCTGGGATTGTTTAGCTTGGAGAAGAGGAGGCTCAGGAAAGACCTCATTGCTCTCTACAACTACCTGAAGGGAGGTCATAGCCAGGTGGGGGTTGGTCTCTTCTCCCAGGCAACCAGAAACAGAACAAGGGGACACAGGCTCAAATTGTGCTGGGGCAGGTATAGGCTGGATGTTAGGAGGAAGTTCTTGCCAGAGAGAGTGATTTGCCATTGGAATGGGCTGCCCAGGGAGGTGGTGGAGTCGCCATCCCTGAAGGTGTTCAAGAGAAGCCTGGCTGAGGCACTTAGTGCCATGGTGTCCTTGATTGGCTAGGGTTGGGTGCTAGGTTGGGCTGGATGATCTTGGAGGTGTCTTCCAACCTGGTTGATTCTATGATCTCTTGGCCATACCATTTCTGACACAAATCAGGATGCTGTTGGCTGCCTTGTTCACCTGGGCACACTGGTGCATCATAATCAGCTGGCTGTCAACCAACAACCCCAGATCATCTTTCCACAGGTCATCTTTCCAGTCAACCTTCCCAAGCTTGTAGCATTACATGGGATCGTTGTGACTTAAGCGCAGAACCTGGCACATGGCCTTGTTGAACCTCATACAACTGGCCTTGGGTATATAATAGATAGTGTATCTTTTATAGCTGTTGTTATACAGCCTTCTCCTGCTTATTGCAAAGGGTGTGGAGTAAGGCCTTATATTCAAAACACTGGCTGATTTACCTGAGTGCTTACAGGATCAGCTGGTGTTCCCTTATATACAAAGCTACTTGAATCCTCACAACTCCTGTTCACTTGCTTTAGGTGCTTAAATTTTCCTTAATAATGTTTTCTAGGAAACTAATGTCTCCTGCTGGTCATGCCTAGCAGTACACTGAATGAAGCATCAGCAGCACTGTGCTTGAAAATAGAACTATTCCTTCATCTCTCTGCTCTGTAACATCTAATGCAAGACATATTTCTGGAATATAGCAAACACATGGGTCCCTGCACCAAGGCAGATGTTTTAACCTACATCATTTTATTCAGTGATTTAGTCATAAGAACTGTCACTTTGGGGATGGGAGACTGAGATTGGTTTTCTCTCTGCCTGAGAAGATTTGGAGTTGCATCTCCCATACTAATGGTCTAAATATCAGTCAGTCAAATATCACTGGGTGAATAATCTCTTTTTCCCTTTGAAACTATACCAGATCATAGAGGAAAAGTAAGTGACCGTGCAAATCTGGTTGGGAAGAAAATGAGGACATTATTGCTTCATATTTATAAAGCTATGGTGGAAATGGGAGGAATATTTTGAGTCAGTCAACTCTATGTGTATATGCACTGAAACATTTAGACATTGGAACTCAGGTCTCCCCTTTGCCAGATAGGTGGCACAGACATCTGTCTTTCTATGGAGTTCATAATACAGCAAAGGTTCTAAAATGTTACTGCTCTATGATGCTTGATATCTGTTGTAAGGGCCAACTGCTTTGATAGTCTAACACTGACTTCTTGCAATTGCTGGTGTTTTATAGTTAGCAATTATGGGAATTATCTATAATAATTTATTTTTTGATATACCCCATTCTCTTAGGTGAGTAATGATAGCTTAGGATTTAATTATCACAAACCCAGAGCTTTCTTGCTTCTAATTTTAGTCTTTCCCACTACACCAGCCTCTCATCTGTTCTGCTTATCTCAGCTGCAGTATGGATGGAATATATTTGTGTTTTCTAACTGTCCATTCCTAAGATTTCTATCTTTTGTGTCAGTGGCAATTTTGTTCTCTGAGCTGTTTTAATTTGCACACCATTCTGTAAACCTTGTTGGTAGCTTCCCCCCCCCTGCCCCGTTCAGCATTATTTTTCCCCAATTTAATATATTTTTAAAAGCATAACTAAACCCACATTTTAGGACCACTCTTTTAAAGCAATACCGCTTCCTTTGTGAGATCCTTATGTTTATGAATCTTTTCAGACTGTAAAGCAAATGGAAAAGTGACACTAAAAAAGAAGCTGCCAACAGTGCAAACCAGAAATTTAAAACTTGCTTGCTTGCATCTAGGCTGAATCTGTGTTTGTAAAAAGTGTTGATTTTTTTTTTTTTTTCTGATGACAGGCTTTATCATTGGAATTCTTGTCTCCTTCATTTTCTTGTTGATGTGGCAGCCCTACATAGCCAGTGTTTTGATTCTCTCCTGTTTGATTCTTGTATTCTTGGCTTAATAGTGGTGATTGAGGCACAATTCCCCCTCAAAATAGCCAAGTGTTTCCAACTCTCCAAAATGTATTAAATTTTGCTATGTTGTTGCTTCTTGCTGAATTCCAGTGGAACAACCTGCCTCTGGCACCGTGTTACAGCACAGCAAGTAACACTCTTGAGATCTGAAGAATAAACAAGAACTGGCTGCAACTGATGAGCAATGTGTGCAGCTTTTAGAGTGTGGCATAGAAGTAACAGCCATATAACTTACTTCTCTTTATTTTCCTAAATCAGAATATACATAGAGAGCTTTTTGTACATGGTGTCCATAGCAGATGCCAATGAATAAAATTATGACTCTAAACCTCTTTGCTTGACATGATGTCCAAGACTAATCTTTCTGTCACATGGTATCATACATCTGGACATGCAGCAGCTGTTTATGGGAGATTCCCTCAAGGGTAGAATCACTCCAAGTGATTGATGTATACAGGAAATTATGGCATACTAAAGTTAGAAAATACAATTTCTAAATAGAAGTTCTTGCTGGGAGGCATATGTCTCATTTAAAGTTGTTAGGCTATGTATTGTTAAATCTTGAGAGGACAGGAGTGAAAATGAAGCTAGATACCTAGGAAGAAACAAGCAACAATTTTCCTGGGGCATGGCACTGTTAAGTACAGAGCATGCATTGCCAGTCACATGGAAGATTGCAGTAGCCATTCGAAATCAACTGGGTTTAAGCAGCACGTTTGTGAGAAACATGATCGTCTTCTCAGACTAGGCTGGACAGCAGATTCCTCTATAATGAATTTCAGAGCATTGCTAGCCTCCAGCCACTAGCATTAGGCTGATAGATTTACCCTGCATTACCATGGTGAGCTTGAAATTTAGATTCCAGCCTTCTGTATTTATTGTGAAAAATACTTCAACATTTCAGAGTATAGAAAAATGTGGAGCTACTTTATGCTGGGTTTGGGAGCACCAGTAATTTAAGTTAGTGAACAAGTCCAAGCTATCAATGTGTTTGCATGGTGGACAATGAGTGGAAGGAATGCAAATGTTCTCGGAGTGGTGCTGCACCTTTGGTATTTTCCTCCAATTCTCTGCCTCTGTGAGTTGTTAACGTTGATGAACATTAATAACACAGACATAACACTACCTGATATTGAAACCCCTCACCTCAGCAATGCTATTGTGAGCCACAGAATGCTTTGAGCACAGATGAATTTCCACTCTACATTAGAACTCAAAAACTTCTACCACCTTCAAAGTCACGGTCTTTGATTTCAAGATGCTCAGTGATCTGAGCCCTAGATACCCAAAAAGTCAACTAAAATTCAGGATTAGAGTAGTCACAGGCTACTGCTACAGGTAAATTCTCCTCAGTAAGGGGGAAACTTGCATGTGTTAGAAGAACTTTTGCTGGGTCAGACTGTTGTCATGGTAGACCTCAAAACTATCTCGGAAATCATTACAATCACATGCTGCTAACTGGCTTTGGTAAGACAACTATGATACAGGAAACATCAAATGAGTAACTTTAAAAAATCAACATGGAAACTTCATCTTCTCTGAGTAATGCAAGAAGTAGTTAACCTTGAAAAGACAACTGAAGAAGCTGAAGCTCAAGCCTCAGAAGAAACCACTTTTGTCCTCATAGCTGGCCACAGTCAGCAAGTAATTTGTGACAAGGTATTTCTCTTGATAGATGGCTGAAATTTTAATACATCCTACTTATGTTGCCTTTATAAAGGGCAACATGGATAGAAGTCCTTTTCCTGTTTCAGCTACCAATTCAGTGGGAATTCTTCAGCATATGTCTTTTCAATTTTCAGGTTTCGTACCTGTAAAATGGAGACAATTGAACTATATATTTTTCACACTATTTTTTTCAACAGCTAAAGATAAGTGGTTTCTGTGGACTTTCTGAAATAGAATAAGTTGAATGTAAATGCTTTTTGTGTTCTTAAATGCCTCATGAAGTGGGTAGGATGTAAATAAGTAGTGTCCTTATATTGTTGATAAATAGAGACACATAACTACTGTATCACTTTGCTCTGATAACAGAGCTGAGCAAGGTCATTTGCTAGTCAAGGTTCAAACTGTTTCCAAGCTCCTTACAAAATGGGAGAGGTCCCTAAAAAATGGACTTGTATGTTCTAATTTTTATATATGTAATAATAATAATAAAAAAATTTTTGCCCCTCCAGGTAGAATTTTGTATCTAGAGCTGTGAATGCTGAGCCAAATTTCAAGCTAGCAAGCAGAGTAAGGATACAGAAGCAAACCTTGATGTATTTCATGTCTGGTTAATCACACAGCTGTAGAGAAGAAACCCATGTCTCTGCAGTCTGCTCAGTTTGCCTCTCAGGCAGCATGAGAATCCTCTAATTTTGCTGTTTCACTCATGCTGAAGCCAGTACCATTCAATTTAGACTGAGCTCACAGGCAAGTTTTCAAACTTCCAAAATAATTGTTTCAGCAACTGGAGAAATGCATTTAGCAACAGCTGTTTCTGTAGTTACATTAAACTTTTCGTGTCCCTTATTAGCTTCAGAATAACTACATTCTGCCACTCATCTAGGACATTTTCTTACACAATATCCAGCTATGAACTAACATATCCTGAAACCACTTCCCTGAAAAATCCTAGAGCTTTGTCTCCATGAAAAATGAGAGGCCACATTCAAGTTACTAGACACATCACATTCAAGTTATTAAACCTATTGCTTTGCATTTATGAGTTCTAACATAGCTATGTCTGACTCAAAAAAGAGACACACTGTTTGTTTTTACTGTCATCAGTTGATGACAGGTCTAACACATCAGGAATAGGATTTCAGCCCACTCTATGCTACTAAGACAATTTCTGCCAGTTAGTGAAAGATCTGGACTTTCTGAAGCACAGCAATTGCTTCATCACACCAAAAGCTCTGGCAGTTTCATGTTGGTAGTGAGCATAGTCGGCACAATGCCACAGGGAATATGACTTTTCCCTCAGAATCCCACTGTGTGGCTTGCAGCATGTTCTCTCTTTCACAGCTGCTGCATTTCAGCTTACACTGTTCTCAAACACAGAAAACGCACATTCCTTCTGATCTTACTGACAGATGGGGCATTCTGTTTCCTAGCATTACCATACCATATCAGTGGCAAAATGTCTTATCGTTGATTTAAATACACTTCAATATAAATAACTCTTCTTATGGAAGGCATTCCTGGTTTTCTGTATTCCTGGTGTCCAGTTACAGATTGGAAATGTTCTCAAATGGTTATTTTGCAACTGATCATGAAAAAGGCAAGCTAAGGGTTCAGGTTCTGAAGTAAACCTTATTAAAGTGAAATGAAAATCTCATTGACTTTTAGAAGACTTTAGACCTAACATGTTAACAACAGAGTAGAAATGCATGCCATTATTTTTTTTCTTGGCGGGGGTGATCATGGGTGGTGTTATGTTTTGTTTTGGTTTTCAGTAATGAAATGAAATTAACTTTTATATTTGAGTTTAGAAATCTCAGTTAGGGTAAACAAAGGTCTCCAGTAAACCAAAGTAAACTCTTCATAGTTCAGATCCTCATTTCCAATGGAACCCTATGGATTTGCAACAGAAATGCTAAGGTTCTTATGCATGAAGATAGAATGAAAAAATACATATGAAAAGCCAGAAAAAAACCCAATGTGATTAAAGGAATGTCATGAATTGTTAACCAAGAAAACATCTATTTTAAAATAGATGTAAAGCAAGATGAATACATTATTTACATCAAGACCAGAAGCCTGTTGTTCTGATAAGGCCACATCACAAATTATTTCTCAGCAGAAGCCTTGTGCTCTGACAGCAGGAGAAAGGCAACAAGCTACTGCAGACTTTGTGTGTCATCTTCTTCTATCTGTTATCCCAATGGGAATTTTGTCCAGCATTCATGGAGGAGGAAACACCACAGTATCCCAAGGTAAAAGATCATGAATATTCCATTTGAGTTTGAAATTTCTCCGGTTAATTTTTCCCTTGGGCAAAAAACTGGTATTTATTAGCCAGTCTTCATTAGGATTTTTTCCTACTTGCTAGCCTATAGTTCTCTGAAAAGAGAGATGATGTTTATCCACTAGACATAAATGTCAAGGAGAGTTTTGTTGAGTGAGACAGTCTGATAGAAACTCTTTGCTTTTGGAATAGTAAAAACCAGGCTCAGATCAAAATAAATTTTCATGGGTAAGGATCTCCTGATTTTACATGGGCCCCGAAATTTAGACCAGAATTTTGTAGATTAAATCATAGAATCATAGAATGGTTTAGGTTGGAAGGGATCTCAAGGATCGTCCAGCTCCAACCCCCTGCCATAGGCAGGGACACCTCCCACTAGAGCAGGTTGCTCAAGGCCTCATCCAGCCTGGCCTTAAACACCTCCAGGGAGGAAGCATCCACAACCTCCCTGGGCAACCCGTTCCAGTGTCTTACCACCCTCACTGTAAAAATGGTTTTCATTGAAAGTTCTTTAGACCTGTTTGCTTTGTTCCTCTTCCATGGACATCCAGAAGAAGGGCTGGAAGAAGGAACCAGAAAATTACAGAGCAGTTGGGGCCAGGCAACGTCACGGAACAGCTCATATTGAATGCCATCACAAAGCACCTATAGAATGGCCAAGGGATCAGGCCCAGCCAGCATGGGTTTAAGAAAGGTAGTTCCTGCCTGACAGCCTGATCTTCTTTAATGACCAGGATACTTGTCTGGTGAATGTAAGAAAGGCTGTGGATGTAGTCTATCTGGACTGCAGCAAGGCCTTTGACACTGTCTGCCACAACAAGTTCCTGGCAAAGCTGGCAGCTCGTGGCTTAGACAGATTCACTTCGATATGGGTCAAGAACTGGCTGGAAGACCAGGCCCAGAGAGTGGTGGTGAATGGTGCCACATTCAGTTGGCAGACAGTGACTAGTGATGTCCCCTGGGGATCAGTGCTGGGCCCAATCCTGTTCAACATCTTTACTGATAATCTGGATGATCAGTACATTTGCAAATGACACCAAGCTGGGAGCAAGTGTCAATCTGTTGGAGAGTAGGAGAGCCCTGCAGAGGGACCTTAACAGGCTGGATGGGTGGGCAGAGGCCAATGGGATGAGATTTAACAAGGCCAAGTGTAGGGTTCTGCACTTTCACCACAAAAACTCCAAGCAGTGCTACAGGCTAGGGAGAAAGTGGCTGGAGAGCAGCCAGACAGAAAGGGACCTCGGGGTGCTGGTAGTTAGTAGGCTGAACATGAGGAACAGTGTGGCCAGTAGGACAAGGGAGGTTATTCTTCCCCTGTACTCAACACTGGTCAGGCCACATCTTCAGTACTGTGGGCTCCTCAATTCAAGAGAGCTGTTGAGGTACTGGAATGTGTCCAGAGAAGGGTGATGAAGCTGGTGAGAGGCCTGGAACACAAACCCTATGAGGAGAGGCTGAAGGAGATGGGGTTGTTTAGCCTGGAGAAGAGGAGGCTCAGGGGAGACCTCATTGCTGTCTACAGCTACCTGAAGGGAGGTCGTAACCAGGTGGGGGTTGGTCTCTTCTTCCAGGCAACCAGCAATAGAACAAGGGGACACAGTCTCAAGTTGTGCTGGGTAAGTATACGCTGGATGTTAGGAGGAAGTTCTTGACAGAGAGAGTGATTTGGTGTTGGAATGGGCTGCCCAGGGAGGTGGTGGAGTTGCTGTCCCTAGAGGTGTTCAAGAGAAGACTGGATGAAGCACTTAGTGCCATGGTTGGCTAGGGCTGGGTGCTAGATTGGACTGGATGATCTTGGAGGTCTCTTCCAACCAGGTTGATTCTATGATTCTATGACATGGCTACTAACATAGTTACCATATTAAGATTGGGTGACCTATGAGGAAAATGTTGGCATTTTGCAGGAAAAAAGTATTTGATTTGTTTTTCCAAAAGTATGGTGATGGCTCTGTCTGCAACACTGGATGCTCATTGTCACCAGGCATTACTTTAAGGGCTGAGTAGCCATTCAGCTAAGTGTTTTTTTAACATTGTTAACCATGCTAAGTACTCATGTAATGGAGTCTGACAATAATTGCTAACTCATTTGAAAGCCATCCATCATTGTCAGGATATGGCAATACTCTACCTCATACATGCTTGCTCTCACCCTGCAGTCTGACATGTCTTCTTTCATTAAAGCACAATATCCCCATGTCTTTCTGACTTGCTTTGTTTTGTAATGTCATTTAATGTCATGACTGTGATAATTTTGTTTACAAAGTTTTCAGCATCCACCTCTACCAGTTTTTCTCAGAAAAAACTCTTTGCTTCCCCTTCAGTCACTTATAAAGTATAGTTAGTGTCTACAAAAGCCTTAATATCACAACATTTAATTTTCATAGCCGTGTTATTAAGCCCACAAGCTCCATAAGCAAGAATCCTGTACTTGGGAATGATTTTCTGACAGAAAATTCACTTTCTGCATTATCCAAATGTTTTGGAGAAAAAAACTGATTAAAACATTTTGTTTTGGCTTTGCTCATCTCCAAACACATTAATTGCTGTAAGATATAAGTAAACTATGTAATTATTGTAATGAAACATATTCCAACCCTATTGAGCAGGCCTAAATTGAATAATTTCAGTTGCACTTCTTACTGCCTTTAGACTTACTGTGTTGGACCCATTATTGCTGGAAATTATACATGCTGTATAAACTTACAAGTTTGCCTTTTAAATTAACTTGATAAGTTTCCTTTCATGCACCTGGTTACAACTGAGTAATTGGCACTCATGCTCCTCTGGTTTAAAGTGGTAGATATAACTGTTTAAGAGACTCCATTGGTCAAACTAGGACTATAACAAGCCTCTGGAGAAAGGTTTTCTGAATCATATGTTTAGATCTAAGTGTATAAAACCTGCCTAAGCTCCAGGCCACAGTAGTGCTGTCTTGGCAACCACTTGTGTGATGTGTATTTGTTTATAACCTGTGTAAATCAGTGTGTTATGTAAATGCCATTGGTTGCTATCAGTGTGCTTGGGTGGATAGGGAAAGTGCAGAGAGCTATGTATTAAAAGGGCCTCTTATGAGGTAGTTGGAACTGATTGCTGTTTTGCAGAAATACATGGTTTGCTGTATAAAACTCAGAGGGAAACTAGACATTGGAAAAAGGAGATCTGCTAAAATCCTTGGCATTTATGATTACCAGATAATGTGCTCAAACCAAACCTTCCCAGGTCAGGAACAAGAAATAATATTCAGAAAATCAAGTATTTCTGAGCTAGTTATATAAAATTTAATAAGCATGGATATCTGGTCTATGTGTGGAGCTTAGAATTTAGTATGAAACTGAAGGCTGTTGCCAACTGTTTGATCAGATAGGTCATGCTGTAAACTCCAGTGATTATATATTGGCTAGATTTCCAGTGATCACATCATGGTTCTAGACAACCAACTTAGAGACGGTAAGATACAGTCAACTGAACCTGCATCCCTTTGCTTCTTGGCAAATTGCTTTTTGATATGTTGCGTATAATAAAATCAAGTGCTGCAAAGAGTCTTCAACTGCTCATATTTATCAGAGGTTTTTACAGAAAACCACAGGCATATATTATAGCTAAAAATATATGTTTAACAATACCGCTTACTATCTTTGTAAGTCATGTGGAGGTTGAGAGCAAGCACACTCTGAAGTTTGCATATGGCACCAAAGTGAGTGGGGAGGCTGACACTCCAAATGGGACAGCCACCCTCCAGGAAGACCTGGACAGGCTGGATGAGAGGGCTAGCAAGAACTTTATGAAGTCCAAGAGGGACAAATACAGGGTCTTGCACCTGGAAATATATAACCCAGAATTGCAGCTCAGACTGGAATCCAGCTGCCTCAAGAGCAGCCCTGTGAAGAGGAACCTAGGAGTTCCTCCAGAGAAGAGTGTTCTGCAGTGGCAAAGAAATCCAACAGGATGCTGGGTTTCATCAACAAGGACATAACCAGCAGAGATAAATAAGTCACTGTCCCACTCTACTCAGTGCTTGTCAGCCCACACCTGGAATACTGTGTGCAGTTCTGGTCCCTGTCATAAAAAAAAGATGCGGACAGGCTGGAAAGTGTCCAGAGAAGGGCCATGGGAATGATCAGAGGACTGGAAGACCTGACATATGAGGAAAGGCTGAGAGAGCTGAGTTTGTTCAGCCTTAAGAAGAGAAGGCTTAGAGGAGACCTTGTTATCACATACCAGTACATAAAGAGTGGCTACTAGGACAATGGAGACTCTCTTTTGACAAGGTGTCACATAGAAAAGACAAGGGGTAAGGGGCAAAATTACTCCTAGGGAGATTTCAGTTAGAAAAGATTTGGACTAGCTCAGAAATTGTGGGGGAGTCAGAGCCTGCATCAACAAAACCAGAGCACTGTGGCTGTTACGTACCCTAAGCCTAGCAGCTGAAATGAGATATTATATGGGGGACCTTACGAAAATTGCTAGGGTCAAATCCAGTACAGACTCCCTTAGGCAACCCTCCCCATAGTTCATTTTGTATTCTGTTGTTTTGGAAGCACACAAGCAGATGTGCAGTTGTTGGTGTGTCATAGGTGCTCAAGGCAGTGGATATGTCTTGTACTTTCTTTCACACAAGTTTATTTTCTATTTGTGTGCTGCATTGTATCAGTTTTTCTTTCCTTGGTATGTACTATGCAAAAAAAAATCTCAGCTTTCAAAGATCAGAGAAGGCAAACAATTTCCTCAAGGGTTTGAAAGGAAATAGTGACAAAGACAAAAAAAAAAAGGCCTGTGAACCTTTTTGCCTTAACTTTTTGACAGTGCTTCTTTTCAGAAACAGCTCCAGCACCACATAGTCACCACTGTTTTTAAGAGAGGAGCTGTCTGCCAAACTGAAAGAGGTTCAATTAAAGAAAAGACAATCAGCTCTTTATGATTTCCTGCAGGAAAAGTAATGACATATCTCAAATTTTCATACGGGTGTAGCTGACACTGGTTTAATTTTGCTCCATATAAAACAAGAAACTGAGAGCTTGACAGTAATGAAGCATTCTTTTTATCTTTTACAAATCAGACAATTAGTAGTTTTATGGCCTAAAAAGCACATTTTTAAACCTTGTGTGAGGATGTTATCATTAGGCCTATTTTGGTGTCACCTTTACTAGTAAAAATGAATGAAATCTCTTCTGAATCTGTTCCTTTCTGAAGGGGGAAAGATCCTTGAAAACAAACTAACTGAGAAACTTGTTTCAGAAGATGTGCAAGTCTTGTGGCAGCTAAAGCACAAAGGAAAAGTGCCTGTGTACTCTCAGGTTAGGTTTGTGCTTCACACAGCTGACCTTTTTCTGAAAGTTTTGTATAGAGCTCGTGAGTTGTCAAGACCTGTTTGACACCAAGAAAAGTGCTGGTCAGTCTCTCTGAGCCTTTACTGAAAAGGTTTAAATACCTTTTACCTGGGACTCTTTTCCCTAAAATCTTCACCCAAAAACCTCAGAAGACACGTCCTCATTTTTCTCCCCCATCTTTCTGTGCCAGGAAAGTCCAACTTTATCAGAGGGGCAAAAAGAATCATACTAAATAATCACTTTAGGAAAACACAAGTAATAGGATTGAATTCCTGCTAGGGCATCCTAAACTACAAAGAGCTGATAAAATATCAGGTTATTACTTTTCTGCACTTGTGAGCCAGGTTTCAGAGTTGATGGTTTCAGCTTGGAGAGCATCAGCCTCTGAGCAAATCTTTATGCATTTGCCATACCCAGGACCCAGTACCTTTTGATGTTAGAACAGTGGGCTGCTCAGTGGGAACCCAGGCTGCTTCCAATTTGCTTGTTTTGTCTTCCAGCAGATGGTTGTGTATTTCTTCCTAAACCAAACAAGGCACCTAAGATTTTTAAAAAGACAAATATTTATTGAAATTACATTTGCAAACTGGATGTAACTTGACAGCTTTGCAGATTTTTATTTTATTTTTTTGACCTGGGCAACATGGTTCCTGTTGCCAGAAAAAAAAAAAAAGAGCATTTGCTATTACTGTCTGAATAGCTGCCACATCTCACTGTGTTCAAAATGGGATTCAGTCACATTGATAGAGCTTTCCTGTGACTCTATGTATGAAGACAAATCTTACCTCTGAAGTTTAAAGTGAAAACTCTTCAATCTCAAAGTAGTAGTTAAATGCTTAAGTTGAAGCATACTGCTGCTTAACTGCTTGTAGCCAGTAGTTTGAAGACTAAAATTTGATACCAATTATGCTTTCACACCTCCAGTTTTTTTATCAGAATTACCCTCTGAAAAACAAATCTCTTCCTCATTCTGCATTTTACCGTGATGCCTGGCCCTGAGCTTACTAACATCAAGAGATGTTTGAGGATTAAGCTTTTAAATTTGTCTCCTTTGTGGTGTGCCTGATAGATGTTGTTGCAGAACTCAGTAAAGCACAAGCAGCACTAAGAGAGATAAATGCCTTATTTTTATTAAGGTACCAAACCACTCACTGCTGCTAATTTAACTGGAGGTTGTGTACTTGGAACTTTGTAGAGCTGGGCTTCATGGTGCTGGAACCCCCCAAAAAGTGCAAAGGAATTATATTTCTGTCCAACAACTTCTAATGCAGCTGTGCAGCTCTATCACAAACCACGGCACATCATGCTTGGTCAGACAGTTTCTAGTTCACAAGAATAATTTCTGTGATGACCTCTACTAAACTGATCCGTGGAATGTTTCATCTTTTCACAGCTTGGACATATCTTATAAATTACAGGAGTCAGGACCTGTTATATCATCATAACAGTTTGCCTGCAGGAGGGGGTTTGACACAAATCTTTTCCACGCAGTGGAGATCATTTTATGATCAAGACCATCAGTCAGCATATAGTAGACTCCTTAAAATAACATTATGACTATCAAGTTTTCTCCTTTGTTGCTTTGCAGTATTTCCTCAGAGTTCTCTGCTCAATGCCAAAATGCTATGTTATACAAGGGTTTCATGGTGCCCCCTGAGAGGTGAAGTATAGTGCTTCTGCTGTATATGCACCTTATTTGTGTTGAAAAAGCTCCAGGTATGAGTTTGAAATAATATCTACTGTCTCTATGCTCTATGAAGATCTGAAAATAAGAATCTCTCTCCATCTTGCATCACTCCTGAGAGGGAAAAATTATTTCAGTTTTTCTGAAAAAAATCCTTGCTATTAACTGTTGGTCTGAAATTATTAGGAATCTTCTTTAGTATTTTAATTATGTTTCTCCCCCCGCCCACCCCCCCTTTTTTTTTTGGCTTAGGAGCTTACAACAGGCATACATCACAAGAGCATACAGCAATGCTAAGAAGCACCAAGATCTGGCCACACTGGCACTTGCCAGTCATCCTTTTTATACTGACTGGATGAGGATTTTGTGTATAAGCTTAATATAACCAGTCAGCAGACGTTCATGAAGGGCAGGTCCTGCTTGACAAACCTGATGTCCTTCTATGGCCAGGTGACCCACTTAGTGAATGAAGGAAAGGGTCTGTGTGTTGTTTGCCTATACATTAGTAAAGCATTTGACAATGTCTCCCACAGCACATTCTTGGAGAAACCGGCTGTTCATGGCTTGGATGGGCGAAAGCTTTACTGGGTAAAAATTTGCTGTATGGCCTAGCCCAAAGAAAGGAGTTAAATTCAGTTGGTAGCTGGTCATTAGTGGTGATCCCCAGGGGTCAGATTTGGAGCCAGTCTTGTTATATGATTTTCTCATCTGGGTGAGGGAATTGAATGCACTCTCCATATGTTTGCAGATGACAGTAAAGCTGGGAGGAAGCATGGATCTACTTGAGGATAGGCAGACTCTACAGAGGGATCTGGACCGGCTACATTGATGGACCAAGGCCAATTGTATGAGATTCAACAAGGCCAAGTTCCAGGTCCTGCATTTGAGTCACATCAACCTCATGAAATGCATCAGGCTTGGGGAAGAGTGTCTGGAAAGCTTCCCAGCAGTGAAACATCTGAGGGTGTTTGTCCACAGCCAGCTGAACGTGACTCAGCAGTGTGCCCAGGTGGCAAAGAAGGCTAAGAGCATCCTGATCTGCATCAGGAATAGCATGGCTGGCAGGACCAGGGAAGTGATTTTGCTCCTGTACACAGCACATGTGAGGCCACACCCCAAGTACTGTGTCCAGTTTTGGGCTCCTCGCTATAACAAAGACATAGATGTGCTGGAGTGTGTCCAGAAAAGGGATACAAAGCCGTTAAAGAGTGTGATCAGGTCTTCTGAGGAGTGGCTGAGTGAACCGTGGTTGTTTAGTTTGGAGAAAAGAGGCTGAGAAGAGATTCACTCTCTACAGCTCCCTGAACGAAGGTTGCAATGAGGTGGGTGGCAGTCTCTTCTCTCCAGTAACAAGTGATAGGATGAGAAGAAATGACCTCAGGTTGTGCCAGGGGAGCTTTAGATTTAACACTAGAATAAAATCCTTCACTGAAAGCATTACCAAACACTGGGATAGGCTGCCCAGAGAGGTGGCTGAGTCATTATCCCTGGTGGTGTTTAAAAGATGCACAGATATGGTGCTAAGGGATATTGTTGATCACCAGCTTCAGCAAGGTTCAATAACTATTGGTATCGATGATCTTAAACCTCTTTTTCAACTGAAAGAATTAAATGATTCTGTGACTCTATAGTGTCCTGCAAGTCCAAATAGGACACACAGAGCTCTGTAATTTTCTTAAAATCTATTTAAAACCAAGTTCTGATGACATAAAATATCATTGAAAGTTTGAGAACCTAGCTGCTCATCTACAAGAAACAGAAACCAGAGCTAACTAGAAATATGGGAAGTTGACTGAGCAATATTCATTGTCACACTGAGTAATAAAAAGATATGATAGGATAAGAAAAGAAATGGAAATTAGATTAGAAAAGTTGCCTGTTGCATTTCATGTTCCTACACTGTCATTCACTGTGATGTTCAGGTGTTAGACAAATATTTTGACAGATGTAAAAGATTGTCATTTCAACAAAGATTCCTTTTCCAAAATATATTAAGCCATTTTTAGCCTGTCACATTGATGTACATCTGGACTAGCCATGCTGATTTTTCTGGATTTGCATCACATTCACACCTGCATTTCCCTATAAAAGCAGGTGTGAAAGCTTCTTCTGATAAGAGCTATTTTTAAGCCCAGTATTTGACTACAATTTGTGTGAAGTGGCTTTCATGAGAAAGAATAGTAGCATGTAAATAGGAAAGCCGAATGTTTGTTGTATGGCCTGGTGTGTGCAGAAGCTTCTAGCTCTCAGAATAACAGCCTCTGGCACACTCGTTATATGCCAAGGGTCGTGACAGGTCTGTGGAGTACAAACTAATTATCTCAAACAATTGTGCCTGCTCATTTCTCGCATGAATGGATAACATCTTCAGTGGAGCTGGTCACATATCATCACTCGGGTTTAAGGAATGTTTTGTGGCTATTCATAAAGAGGAAGAGTGAAAATATGGCCAGTTTCACATCTTATAACTGCGTCTGCAGTCCCAGGATAATTACCTACTAAATACACTCTGAAATGTCTTCTAGATGCAGCAGGTGAAAAGTGCAAAATGTGGAGGATAAAGGAATATCTCATGTTTAGAGATGCTTCAGGCACCTTTTCCCATAGTCCAAGCACTTCTATGTCAGCGCCTATAAAGATCTAGTCATACGAAATGCTGAGTAACTCCTACAGCTAATTTTGAACCCTATTTTCAGACAGTTCAGTAAGGGTTGATTTTGCAAGGTACTGTGCTATCTTGGAACAAGCTGACTCCACACAGACTCAAAAGAGCCTTTTAGACATAAGTTTCAGTAGTCTCAATAGTAAATATGGTCCAGACACCTGTATGTCACCAAGGACACACAGGACAAAAGTGTGGAGCAGAATATGAAGCAGTGCTGCTTTTCCTTTCAAAAAGGAAAGCTTGGTATAGAATTAGGTACAAGTCAGTTACGGACTAATGGCTGGAACTGAGAAACAGTGACTGGGGTGAAGAAAGCACTGGTATTAATGAGGTATCACATCTAAAAAGCCAAAACATGGCAGAAAGACAATAGGTTTTCCTATCTGGCACAAACACTTGCTGGGAAAATATGGACTAACCATCTGACTTTTGGGTGTTTTGTCTGTTTCTGTTTTAGAATTTTTGTGTCTAGGAGCTACTTCATAGCTGTTCATAGTATTACCAAAGTTAATGTCCTTCAGATTGTCAAGACTTGGTCCAGAAGACTGCTGAAAGTAGAAAATAATGTGAGCAGTAAGTTATTTGTGAAAAAGAGGGAAAGAAAAAGAAAAGCCATTGCTGATTTAATTTTTAAAGAATAAAGTTCTTCAGTGAGCATTTCAGCACTGTAAACTTCCCCATTTCAAACATCCACATCTCTCATCTCTCCCTCCCTTCTGTGTTTTTGCATGACAGTTCCCAAGAGCATTGCCACTGCACTAAATCATATGAAGGACATTTCTCAAAGTGTCTGCCTGTTTTTCATTCTCTTGTAGTAAAGTCATTATTCTTTGGAGCTCCTGCTCTCCTGGAAAGCAAACCAGATTATCTGAACTCAAAACTCCTGATTGTGCTGGAGCCCAGGCTCCCTTGTGAACACCAGGACGCTCTGAACAAATATGCGGATGCTGGAACGCTGTCTGGGTTTGTCTGGTCCCAGCTGCCAACTGCTTTGGTGTCCCTCTGCTCTTTTGTATTCTACTGTCTTCCTCTTCTCCTGCATGTCTGGAAAAAATATTTAGATGTTTTCTGAGCTGGTTGTGTGTTTTTTGTTTGTGGTGGTTTTTTTTTGCACAGGCTTCTGTTGTTCATTCTGTAAGTGGCATTGATGGACATTGCTGCCTGCATTCCTAGCTGGAGGAGTCTCAGTGATGTGCCATGAGGGATGACAAGTACTGAAAGCCCTGAAGCTTTGAAGGTCAGTGCAAAAATAAAGGAGAGAGAAAGCGTCAGGATTTTTCTCTCACAGATAGAGCTGATTATGAGAGCACAATGTTCAAAAAAAGACTGAATGAGGCACTTAGTGCCATGGTCTAGTTGATTGGACAAGGCTGAGTGATAGGTTGGACTGGATGATCTTGGAGGCCTCTTCCAATCCAGCTGATTCTTGCTTCTATGATTACTTGGCTAGACCCTTCCTATTTCTTCTGAAAATGATCTTTCTGATTCAGACTCACAGCCAAGGTTTCAGATATAGCTGAAGCTGCTCTTTAGGTCAGACCCTGGGACACAGAAGAGAGGCAATGCAGAGAGGCAGGTAGACAGTTTCCTGGAGGAACTCTTGAGACTTCCTGCCGTTTTGATAGATGTTCTTGTGTAGGTTTCACTCTCTCTTCCTCTCTCCCGTGCTTGTGGTTTTAGTGCTGACACTCACCTTGGAGCTGCCAGCCAATGGCACTGCAATAAATGGGCTCAGGGTCTGGCTACAAAAAAAGGTTGTTGTTCAAATATGCAGTAACCTTACTTCACAGGACAGGCACTCAAACCCAGGGTGGCTCAAAACTCAGACTACTAAAAGGACTTAATCTGAAAAGAATATGACATCTTTGAAATTTTCTCTGTATGAGAAACTGCCAAGAGCAGACTTGTAAAATGCCTGAAAATATGCCAAATTACGAGTTGAACTGAAAGAAATATGAAGGCAATGCTGGCTAGTACAATTTGTAAATACACAATTAAATAGCTAAAATATATTGCAAATACACAGTAAACATGCAATATAAAGGTACAAATGTGTATGGGGGTTCAGGCTGCCTGTTTCAGAACATTATAAATGACAGTTGTGACAGTCGGTGTTGTTACTGCTGAGAAGCTGCAGGAATTCTCTATGCTAACATTTACACTGTAAAAGGTTATGTTGTTTCAATGCCAACACACTCCTTATTCACAGAGAAATGCAATTCACAGACTTAATGACATTAAAAAACATATAGTCATTTTAGGAGCTTAAGATTTCAAATTTTTCATCAGGAAATAAGTTGATTGATGGACAGGATAAAAGAAATAATCTGTATCAAGGCTGGAAACTTGATGTCTTGTCATATGCACAGTGTTTGTCAGGAAAACAAAAAAATTACTAGGAAAAATAATCTAATGTGAAATTTTCCAAACTGGAACTTATTTCTCTCTCCCTGTGTCCTCTTAAGTGACTTGTGAGCAATAGATCACTGTGCTTTAGTTATCCTGCCAGCAAAACAACACAGAATTTGAGCCTAGGTAAAAAATTATCTTGACTCTGATCTCTCATTTAGATTCCTATTTCCCACTGGAATCTATCTGCAGCATTTCAACAAGTCTCATATTCAGAATGAGCTGCGCTCTTGTATTCTAACTATCTAAAATGTCTTGCAAAGATATATCAATCTGAGTACTTAATTACACTAATTCTGAAAACTATGATGACTATTTTCGTTGTACAAAATGACAAAGTGAAGCACAGTTGCTGATGGCTTGTCAAAGTTCACATGCAAAGTAAGCATGTGAGAGCTGGAAGAGTTGGAAGCCTGAATTTGAGTCCTTGATTGAAAACACATATGAAAACGCAGCAGGTATGCCTTAAGAGCTTGGAAAAACAGCTTTACTAGGAAAAAGAGAAGCAAAGTCCAGGTAAGGAACATGAACTTGACATCCCAGGTCCTCTAAATACCTTATTGAATGATGAGACAAGGGTGAAATGTGAAAAATATTTATGTAGCTTGCTAAGGGTACAACAAAGTGAAAGAAAAAAAAAGGAGGAAAAGATTGATCGGGTAAGTCTGTGAGCTTGACATCAAGGGTTAGGACTTGAGAAATGGATTAAAGATTAGCCTGGAGACTGATAGGACACAGGGGATGTCAGTGAAAGATAACAGTTAAGAGTTAAAAAAAGGTAGCCAGCTGAAGGCCACACTTCTACTTACTTTGGGTATAAGTCATCCAAAGATGCATTCTGTTTCAAACTGCTGAAATGTGCAGATGACTGGCAAATATGAGGGCAGTGTGGAAAACATGAGAAATTCAGGAAAGAGTGCAGGCCCAGGTTTATAATTCTTCAGACATCTGAAACATGTACCTGTGTTCAAGCGTGTTTTGAAATAAGGAACGCAGGGAAATTCATCATGTGCTGATAGTAGTTCTGTAATGTTAAAACCAGTTCTGCATTTTATAATACTTCCTATGTAAATAGATTTAAAAGATCTTTCTTATGTTTTTTTCCTAAATCACATTACTTTCTTCCAGTGCCTTGAATAGTGGCTGTCTGCAACATGGAGCTGGCAAGTGTTTGGAAAGTTTTTCTGCATCTGACCAGAAAGGAGAATTTAGGTCTTAAAACTTCACATTGGAAGCATGACACTAGAAATAACATACTTTATGGAAAGTGCTCCAGGTCAGCTAATGCTTAAACCATCAAGATTGTAGAATCATAGAATCAGTCAGGGTTGGAAGGGACCACAAGTATAATCTAGTTCCAAACGCCCTGCCATGGGCAGGGACACCTTACTCTAGATTAGACTGGCCAGAGCCTTGTCCAGCCTGGCCTTAAACACCTCCAGGGAGGGGGCCTCAATTGCCTCACTGGGCAACCCATTCCAGGCTCTCACCACCCACGGTGAAGAACTTCCTCCTCACAGTTGTAATATGGCTGAAAATAAGGGAGGGCTCTTTCCAGCCTCTTCTTGGGTTAGCAATAATCCAGTTAAAATTGGGTAATTCACAAGTAGACTGCTTCTAGACCAAATTGTCTAGGAAGGGTTGTTTATCACTCTAGTATAATACTGAGAAATTGGGCTAGGGTGAAGCTGCCACAGTTTTCTGTGGTTTCTCTTCAACAGCCTCAATGGGGCTGCACTTCTGCCCTTTGCTGAAAGCACAGAATGACAGCATATCTCTGTCCAAGAGTATGATGCCATTTTGTATGTACACTCTTGTGTGCATGTGCTCACTAGCGTAGCTTTTCCATCCACACCACCACTGTCTTGGTATTCTGTTCACATTCAAAAGCCAGACCAATTTAAACGTACCCCTGTTGTGATACCTTTATTTCTCAAATTCATCCCGAGTGCGTGGGAAGGAATCATTATGGCATTTTGGTTTTAAGCGGAATCTGATCTCTGTCAAGATCTCTGCTCAGGGCTTTATATTAACAGCTTTCAGTTTACCAATATTTTTTTTCTCTTGATCTTCAGGCATTAATCATTCATGTGATCAACTATAGTACCTGGATAGGATCTTTTATGTGCTAGATTGCTATTGTTTGCCAAGAGTGAAAAAATCAAGCTTAAGTGGATGTCTGATGAGAGACTAAATTGTTAGCGAAGGAAATAAAACCAGCCGTGTTATAATGTAACCACAGCTCATTTAGACTTTGACAGCAGTTGGAAATGAATGCTTCATCAGAAGGTGTAAAATTTGCCTAGTATAAATAATTCTATCTCTTTATGCCAGAAGATTTCTTTCTTATCTAAACTTATGCTCATTTTATGCCAGGAAGCTTGAATGCTAATAACGTTAATGTTCTTTGCAGTAGCATTAATTAGGTGAACATTTTCCATCTACGAAATCAAAACCAATGCAGTACAGAACTTTACAATTTTAATAAGAAAATCAAACAGCCAGCGGGATACTGAGCCTCACCCCACTGCAAAACCCAGTTGGCAGGATTTTGGACTAGCACACAGCTGGCTTTCAGTGAGCTGTTTCAGTACACTTAAATGGTGAAGTTGTAACTTCTGCAGAGGTACTTTTTGGGTCCAGTTGCCCCTGTGTAATGTTCTGGAGGTGTCTCTGCAGCTTGCTGTTCTTTGATAGTGAGTCTGGTAGTGTTTAACTATCTCAGGAATGGCCCACAGATATCTATCAGTTGTTATTACTGAGTTTGGATTCCTGCTGGCATCTCAGACACCACCATGTTTAGACCGGTGCTGAGGCAGGACTGTGTGCCTGGACTCATCCTTCCTTGGTATGGAAGCTGTTATTTCTGTATTGTGCCCTGAGACACAGCCCCTAGAACTGGGGTTTTCCCATTGCGCAGTAAATGGAGAATTAGAGCTGTATGGGATAGTTTACAGGTAGGGAAAAGAATAGAGGCTAGAAGCTATCTTTAAGAGTTCAGCAGATATCTTTTAAGACTTCAAGTCCTATCCTCAGACTTGCTGCCTACCTCTGAAGGTCCCTGAGGTCCCTTTATGCAGTATCAGAGACACAGAGAACTGTTCAGCAATTCTCAGCCACTGGGTGCCTAACATCTTGCAGTGTCTCAGTAGTGAGCACAGTGTACTTCAGGTACTTTAAAAAATGTCCAGAATGCTGCTTTTATATTAAGTTTATAAGAAACTGGTGAGATTTTCCAGCCAAGACAAATAGATTCCTACCTCCTGTCTAAGCTTCAGCTCAGAGAGGGAGAAGCATCTAAAAACAGAATGGGATGCTTTCAGATGTTTTGTGATGCAGCTGAAACCTACAGGATTCATCTAGGACAGTATTTACTGTTCTTTTAACACAGATCACTAGGTGGAAAACGTTTTTCTAAGTCAGAAACGTGACAGCAATTACAATGCACCATACTTTATAGAAGCTAGAATAATTCAACACTGATATCTAGGTTGACCTAGTGGAAAAAAAAATCCTAAACTCAGGATTTTAGCTTGTGACAAACTTTCAACATGTAAGTGATTTTAGTAAAGGAGTTGAATATGCTATATGCTGTCAAGAGTTAGGGCTGAGACAGCCACTAAACAGTGACAGATTCTCTCTGTTAACCTCTCTCCCTTCCCAAAGGGAAAAAGAAATGGATTAAAGAAGAGAGACAACAGCTTTGATGACAATAAAAAAATATATATATATACAAAATCAATATCAAACCCAACCCTCCTGACAACAATGCTGTCACTGTCACCACTGATGTTGTGAGCAGGGACTGTGAAGTCCCAGGCTGGATGCAGCAGCAGACAGGAACCAGAATCAGGAGCTGGATTCTGGAAGTGGATTCAGGAACTCATGTATAGAGATCAAAGGCAGAATGGACAAGGTCCTCTGTTGAAGAAGAGAACTTGTCCCTTATGATTGCTCAGCTTTGTACTGAATATGTTGTATATGGGATGGAGCACTTTGTTGATTAGCTTGGAGTCACCTGCTCCTCCTTGCAGGTGCAGCCACTTACTTTGCATCCACAACATGGTACACAGGTGGGTGTAGTGACCTTGGTCTGCATGCTAGTCCTTGGTACTAACTAGAAGTGTTATTATTTCTAGAAGCAGGCACTCTCTATGACAACACACTGTTAAATTCAGAAAGTGCAACGACTTAGACACAGAGCTAAAAATTAAAAGGTCTGTCTCAAACTAGCACACATGCTCACATGTGGAGTATGCTTTGCTGGTCTGGAGCCTAACAATTAGAGATTCCAGATATGTAGCTCTTCAGTGGAAAATCAGTATAAGCTGCCGAAGCCTGGCACCAATAATGATGTGACTGAAACAAAATTAATTTCATCTAACATGGCTCTAATCCTCCTCTCTTTGAAATTAGTAATAAAACTTCTAATAGCATCATGAACTGATAATCAAGCAGAGGAGCTCTGTTTTATTAGTCAGTAACTGAGACATTAAGAGTAAGATTTTTAAAGTGATGAGAGCTCACTCAGCTTTTTCCCTTATGAGATGTCTGAGAATTTTACTGCTGCACTTGTCAGTGCCAAAATACTTTTGATACCTCCTTGCATTGACTGAACTGCACTCAGTAGGTGCAGAGCACCATGAAGTATTGTATGTGTGTCCTCTGCTTGACCTGTGCTTGTTCTCTGTCTCTTGGAGCACACACTCCCTTGGGTCATATAATGTCAAACATGTTCAAAAGGATATAGATAAAACAATTTCTCCTGCATGGATTAAACTTCTTTTCCTTCCCTCTTTCACCTACACCCCCAACATTTTAGAATGGGAAACAACAATGAGAAAGGATCCAGATATATTTTAAGGGAGATTCTTTCATTGTCTGCAAAATAGAACAAAGTAGATACTGGAAGTGTTGAAAAACAATTGCAGCAAACTGAGAAAAGAGATTATTAATTAAATGAGAAATATAAAAGGATAGAGAGGAAAGAATTGGATTTTAGAGCAGATGTGCTGATGCTGTTTTAGATCCTTTGGAACCATAATGATCCACTGCAGACAAATATATACTTCAACAATTTAATTAGTACTTTACCTACAGCAGCAATAAAGGATGTGGAATCATGTAGTCTAGGGAGGAGGTAGTCTGTGAGTGCATCAAAACCAAACTCATGCCCATATTTCCATCCAAATAAGGCAAGATGTTGTCAGTACTTAGATGAACTGAGATATGACAGAAAGAGGGGGCTAATAAAGTATATCCAGAGATTGGTGGAGCAGAGCTCAGACTGATTGCTGGGAACTCCCCAGAAGCTCCTTCTAGTTTTAGTTGCCACATGTTCATTCAGATAGTTCCATGTCATATTTGGAGCACTCGAACTAGCCTGAACCATAAAGCACTGTTGCTGGAAGCCAGACATAATCCTGAATCAACATGCAATATGTAGTTTTCACACTTTGTGAGCAGGACATCATATACTGTTTCATGGGAAGTTGGCTTCTGTTCTTAATTGAAACTTGGTCTTGGTAAATCACTTCACCAAAAAGCATCATTGTGACTGAGAATATACACTGAATCTAACCTTTTATGTGGTGCACTAGCCTGAATGTCACATTCCTATGGGTCTTGGCTGCAGAGAAGTTTTGGTGTTTGCCCTCTCTTGCCAGGTCTTGTGGGACCTGTTGGGAAAAGGAAGAGGACATGGTGGCTTCTGATATAACACAATACCATGAACAGAGGCGATTATTCTCAAACTACACATGAGGAAAGGAGGTGGAAGAGGCAAGAAGGAGGTGGAAGGATGAAGAATGCAGACATTTAATAAGATAATCAAAGGCTTTCCCAGAACATCAATGACTCAGATATCACTGAGAGGACCAGAACACAGAGGCATAGTGAGGTAGGACTCAAAGCCTTAGCGGGCTTGGAATTCTGCTGTATTCCTTGACTAAGATATGAAGGATTCATACAGAAGAGCACCCGAATGAAAACTGTTAGGCTGTACAGCAGCCCCTCACCTCCCTGAGGCTACTTAGTATCCTGGACTCCGGTGTAGTCCAAAATTCCTCTCCCTCTGTGTTTTGAATGGGAGAGGAAAAGGCACAAAAAGACCTGTTGCCCCGCCCCTGCCCTGCAGGCGGGAGAGGGGGGAGGGGAGAGGGGGGCGGCAAGGGGCCATTCCAGCACGCGGGGTGCCCCGTGCGGGGCCCGCGCTGCAGTCGGCTGGGGATTGGCTGTGGCCTTCCCGCCTAGGCAGTGTTAACTCAGCTCTTTGGCTAGGAAAGGTATAAATATCTGGGGGGCTTCCCGCCTTGGCCTCCCTGCCTTAGAGTTCTCCCCCGCATGGATAGCTTCTGCAGAAGGAGCCCCTGGCGCTCCGAAGGACGAGCTCCTGAGGGACAGGGCCGTCCCTGCTTTGGAAAGCTTCCACCTTAAGCACCCTTTATGCAGACTTTATAGTCCTTAACGATCCTCGGATGGCCTCTGACAGAGAGCGAGGGGAGAAGCGTCTGGACTGCTCTTCGACTTCAGCCCGCCTGACTCACCTGTGAGTAACTGGCTCAGCCTGATTAATAGTGGGGGACGGCTGTAATTAATAGCTTAAACCTTTTCCACCTTCTGACTTTGAAAATAGTCAAATCTACCTATGGTGTCCTTGTAGATCTTCTCAACCTAACTGAATCTGCTAATTAAAACTAAATTAATTTCTGTATATAGTTTTGGGGGTGGGTTTTCAGGAAAATAAAATAACTCTGTTTTTATATATATATTCCTGACTCGGCCGCATTAATTCCCTGCCTCCACAACACTTAGCTATCTCAAAATTGGTAAGTGGTACTGCAGAGTAGACCCAGTGGCCCAGCCAAGCCAGAAATATTCCTTTTCTTGGACACTTAACCAAACGTATTGAAATTTTTGCCACTAGCAGCATGACCAAACCCTAATAACACAGAATTCAAGCTGTCAGAAGGGTGGGAACCTTTGGGATGTTGCTTCCTTCCCCACTGCAGAGCTAAAAAGCGAGAGCTTACTTCTGCTAGACAGTTGTAAGGGTAACTGAGGAGCTTTATTTTACAGCCCTTTGTGAAAGCAAAACCTGTTAGTGCCTTTTGACTACCAAAACTGTATGATCAGTCAGTGAAACACTGAGCACCCTATGGTCCTAGCAATAACATAATTTTTTGTTGTTATCCTTATCTCAGATTATTGAATTCGCTGCTGTAAAACACTTGCCCTAACAAAGCTTTAAACCAGACCAAGGATTTTTGTTCTAATTTGTCACATTCTTTTTGCAGATTGTATTCAATTATTTTCCTCATCAATTAAGATTTATGAATATATCTTCTATTATGTGGTCATGTTTGTCAAGTAAATGATTCATTACTTTTCCCTCAGCTGGTAAATTATTTCTGAACCATCATTTTCCCTTTTGCTTTTCAGCTTGCTCTGAATTCTAAAATGGTGACCAGGTTTATATGTTTGATGAATTTGGATTGTTCTTCCTCATAACTCTGTAAAATCCCCAAATACACTTTTTGTAGACTGTAGGATTTATAGTTAAGTCCCCCTGAACTTAGTAATGGATGCACCTAAGACCCCAGCTTTAGCTTCAGTTATTAACATGCACTGTGTTCCTCAGAGATGAAGTATACTTCGATGTTCGGTGGTGTATGATTGTTCAGTGAGTGGTAGTCTAGCCTTGAACATTTGAAATATCTTTGGAGAAGAGTGGACCTTAACTCTCAGACTTGCACGGTGATCACCCTAACACCAAGCCATGAGCCTAGGTTTTGTTTGACGGCCGTCTTTCAGGGAATCTTAGAGTGCTGAATAACACAGAGTGGAAGATACCTTCACCTACAATACTGTAGTGGTTAAGGTGATCTTTTTGATTTTTAGTGCCTTGATTTAAGTTGCTGCCTCCATCAAGTGATAGAGAGTCTGTCTTGTAGGTGAATATATACAAGATACAGGTACAAAATTAATATAATTGGATTGCTGGCACCAATGAACCAATGCCCTTTACAGAGTAACTCGGCCGGTAATACAGGCAGCATTTGCACGAGGCATACAAGAACTTAAAATGTCTTTATCTGCAATCACTCATGACATCAAGCCTTCTTAACTGTTGGCAGGCTAAATGGAGAGGCCACATGAGGTGATGGTGATAAGTCTGATTTGCCCTTGACATGCATGTGAATGTTCTGAGCCTTCAGGTGGTGGAAGGGTGTTGACAACGGGCAGAAGAACTGACCTGGTACAAGTTAGCCAGAAGTGAAGCAAAAAGAAAATGGCTGGTGTCAGTCATACCTAGTCTGCATTCGATCTATGCATAATGCAGGTGCCAAGTTCCAAATATTTTCAGTAATTTGGCTGTTTCTATTGTTCTTGCTACAACTGTTGTTTTTCTGTTCCTTCACGGTGATGTTTTACAGTGGGTTGAGTCTGTTTATATCCTCTTCTGCTATGGAGTTTATCTCCAGTGCTCATATGAGAATATTTAAAGAATATGACATGGGTGTGCATGTGGAAATGATCTGTAATCTTTATTCTGCAATAGCAGAACTCTCTTATCTCAGGATGAGGAAGGAAGGAATGAAATTGGATTTCTTGCTCCTTGTGACAGTTTCTTTAGCTGCACTGTGGTAGCCCCATTGGGTATGATACAGCACAGCTAACCTAAGCTGCTTTTCTAATTGGGAGCAGCTGCCAGTTTCTCTTCAAAACTGAGCAATGTGAAAACATTATGTATAAAATCTGCACTCTCCGGTTTATCATTTTCTGACTCACCTTATTCAGTTTTCTCAATAATTGTTCCTCTGAAAAAGAGCATACCTCCAAGCAAATTAAAAAGCAAAGCTCCCGCTTCTTTACACAAATAACACAAAGACATTTACTGTAGTTGTGACCTTAGATCATGGCTGGAAAGATAGACCAAGAACAGATGACATGTTTAAAAATGTCTGAGAGTGAATTAGCTATGTATAGTGTGTCTTGAAAGTGCTGTAATGCATAGCAGAAACTGTGTTAACCCAGACTCTTAATAACACACACAGTGCACTGGCATGCCAGGAGCAATCAAACTATTTCTAGAGGTAGAACATGAGACAAGGAAGCTGAAGCCTGTAAACATGGTTGGTGGAGGTAGACGCCAGTCTGGTGCAATCCACCTGATCCATTCTGCTTCTCAAGGCAGTATCTTTTGGGGCATGTGACTGTGAGAAAAGAAAATTAATCTTGCTGTAGATATAGGTCCTAAATAACTTGTTACCTCCCGTCTTGCCACCTTGTCAAATCATCCCTGCTTTCAATCATGAGATATGATGGTGAATGCTTTGGTTTACCTGTTCTGTTTCATACACATATTGAGAGCCTTTCACCTTTTTCACTGTTTTTTTTTATGTTACTATAGCAATGTCTTACCTATCCTTGGTGTCTGGTTAAATGCACTTCTAATTGCTTTGATAAACACACTTAAAAATACCCAGTGATTGTTAATGTTATAACTATAACAGATAAAAAAAAATGTTAATGGAATATGATCTTCAGCTGTTTTGGAAGATGGTGATACAGCTTTTGGAACATTTCGGGCTGTGTCAGGGCTAACTTTTTGGGGCAAGCAATTGTCTTCAGCTGAAACCATGAGTAAGTAGGCACATAGGATAGTAAAGATTCACCAGTACCACTGAATTCAGTGCCTTAGAACTGCAAGTGACCATGTAACAGACATTTAACCCAGAGTTATGCTCAGAGCATCTGGATCACATGAAAGTTTAGAAAAATGAATAGAGCACACTAACACAATCTTCACGTGCAGACTACTATTAGGAAGAGAGCATGACACAGGGATTGCTAATGTTCTGTTCTTCCATGGTTGTCTTATACCTTACAGAGCCCAGGCAAAGTATACAGCATGACAATCAAATGTATTGTTAAAGGCCTCTAGGAGAACATTTTAATGGCAACTATTTTTGTTCTTTTCACATATGAATCATGAAATAGGAGTTGAAATATGAGAGTGTAGTTTCATCTTCTGACATGACACTAAATAGACTGACAGGGGACCTGTACACTCAATCTGATATCTAATATTTTCTCCTAATACTGAATTGTGGAAAGACACAGAAAAGAGCTGCAAAATTGGTTTGGAAGTAGGAGAAAACCTCCTGCAGTGAAAAAGCTACAGAGTCAGCATGTTCAGATTATTAAAAAAGCTCTAGAGAAAGCCTGGGAAAAGCAAATAAATATCTTCTGAAGGAGAAAATACCAGATGCCAAAAGCACACTTTATTTAGCATACTTAAGACCAGGCATATTTAAATTTGAAATAAAATAAATTATTAAGCTTCAAGAAAGACTAAATCAGAGATAAGAGTCTCCATCAAATCTTCAGCAGAGGATTGGCACCTTTCTGGAGAAGTTCTAGTCTTGCAAATGCTAATGGTCAAAAAGTGACAGCAAAAGAGGAAATACTGTAACATTATATATACCTGCACTATGCTCATTACATAAGGCTAGTACTATTCAATATATTCATCTTGTTTGAGGGAGCAGAGGGCACTGCCACCAAGTTTGCTGATGACACAAAACTGTGTGGAGTGGCTGATACACGGGAAGGTTGTGCTACCATTCCGTAAGACTCAGGCTGGAGAGGTGGGCAGGGAGAAATGTAATGAAATTCAACAAGAGCAAGTGTAAGGTCTTGCTCCTGGGAAAGAACAACCCCAAGGATCAGTATAGGTTGGGGACTGACCTGCTGGAGAGTAGTGACAAGGACCTGGGGGTCTTAGTGGCTGGAAGGTTGCCCATGAGCCAGCAATGTGCTCTTGTGGCCAAGAAGGTCAATGCTGTTCTAGGGTGTACTAGAAGGGCTGTGGATAGTAGGTCGCGAGATGGTCTCCCCCACCTCTGCTATGCCCTAATGAGGCTGCATCTGGAATATTGTGGTCAGTTCCGGGTCTCTCATGTCAGGAAGGACAGGGAACTGCTTGAAAGAGTCCAATACAGAGCCACAAAAATGATGGAGTGAAACATCTTGCTTATGAGTAGAGACAGAGGAAGCTGGGGCTCTTTTGTTTGGAGAGGAGGAGACAGCCCATTAATATTTGTAAATATGTAAAGGGGGAGACACAAGGACGGAGTCAGGCTCTGCTCAGTGATGCCCTATGACAGAGCAAGGGACAATGAGTGGAAGCTGAGACATAGAAAGTTCCATGGAAACATGAGGAAAGATTTTTTCACTGTGAGGGTGACAGGGCACTGGAACAGGCTGCTCGGGGGCATTGTGGAGCCTCCCTCTCTGGAGATATTCAGGACGCATCTGGATGCATTCCTATGTGATCTGGTATAGCTGATCCTGCTCTGGCAGGGCGGTTGGACTAGACTATCTTTTGAGGTCACTTCCGGCCCCTAACGTTCTGTGATACACATACACACACACACAGATAAGTGTGAAGTGATGTCTTATTTCTGGCTTTTGGCTATATGAAGTCAAAGCAGTGGTCTGTGTGGCAGAATTGAGGTTACTGTGGCTTATGAACTTCTTACAGAAGACTTCTTAAACTAAGAAGGGTAGAAACCAATTATATTTTTTGTTGCTAAAGCTGTTTAGGTTCTAAAGCAATTACAAGAGAATTTGAATCTTTAACATATGTAGTGGTTTATGTTGATTTGTGAAGGAAACATAATTTCCAATAAGGGAACAGTGACAGCAATTATATCTTGCAGTGCACAGAATGTTTGTAAATGAGATGAAGGATGCGTTTTGGTTGCAAGGATCTTTATATGTCATTAGTGAAGTCTGCTTGAATTTTGAAGAGTTTAACGTAACCACTTTTTCTTGGAGGATATATGAAATAGAATTTGTGACCAACAGATTGAAGAATATTGAGCGGAGGAAGTATCTAACTGGTGGATATAGTCTGCTTATGTGCATAGAAGTCTCTCATTCTGGAGACAAAAATACAGAAAAATGTTTGCCAAGGAAAAGAAATGCTACATCTCTGCAGAATTCTTACACTTCTACTTAACAAGATGAAGAAGAGTTTGGCTTTGTGAGGAATTTTGATTTATTATTTGTTATAAACAAATAAACCACATTTTAAAATGTGGTAAACTTCATTTCTGCATAATGTTATTTTTCTGGCTTGGCCATATCTGACTATATTAACTGAGAGGACATAAAAATAGGTAACATTTTATTCTGTAGAACTACAGTTTTTTCCTATGCTAATGTAATAGTTTTAATGCTTTCCAAGGCTTTAGCAGTGTTAATCTCTGATAACTCTTAGGGTCTGGTGATATTATAATGTAAAAGGGAAGTTAACCAGTGTAAAACAGTTCAATATGAATGCATACAGCATCTGTTACAATAATGCAGTAATTCTTATATTACCAGTTAGAGGAAGTGACCTAATTAATGAGCCATTTTAAGTGGCCTGTCAGCTTGGAGTCTGATTGTGCTTTCCCATGGTTCTGAGTGCAGCCTTGGCAGCAGTGCAGGAGATGGTGGCTCTGTTCTGCTTCTGTAAGAGACATAACTCCTCTGGTAGTTCAATGCTCCCAGAGCACAGGATCACAGGATGTTAGGGGTTGGAAGGGACCTCCATAGATCATCAAGTCCAACCCTTCTGCCAGTGCAGGACCATAGAATCTAGCTCAGGTCACACAGGAATGCATCCAGATGGGAATAAGTATCCTTCCAGATAAGGATTTGGACTATCGAAAAAGACAGAGATATTTATTACATTTCAGGTTCACCAGCACAAATATGGTGCATGAAGATACAGAAGTTGCCTGTGTATGTTAAAATGAGCTATACACCATGGCTGCAAGTAGCTAATGTGGTGACCAGTGCTAATTTGATGAGTGTGACACGAGGTATTTAATTTGCATTGAATAATTGCCTTGCAGCTGCATTCTATCTCCTAAAAACAATCAGTGTCCAATCACAGTAATCAAAGTAGCAGGTAAATCTGGTGGCTATGTTGGAATTTGCAGTACATCCTAATCCTAGCAAAACAATTCTGAAGCAGGCTGAATAGTGAACAATTTTGAAATATGCCTTATCTGTCTTTCATTTAGTAAATAGCTTACCAAAAGTTAGAGAGCTTTTTAGACTTACCTTCTATTACTACTTACTTCCTGGATCCTTTCACTCAGTAATGTCATGTAGTAGGAGAAGATGAGATTGTAGATCCTTTGATGGTCACTTCAGGAGTAATAAAAATATATGTGTCTTAATTATATCATTAATGATGAACAAATCTTCCTGGTTAAACCTCTGTCTTCTGAATTATGTTGATCTACATATTAATGTTAGAATGACTTTATATACTTAATATTAATGTGGCACATTTACCTAGGAGTAAAGCATATGGACAAAATCTGTGGATCACAGATTTGGGTCTAGACCTGATTCAGATGATATCTAACTGCAAGAATGCACAAAACCTCCAGTTTTGTCACAGTGATACTGGCCCCTGTTTTCAAATATTTTAAGTGGATTAAATCTTTTGTGATTTGTCCATGTAGCTGAAAATCCACATCACAATCTCTGGGACTGAACTTTATGAATGAGATATGATCTTTTTTTTGATGGCAGACCCTCACTGGTACTGTTTTTAAACATTTCTTGATATGGCTGAGTCCTTTTGTAAAATGAAATTTTGGAGCTGGACATTTTCAAGAGAGATGTTGAGGTGCTGGAACATGTCCAGAGAAGGGTGACAGAGCTGGTGAAAGGCCTGGAACACAAACCCTATGAGGAGACGCTGAGGGAGCTGGGGTTGTTTAGCCTGGAGAAGAGGAGGCTCAGAGGTAACCTCATTGCTGTCTGCCACTACCTGAAGGGAGGAAGCTGGTCTCTTCTCCCAGGCAACCAGCAATAGAACAAGGGGACACAGTCTCAAGCTGTGCTGGGGCAAGTGTGGCTGGATGTTAGGAGGAAGTTCTTGCCAGAGAGTGTGATTTGCCATTGGAATGGGCTGCCCAGGGAGGTGGTGGAGTCACCGTCCCTGGAGGTGTTCAAGAAAGGACTGGCTGATGCACTTAGTGCCATGGTGTAGTTGATTGGCTAGGGCTGGGTGCTAGGTTGGACTGGATGATCTAGGAGGTCTCTTACAGTCTGGTTGATTCTATTAATCCAGACTTCTATTTTGTAAGTTTCACAAAAATGTGAAGAACTGACTTGGGCAGAAAAATATACCTTGTGTGCATCAGTGTGTGTAGGGTTTTGGTATGACATGATTTTCTTATACTAAGTACTCCAAGAAGATAATGACAGCAAAGTTACACTTCTGACAACATAATTGTACAGTGAAATGGGCTTTTGGCTGAGGTTTGCAATGTCTAGCTTGAGCAGGTACTCAAGTCTTGTTTTCTGCTTTCTAATTTCCTCTAAAGACATTAACAAAGACTGCTTTTTCTGTGGGGTTGTTAAGATGGTCGAGAAAGTTTTTAGTCTTCAGCTATTTGAGAGATACTACTTGGTGAAATTCAGCTCACTTGAAGTGGATAGTTCCCTGTGTTAGAAATAAAATGCCTGTAAACATTTGTTGGCTGCTTGACTAGGAGTCTGAGTGTAGTTGATGAGGACCCTCTGGGTTGTGTAAAGGTTATACTCCCCTCTATATTAGCCCCAGGGAGTGGGCTGGGGATGAAGGGAAAGAGAGGTCGTGCTGCTGTACTCGAGTAAAGAGAAGATTTGGGTCTCCAGAGTTATTACTCTCATACCACACACTGACATTACATCCCCTTAAATAAGAGGAAAAGTCCACACACTTAAATAATATTTAACCTTCACCACCACCTTTTTTTTTTTTTCTCCTTGCTGTTTTCATGTATTTTAGTATAATAATACTTCAGCTTCCACTTTTTCATTATAAACATAGTTCAACAATGATCTTACACCTGGGCCTTTTTAGCTCTTCCCCACCACACATTCAGTGACTAGCAAGCTGGAGAAATGAACCAGCAGGAATCTCAGGAAGATGAACACAGAGGAGTGCAAGGTCCTGCACTCGAGGTGAAACAGCCTTGTGCACCATTACATATTGAGGGCAAACCAGCCTTCTTTCTGAAGGAAGGGTGTAAAGAAGATGGAGACAGGATCTTTTAAGTGATAGGACAGGACAAAACAGGCACAGTTTGTCTGGATACAGATCACACTTGTCGGACTGGGCAATGTGACATGTTTAATTGTGGAAGGTGCTGGAGTATGCATGTCAAGCTCAAGAAGAGCATATGGATTTTGTGATGCTGAGGCCAGCCTGAGCTTGCAGAGCCTGAGCTCTGTTGTAAAGGAAAATGCAACTGTTGACATCAAGACATTGGCTTGGATTTTATTGTTTCTCCATCCTCTTGTTAGAGGCACTAATTTTCTATGTCAGAGAACAAAATCTGTACTAAATGACCTCACAAGTCTCATACCTCTAAGGACACACTTGACATTCCTGCAGAAAAGTATATTTGAGGCTAAGACTCCATATTTCCTTCCTTCCAAACCCTCAGCTACTTCAACCATGAGATGATTCAGCCTCTAACCAATTCGTCACTATCTATTTCTGCCCAAACAAGCCTACAGCAAAAGTTTTGTGTTAATCGCTGGCAGCAAGTGCTGAGATCTTAATGCTGACAATGCTTTTAAGGGATAGCCCAGATACACAGGCGTATCAAGATGTCTTTGGAGATTTATCTTGAATATGGAAAATAGGATAGGCTGGGAATCTGGGCTGACCCATTTAGGGAATGGAAAAGAATTTGTGATTGAGTGCTGCACATACAGGGATATAAAGCATAGTTCTGTATTTTAATGCGAATGAGTAAACAGTCAGCACTATAATAATCTCTAAGGCGTTTGATCCCAGTAAACCATCTTAATCCTTAGGGCTATTCTGGCAGTAAGAGATAACCGTGTAGAAGCAGAAATGTTCTTAGCATAAAACTCACATATCTATGTTTATTGTGTGTATTAGATGGCTTCAGACTTTTCTCTCCTTCCCAACACTGATCGCTTCATCTATATGGTTTGCCAGCTCCCTACTTCAGTAATTTGTTTTTATCGTTGTTGCCAGCGGAGGCCAAGACAAAACGAAAATCAAACCATGGAGAAATGCTTGGGACTGATGCTTCCATGATTGCTCTCCGGTTCTTCAATCATATATCACAATAGATATGACTGGGTTTTGTTTGTTTTGTCTTGGTTTTTGGTTTGGTTTTGGTGTTTGTTTTTTATAGCAGCCATATACGTGGTCGTGGTCCTACACTTTGTGGGAGGATGCATTTCCACATCGCTGCACTTAAATACCCTCTGAGCTGAACGTTTTTGTGGCTATTGTCTCCTGGCTAATGTTTTCATTATCTGCATTGCAGACAAAGAGTTTATGGCTCAGAAATGCAGAGGTAGTGAATGTCTGGGAAGTGAAGTACTAAAAGTCTTTTTGTTGTCATGACTAAAGACTGAAAGAGGCTTATGAATCAGTCCTCAGGAGCCCATTGTACCTCTGAAAATGGGTGGTGCTGCTGCAGGCTCTGTCACCACATGATGTTCTCACCTCTCAGCCAAAGACTTCAGTTAAAGGCGACTGAACTGCAGTTTAGCTGCTACTCAAGGCACAGGGCTGTGGGGGTTTCTTCTTGATGCTGTTTTATTTGGGTTACTTTTTTGGGGGGGTGTGGGTGCATGTGGTTGGGTTTGTTTGGTTTTAAATGTTTTAAGGAATCTCCAAGCCTGCATTTGCTCCTCTACTGTTTGAGTCCTTGCTCTAAAGACACCTCAACTCTGTTTGCTGTCTCCTGAGGATATGAGCCTTGCCATCAGTGTAGAAATGTTGTACTAGCTGCAATCTAATTCCATTGTGCTTCTGGCCCAGACTGTGAGGCAGAAGTGAAACCGAGGCTATGATCTATAGCCCAGAAAAGTCCTGATTTAAGATGAAAACTGTCTCATAGGTTTTTTTTTTTTTCATTGATAGTTTAGTTTGAAAACTCATTCTTGGTTAGTTGGGTGAGTGGCTGTTATGTACCAGGCTTTGACTCAGCTCAGGGCTGAATTTAATTCCCCTCCCCCTAAAAAATAACGATGTTTGGGTTAAGACTCTTCAGTGCAAATGTTGCCATATTATGGCATGTATATTATTTAAATGAATTTGTGTTGTGTAATCTAGTTACGTGTTTCTGTTTTGATGATTTCCAAGGCCTTGCAGCTGGAATTTGAGTTTTTTCCATTATGCAAACGGCAGTGCTGAACTGGACAGCAAAAGCATTAACCTAGGCTGGGAACTGCTCTAAGAAGGACAAGCTGATAATTTTGCAGGCGTGTCTTACATTTATGCATAGCTTTAAATTGCTTTTTGAAGCAAGCATCTCTGGTTCTTCATATTCTTTGATTAGCTTAGACAAAGCTATGAAATAAAGCTACACAGGTGGCACTGTATCAAATAGCCCTTAGAGTATGGGATACATTGTGTCACACTTTTTTGGGAATAGCGAGGAAATATAGATCCTTTAGTTTACAAAAGGAAATCCAGACATAGGACTGCAGGTGGCTTCAGAATTTCACGTACTTTACCTCTTTTGGTGATTCTTCAGTCCTTGCGCGGCTGAGATTCTTTACTTCAGCCAAGCTGTAAGGTATCTTAGTTCTAAAGAGTGGAGTATTATTATGTCTCGTGTTTTCACCTGGTATGTGTATGTTAAATGCAAGAGGGATGTCTGGGCTTATGTTTATCCAGATACTATACATATGCAGTTTAATTTGTTCCAAGAAATTTGGTTAACAAGAAAGCAATAATATGAAGTCCAAACAGGCAGGAAAATAGGAATTGTTCATCTATTTATGCATCCCTTTCTGTAGAAGAAATCTTGCCATTATGGTCACTGAAAATGAGTCCTGGTTTTGAGAACCCAGAAATTTCAGCAGTGAGAAGCTTAGGCTTTTGAGAGCTGTCGTTGGTTTACTAAAGATAGGCGACAGAAATTAAACTCTCAGATCAAATTGGAGAGAAAACACAGAATTGTATTTAGAGAGAGAGAGATACAGCGACAGGTCTTACAAAAAGCAGTTTCCGCATCCATGGCAAACCCCCTTGAAGTTTTCCCCATTCCCCAAAAAAAACCCTAAATCTACCTTCCCCAGTGCTTCAGACCTCCCCCCCCACAACGCCTCCAACCAGCCA
>WAAF01017494.1:216097-233839 GCA_013400475.1 Tricholaema leucomelas | reverse complement strand
ATTGCAGAAATGAATCACAGAATGAAGGTTCCATCCAAACACGAGGAGGAACTTCCTTGAGTTGAGGGTTGAGGACTGGAACAGGATGCCTGGAGAGATGGTGGAGTGTCTATTTCCGGAGTTATTCAAAGTCTGCTTGGACACCATCCTGTACAGCCTGCTCTGGTGGTGGGAGCTGAACTAGATGATCTCCAGAGGTCCCTTCCAACCTCTATCATTCTGTGCTTCTGTGACTCATGGAGAAGTTAAGGTTGGAAAAGACCTCCAAGATCACTGAGTTCAGCAGTTACCCTAACGCCGTCAAGTCCACCACTAAACCCTGTCCCTCAGCAACACATCTACACATTAACACTTGAGCTCTTCTCAATGCGCCCAAAGCCATTCCCTGTGCCCCCCAACCAGTTGTGGCTGTGCCTGCTGGAAAGAGCTCGGGGCTCGCTGCTCCAAATAACTTCTCACTCAGCACCTACCTGCTCCCAGTCTCACCATTCCACCCACTTCAGACACACAGGGTAATTTTCAGTGACTTCTCAATTCCTGCACAGACAGCATGTCTGTTGGGTTATTTATTCCACACCATCCACCAAGAGTTAAAGGAGAAGAAAACATTCAGCTTTTAGTGGTTTACAAAGCCTCATTACAGCCGAAATAAAGCAACCAATAAATCTTGTGTGGTTACAGAGGTCACTGCCGTTCTGGCACCGTGGCGCCGATTCCAAGGCAGGAATTTCATTTTCCTCTCAGGAAAAGCATGCAGGGAGCTGAAGAGATGACGAGGGGCTGGCCAGCAGCAGGGAGCACAAGGGCTCTTTCATGCAGGGTGATGGCAGGAGGGCTCTGGCACGTGTGGGCCCCCCCTCGCTCAGGGATTCAGTGACCAGCAGCACCAGTGCTCATGTGCTGATCCCCTCTGGAGCCAAGGCAACGTGTGGTGGGAGCGAGCTTCTTAGAGTCATGGGATGTTAGACTGGAAGGGACCCCAAGGATCATCTGCTCCAACCTTTCTAGGCAATAATGAAGTTGAAGTGAGCTGGCCCAGCATGCTGCCAAGCTGAGACTTCAAGCTGTCCAATGTAGGCCAATCCACTGCTTCCCCTGGGGCTGACTGTTCTCATGGGCAAACATTTTCTTCTGGAATCCCATGGGAATCTCCCCAGCAGTAATTTGTACCCATTACCCTTCATCTTTTCCATAGGACTCTCCATCCTCCTACTGGCCACCTTTTGTGTCCTGGAGCTCCTCCAGTGCACTGTGTTTTGGCCTCGCTGCTTTGAATGGGAAGTTCTGAGGGGCTTGCAAGTGGCTTTGAAACTTTCCTGGCTCTCCTGTGGAGATACTACGTGGCTGAGAGCAGGGATGGAGGAGAGCCAGGAAAAGATGGAGCCCCCTCAAAAGTGTTTTTCAAATTGTCAGCTACTGGAGGTGTGTTTGGACACACCAGGAATGGATGAACATCTCCAACCACACCACCCACCAGTCCTGGCATTTCAACCCTGAATGAAGAGGTCTGCTCAGAGCTTTTGGGGTTGGCTGAACTGATCTGCTCTAAATTCACACCTTTTAATTAACTGGAATTAACTTTCCTGAGCATCGCTGCCTGCGGACAGAGCCTCGGTTGACTGAAAACAGAAAATTCCAGACCTGGCTTCTTTCCCTTCCCTCCTGCTCCATGTGCCACCAGCACAGCAAATTCAATAAAGCTGATTTATTTAATAAGTGGGCTATAACGAATTAAATTAAACACGTTTAACACAAACAGATGATGCACCTCATTTAAATGGGAGCTTCTTAATTAAACCTGGGCAATTGTGTTTTGCCCTTTTATTGGCTTCCTAGCGGAGCAGGATCGTAAAGTTACTTAGCACATGCACTCAATTACTGCTCAAGTGTTGTCCCACTTGCCTCCTTCTCCTCCAGCTGGGCTTTGCAAGCTCTGTTCCCAGTGCAACCAGCACGTGTTGGTGAGGCAATGGCCAGCCTGGTGCCAGGGGAGCTGGGCTGCTGCAGCGGAGCAAGGCACAGGCTGGATTTACAGAGGCTGCTGAGCAGATGGGTGGCAGAGGTCAGAGGATTTATAGCTGCCTGCAGAGCTTGAGAGCGCTGGTTGGGATGTTCTGCAGCAGCAGTGCTAGGTGGTGATCCCAAGGGAGGGAATTCAGCCCTTATGAGGATATCACAACAGGAGCCGCAGGGACACGCAAGCTGCTGGGCTTTGAGAGCAGCTCACACACCTCAGTGAGGTTCTGAGGAGCCTCAAAGCTCGTTTAGAGTGGGGTTAGGAGTTTTGTGCCAACTCAGGATTTCCCTGAGTTACGCCAGTTCGTGTAAGGAGCTGGGAACACTGCTTCTCTGTGCTGTGGAGGTAGGAAAAAAAGCTCTGGAGGGGAGCTTGTGGCCAGCTTTGCAGTGGGGGGCAACGTCAGACTGTGGCTTTAGTCTGAAAATAACCTGATGTGAGCAACTCTTGGACATGATTTCTGAACTCTTGCTGATTTCTGTGCAAGATCTTTCAGCCTAAATAAGAAAACTGTGTAACGAGTTAACCTACAGCTCCCTGAAAGGAGGTTGGAGCCAGCTAGGGGTGGGTCTCTTCTCCCAGGGAACAAGGAAGATGATGAAAGGAAATGGCCTCAAGTCATTGCAGAGGAGGTTTAGGTTGGGCATGAGGATCAATTTCTTTCCCTAAAAGGGTTCCTAAGACCTGGAAGATGCTGCCCAGGGCAGTGGTAGTGTCCCCATCTCTAGAGGGCTTTCAAAGCCAGTATCATAGAATCAATCAGGTTGGAAGAGACCTCCAAGCTCATCCAGTCCAACCTATCAACCAGACCATGGCACTAAGTGCCTCATCCAGTCTTGTTTTGAACACCTCCAGTAGATGTGATCCTGAGTGACATGGTTTAGTAGTGATCTGGCAGTGCTGGGTTAACAGCTGGACTGGATCTTAAAGGTCTTTCCCAGCTGAAACGATTCCATGATTCTGTTCCAGGGCAACCCAGCCCTGCTTCAGGAGTGCTAAAACTTCCCCATGCAAGAGCTGCTGCATTTTCTCACCCCTCTCCTGTTCCTGTGCTTGCTTGTTGAATTCTAAATCAGTCATGGGAAGGCAGAAGAAAGGAGGAGGTTGTTAGCAGAGAAGGTTGTGTGAGGAGCTGTGCTCTTCCTTCATGCTGCCGATGGACTGTTGCACTAAGTGTGGAAGCTGCATCCAGTCCTGTGCAATCCCTGTTAGCATCCCTCTGGAGAGAGAAGCAAGGCCAAGCTCCAGGGATGCGGGGCAGCAGAAGGTGACAGTGCTGGTCACAGGCTGAGCAATGCCCACCCTTGAGACACTTTGTTTTGAAAACAACCCTCCAGCTCTAATTACCAAGCTGATTTTTCATTATCCTGAAGACATAACGCTCTGTTCTCAGTGCTGTTTGCACTGGCAGAGCTCCACGTAACGCAAGGTTCAGGAGAGGAATACAATTTCTTGCCCTTCCGTATCTCATTTGTTTGGGCATCATTTCTGACTAATCCTCAGTTAATTACTTTAAGATGATGGCTCCCATGAATCAAAGAGCACCTTTGTGAGCACTTACAGCTCACCGTTTAAGGGCGCAACTCAGTTAGCAGATGAAATCCAATGGGCAGTGTTGGCCTTTGCTTCCCTTGGGAGCTGCTTTACCACTGAGGAAGCCGCTGGCTCCCGGTGGCATGGTGGGGGCAGTCAGAATCTTTCTCTTCTTTGTGGCTTCTTGGTTGTGGTGGTGTTGTCTTTATTTTTTCTTTTTACTTTCCCTCACAAATAGCTCCCAAAAATGTGTGATTGGGCATTAAAAGAACTGACGAAACTTTGACATTCTCCATTAGGAAGGAACATCATTTTTTTTGGCTGGTTCTGCACAAAATATGTCAGCCCTGTGATGTGAACTTGTGCTCCTTAAGATGAAGGGGTAATGATACTAAGAGACTGCAATACTGTGTTGCTTGTGAGGAGCAGCTGAGGGAAGTGGTTTTGTTCAGCCTGGGGAAAAGGAGTCTGAGGGCAGAATTCCTGCCTCTCTGCAACTCCCCGAAAGAATGAGCCTGGAGAAGAGGAGGCTCAGGGCAGACCTCATTGCTGTCTACAACTACCTGAAGGGAGGCTGTAACCAGGTGAGGTTGGTCTCTTCTGCCAGGCAACCAGCAACAGAAGAAGGGGACACAGCCTCAAGTTGTGCCAGGGGAGGTCTAGGCTGGATGTTAGGAGGAAGTTGTTGGCAGAGAGAGTGATTGGCATTGGAATGGGCTGCCCAGGGAGGTGGTGGAGTCACTGTGCCTGGAGGTGTTTGAGAAAAGATTGGATGAGGCACTTAGTGCCATGGTCTGGTTGATTGGACAGGGCTGGGTGATAGGTTGGATGACAAAGGGGGGACAAAGGCCCTCATCACACAGGCCCTGGTCTAGTTGATTGGACAGGGCTGGGTGCTAGGTTGAACTGGATGATCTTGGAGGTCTCTTCCAACTTGACTGATTCTATGATTCTATAGCACTGGAGCCAGGTGCAGGGACAAACTCTTCTCCCATGGAACAAGCCATAGAATGAGAGGAAATGGCCTCAGATTGCTTCAAGGGAGGTTTAGGTTTACATTAGGAAAAATTCCTTCCCCAAAAAGGATTGTCTAGGCCTAGCCCAGCCTGCCCAGGGTACTCCAGGTGGTACTCCCATCCCTGGAGACGTTTAAAGGCTATGCTGATGTGGTGCTAAGGCAAATGGCTTAGTGGTGACCTGGCAGTGCTGGACTGATGGTTGGACTCAATGACCTTGGAGGTTTTGACCAACTTTAATGATTTTATAATCCTACTCTATGCTCTTATTTTTCTATAAGACTCAGGCACTTAGGAGAGGGACAACAGCCTGGCACTGATCTTCCCTGTGTTTCTTTATTACTGCTTTATGGTAAAGAAACCCTAACCCAACTGCAAGGTCAGCCTCTTCTCCTTAGCAACAAGTAATAGGATGAGAGGAAAGACTCTCAACTTGCACTGGAAGAGATTTATGTTGGATATTAGAAGAAACTTCTTCACTGGAAGGATTTTCAAACTCTGGAACAGGTTTCTCAGGGAGGTACTTGAATCCCCACCCCTGGAGGTGTTTGAAAGATGCAGAGATGTGGTGCTGAGCACCAGGCTCGGTAGGCTTAGAGAATAGTTGAAGTTGAGGATCTTAAAGGTCTTTTCCAACCAAAACAATTCTATGATTCTTTTATTCTGTATCATGTCCTGTCTCAGCATTCTATTGTGTTCTGTTCTGTTCTGTGTTGTGCTGTGCTATGCTATTCATTTCATGTCTACTCTTACACAAGGTACCTGGTGATCAGGTGGTTGTTCAGACATGCAGGTGTGACCTGCAGGCATAAGCAGCTGGGTGACCTCTTGTGTCCTTGACCTGTCTGCCATGGAAAGCAAACCAGAAAGTGAGCCCCAAATCCCTCTCAGCTGTGTCATGTGTGGACAATATCTCTAGAGAGAGAGGAAAAAGAGGGATGTGAGAATGCACACAGGCTAAACCAATCAGAAATGAAAAAAGAGGGATGGATATTACCACAGATACAGCAGAGCTCTTAGGTGCCTACAAACCAGGAATAGTATTCCAGGTTTTAGTGGGAATACTGCTTCATATCTTGGGGTTACTTTCTGCATCTCAGTTAATTCAAAACTACAACACCCCTGCAAAGAACAAACCCAGCTTCTAGGTGGGGTAAGTCAGAAACCAGGAGGCCTGGCTGAAGAAACATGAGATGCGTGTGACCAGACAAACATCCTTCCTCCCCTTGGGAGCCCTGTTGGCAAAGCCTGGGCAGGAGGAGTAATTAATACTGGAAATGAAAGGCAAATGAACTACTTCTGAGTAGGCAAAGGAAAAGGCAGAAGGTGACCTGGAGGTGCTGATTTGCTTCTTTACCCCAGGAGATCTACGTTCCTCCATGGCTATCACCATCTAATAAGGAGCAAATGAGCATGTAGAGACTTCCCAATGAGAAACAGTGAGGATGAAATAGTAACAGCAAAAGTGAGCAGAGAGTTATGATTTTCTTATCCCACTCCCTTTCCCTCTCACAGCTTCCTTGGATGAGAGCAGCTATGAGGTGCACTTAAGGATGAGGCTGGATTTCTCTTCTATTCCTTTAGACCACAGGGCTGGGACAGTGCATGGAGTAATTAATTTTGACTTACAGAAGCTGTATTAAATTGGATAGAAATGGGTGAAAATAGGATTAGGAGTGGAGTTTAGCCAAGAGCAAACAGAATTAAAGCTCTCTAAGAGCAGGTCCACACAGCTGATAGCATTGATGCAATGGGAGTAGACAGCTTGGGACATTTTTGAGCTCTAGTGTAATGTCAGAAGTTGTAACCTGCCTGGTATCCAGCAAGATCAGGAGAATTAAAAGCCAAAAAGTGATATTTTTTGCTATTTTCTTTTTCTGGCTGCTTTCTCTGGACTGAGCTTTTTTGGCTTCCAAGGATTAATTTGGAAACAATTGTGCAGAACAAGCAAGAGTCTCCGTAAACCCCAACCGATCAAAATGTGCGCAGCGCTTTCAACACGTGCTCTGAAATCTAATTAGGATGGGATTATGCTTGTCACAAATCATCAGAAATGGAAGGATCCTTAATGTGAAAACCAACTCCTTCTCCCTGAAAAGCCATCTCACAAAACCCAAAGACAAACCAGGCTCAGGACCTTTGCCTTCCATCAGCTGGAGGTGGTGTAGATTCGTGTGACACCGCTGATGACAGTCTCTGCCGGCTGACGGGGCACAGGAATACTTGGGCTGCAGGGTCTGGCTTCATTCAGAGGAAAAGGACCCACAGCTCTGGCTGGGTTCAGCCTGGAAACTTGTCTGACCTCTCTGAGGCTGTTGGTAAAAGTCTTGATGCATTTCCCATCCCTCTGCTTTATCTCAGTGTGAATCATAGGTTCTCAGACTTGTTTGGGTGGGAAGTAACCTTCAAATCTCCTCTAGTCCAACACCCCTGCAGTCAGCAGGGGCATCTGCAGCTAGAGCAGGTTGCTCAGAGCCCCAAACAACCTGACCTGGAATGGTTCCAGAGATAGGGCATCTCTCACCCCTCTGGGCAACCTATTCCAATGTACCACCCTGTCTGTAAAAAAAATATTCCTAATCTGGTTTAGATCTCCCTCTTTTCGTTCAAACCCAGAGCCCTTTGTCCTGTCACAACAGGCCCTGCTTAAAAGTCTGTACCAGATTTCTTGTTTACCCCTTCAAGTACTGAAAGGCCACCAGAAGGTCTCTCCAGTCTTGCAGAAAAAGCTGGCCCAGGTCCTGCTCTTCCATGGAGTCATAGAATCATAGAATGGTTTAGGTTGGAAGGGACCTCAAGGATCATCCAGCTCCAACCCCCCGCCATAGGCAGGGACACCTCCCACTAGAGCAGGTTGCTCAAGGCCTCATCCAGCCTGGCCTTAAACACCTCCAGGGAGGAAGCATCCACAACCTCCCTGGGCAACCTGTGCCAGTGTCTTACCACCCTCACTGTAAAGAACTTCCTCCTAACATCCAGTCTAAATCTCCCCTCCTCCAGCTTAAACCCATTCCCCCTCGTCCTGACATTACCAGACCTTGTCAATAGTCCCTCCCCAGCCTTCCTGTAGGCTCCCTTCAGATACTGGAAAGCCACTCTAAGGTCTCCTCGAAGCCTTCTCTTCTCCAGGCTGCAGAGCCCCAACTCTCTCAGCCTGTCCTCATAGCAGAGCTGCTGCAGCCCTCTGAGCATCTTCGTGGCTCTCCTCTGGACCCGCTCCAGCAGTTCCACATCCCTCTTGTGTTGGGGGCTCCAGAACTGCACACAGTACTCCAGGTGGGGTCTGAGGAGAGCAGAGTAAAGGGGGAGAATCCCCTCCCTTGCCCTGCTGCCCACACTGCTCTTGATGCAGCCCAGCACACTCTGCAATGTCACTGAGTCAGTCCTCATCTTAACCCAAAGCTGCTAATGCCTGAATCTGCTGAGGGACGTCTTGAAATGCTGAGCACCCATCCGCCGAGCGCTGAGCACCCATCCACCGAGCTCTGAGCACCCATCCGCCGAGAGCTGAGCACCCATCCGCCGAGCTCTGAGCACCCATCCGCCGAGCTCTGAGCACCCATCCGCCGAGCGCTGAGCACCCATCCGCCGAGCGCTGAGCACCCATCCGCCGAGCGCTGAGCACCCATCCGCCGAGCGCTGAGCACCCATCCGCCGAGCGCTGAGCACCCATCCGCCGAGCTCTGAGCACCCATCCGCCGAGCGCTGAGCACCCATCCGCCGAGCGCTGAGCACCCATCCGCCGAGAGCTGAGCACCGCCGAGCGCTGAGCACCCATCCGCCGAGTGCTGAGCACCCATCTGCCAAGTGCTGAGCACTGCCGAGCGCTGAGCACCCAGCCGCCGAGAGCTGAGCACCCATCCGCCAAGTGCTGAGCACCGCCGAGCTCTGAGCACCCATCCGCCGAGCTCTGAGCACCCATCCGCCGAGTGCTGAGCACTGCCGAGCTCTGAGCACCCATCCGCCGAGCTCTGAGCACCCATCCGCCGAGCTCTGAGCACCCATCCGCCGAGTGCTGAGCACCCATCCGCCGAGCTCTGAGCACCCATCCGCCGAGCGCTGAGCACCCATCCGCCGAGCGCTGAGCACCCATCCGCCGAGCTCTGAGCACCCATCCGCCGAGCGCTGAGCACCCATCCGCCGAGTGCTCAGCACCCATCCGCCGAGCTCTGAGCACCCATCCGCCGAGTGCTGAGCACCCATCTGCCGAGCTCTGAGCACCCATCCGCCAAGCGCTGAGCACCCATCCGCCGAGTGCTGAGCACCCAGCCGCCCAGCAAAGGCTTTTCAGCTGCACCTACCAAGCCCTTTGATGAACATTAACTAACGTGCAAAGAGTTTTACATTTGCCTTCCCTCCCTGGCTTTATTAAACAGCAGATCCATGGCAGGTCACAGCCGGAGGGTTTCTCGGTGTGTACGGTGCCCGCCGAAGGTCTCCTTTCATGTGGGAATCCAATTTCTGCAGCTACCAGGAGCTGCACAGAAACATGAATTGCAGTTGTTTTCTCTGGGGTTTCCATGGTTGCTGGCACTGGTTTGTGTCCTTGTTCTAAAGTAGATGCTCCACAAACGTGTTTTCTTTGGTCTGAGGTAGCACATAATATTGCTAGGAAACCTCAGAAGTTGGCCAGAGGAGTGGAGCGATGCCCCACGTGGGACCACCAGCGTGGGTGGGCACAGCCGATGCTGCAGGGTCTTGCATGGGGCCACTGGCAAGTGTGGGCATGGCATCTGCCCTGAGGTGGGTCCGTATGGGGCCACCAGCATGCGTGGGCATGGCCACTGCCCAACAACCCTGAAAAGGGGCATTGCCAGCTTCGGGGCTGTCCTGGCCTCCCTGTCTCCATGTGCAATGTCGAGAGCTCTCAGGGGCTGTCTGTGCTCAGACAAGTGCAAGAGCACAAGTGCAGAGTCAAGGCAACAGGTCTTGGAAAAACAAACAGGCATTAGAAATGCCTCTGGGAAGCAGCTCCTTGAACCCAAGGCACACAGAGAGCTGAGCAGGAGCTGCCCGCTGGCTTCCCAACCTCCTCTTTCAGTGCCTTTTAATTGCCAGAAACTTTCCTTTCCCTCGTTACTGCAGAATTCTGCAGGTGTTACATCACATCCCTGGCTGGGAAGATCAAAGCTGAGGCTCTTGGCAAGCTCAGCCCAACACAGATTCATTTCTGCTCTAACCTACCTGAGCAGCCATGCGTGCGGCATGCTGAGGGCACAGCCTGTGGGGACAATGAGGCTCCGCAGGGACCTGCGTGGCCACAATGCAGCCCTGGAGAAAAACCATGAGGTCCTGGAGGCCTGATGTGCTGGGAGAGGACACATAGCTGGGCAGTGCTTGGCTCTCCCTCACCGGGTTTCTGTCAGGTCTGGAGAGAGCACCGAGGTCTGCCTATGTTTACTGGGGCAGGGTTGTCCCAAAGTTATACAAACATCAGACTGGGAGGGGGTCTGGAATCAGAGCCCTGCTCTGCCACTGATTTCTCATGTGGGCTCTACTAAGTCTTTCATCCTGGTGGTCTCCATACCACAAGTACACAGCTGGGACATGTACACAGCAGGATTGTACCCAGCATGGACCTCATAGACATGAGGGATGATGGACAGCTGGGACACGCACAGAGTGGGGATGCCGTACTGGTTCCTGCGTGCCGTGGGACATGATGCTGAAGCAGGATGCCCAGGAACATGATAGGGCAGCATTAGGGCAATGAAGATGGTGAAGGGTCTAGAGAACAAGTCTCATGAGAAGCATCTGATGGAAGTGGCATTGTTTAGCCTGGAGAAGAGGATGCTGAAGGGGGACCTCATTGCTCTCTACAACTCCATAAAAGCAGGTTGCAGCCAGGTGGGGTTGGTCTCTAATATCAGGTGATAGAATGAGAGGAGGTGGCCTGAAATTCTGCCAGGGGAGGTTTAGGTTGGAGATTAGGAAAAATTGCTTCCCTGCAAGAGTGGTCAGGGATTGGAACAGGCTGCCCAGAGAGGTGGTGGAGTCACCATCCCTGGAGGTGTTCAAGGAATGTGTGGACAGGATGTGCTTTGGGATGTGCTTTAGTGGGCACGGTGGTGTTGGGTTGATGATTGGACTGGTTGATCTTAGAGGCCTTTTCCAACTGAAACAATTCTATGAGTCTATGATTCTACACCAGATGGCCCAAATGCTCCTCTATGCCCAAAGTAGTTTTCAGTCCTTGAATGAAAACTTTGCAGTGTGGGGGTGGTAGCGTTCAGAATTGACTGCTTTTGCTCTCTGCTGTTCTGCAGAGGGCTTGGTGGGAGTGTTGGCTCCAGGAGCCAACTGTGCCATACAGTAGAGGACACAGGACTCATCCTCAGTTCCCAGCATCTTGGAAGCAAACCCAGGTCCTCCCCAAGCAGGGTACAAAGGAGAGTGCCAGCACCCAGCCCTTTCTTCTGCTGCAATGCAGGGGAAGTTGCTTACTGTGATTTTTTTTGTCTTGCTAGAGTCTGGTTCCTCTAAGTCAGTTTAGATCTGTGTCAGCCCACTTCTCCTTCCTCCGTGCAGCGTTTGTCCTCCTCCCCCTTCCTCCTCAGAAGGTAACAGTATCTCCTGCTTGGGCATGCATTCCTTTCTAATAAGGTATTACGCCTCTCTTTATATGCATCTTAGGTGCAGTCTGAGGCAGCTGCTGCTCTCCAGGGCTCTGGGTGAGGAGCAGAAAATTGAATTCAGCCTGGAATGTGCGGGTGCAGTTGGACATCTGCACCCAGCCAAGGGCAGCCCTTCCCCTGCCTGTTTTTGACAGAGAGACAGATGATGCTCCTTTGGCTCCAGGCTGCTCTGACATGGTGGTCTGCTTGGGGTCCTACCAGTCATGGCTGAACAGGGTGTAGATCCAGGACTTTGTGAGTTCTTCCAGGCTGAGAAGTTGTTTTTGGAGGTGCTGCTCACCTGGACACCCCGTTCCTGGTGTGACGGACATGTGGGCATAGGTGTGACTGTATAGGCAGTCAAATTGCAGAATCACAGAATCATAGGATGGTTTGGGGTTCAAGGGACCTTAAAGACCATCTAGTTTCAACTCCTCTGTGTGGACAAGGGACCTTATGGTCCTCTGACCACATGGTCAAGGCAGGAGCCTTGCCCTGTGCAATTGACCCAGGATTCTGGCTGCTCCCCACTGGCTGGATATGGTTTGCATGGCAGATGTTGGGAGGCTTGTCTCAACACCCCCTGCCTGATATCACTCCCTTGCTCTGCCATCCAACACCACCGTGACAAATGCAACACAAGGACCCAGCTGGATGAAACTGAAATCATGAGTTTTAGCAGCCCCTCTTGGATTAAGCTATTACAGACCTGACTGCTCCAGCCTGCCAACTCTCCATAATGATTTTCAAAGCAATGCAGCCTTTTCCTGCATGGCAGGACCTTGGTCCACTTTTGAGCAGCAAGCATCCTCAGGATGATTTGTTCTGANGCCCAGGGAGGTTGTGGATCACAGAATCACCCAATGTGATCACATTCTGTGATTCTGTGTTCAATGCCAGGTTGGATAAGACCTTGGGCAGCCTGTTCTAGTGGGAGGTGTCTCTGCCTGTGGCAGGGGGTTAGAACTGGATGATCTTCGAGGTCCCTTCCAACCTAAGCCATTCTATGATTCTGTGATGCCATAGCTCTGCATGGATGGTATGAAGTGACTCTGCTTTGCTATTCAAACTCTTCCCAGGCTAAAATGCCAAAGTAGAGAAGCTACCACGTTTCTTTCTGCTGACTTTAATGAGTGCCATGCTTCTTCCTGGCCCATCACCTTCTACACCTAAGGCTGTGTTTCACCTGAAACAGGATTTTTTCCTTTAAACCCAGCCATGCTGAAACCTGTGGACACTGGGGTGTTCAGCCTGGATAAGAGAGGGCTCTGAGACCTTAGAGCAGCCTTCCAGTACCTAAAGGGAGCTACAAGAAAGCAGGGAAGGGGCTTGTAGTGCTAGGATGAGAGGAAAAGGCTTTGAGCTTGAAGAGGGGAGATTTAGACTGAAGATTAGGAAGAAATTCTTTCCAGTGAGGGTGGTGGGACACTGGAACAGGCTGCCCAGGGAGGTTGTGGATGACCTCTCCCTGGAGGTGTTCAGGGCCCGACTGGATGGGGCCTTGAGCAACCTGGTATAGAGGGAGGTGTCTGGGCCCATGGCAGGGGGGTTGGAACTGGATGATCTTTAAGGTTCCTTCCAACCCAAACCATTCTAGGATTCTATGACATGGCTTTTCCCCTCTCATGTTGCAATGTGGTGGAGAGCTCAGGGGGGAGTTGCAAGCCCCACACCCGCACCTCAACTAGGGTCAGGTCATAGGAGAGTCAGTGCTAGGGCAGGGCAGCCGAGGAGCATCAAGGAGCTCATTAATGGCCATGCAGGCAGTGTGGGAGGCCAGGCCTTCTCCTCCCTGGTGGGAAGAAAGCAGGGTGAGTCCGACTCTGACATCAGCCCTCCCTCCCTGATTAGCTCCTGTTCATCCTTCACTAATGAGCCTGAACTCTGAACCCTCAGAGAGGGGGGCGAGCTGCCTCTCTCAAGCTTGATCCTGGTGGGGATCTGCCTGGGATGGAGGTTGGGTTGCCTGCCTGACTGAGGGCCTGATGTCTTCCTCCTTGCTGTCTCTATTCCTGGGCAGGACGGTAACACAGCCCAGCTGGCGAGGAGGGGGGAAGTGGCCAGTCTGATTAATTGGTCACTGGCACACGTGCTCCAGCCTCTGCCAGGAACCAGCAGATAACCCCCATTAACCCTTTAGGCAACCAGCACTCCCCCTGCTCCCTTTGGAGATGTTCCAGAGGAAGGAGCTGATCAGTCAAAGTTTGGTGATGAGCTGCCTGGGGGGGATATGCAGTTATAAACTCATAGAATCATAGAATCACAAGCTGGCTTGGGTGGGGAGAGACTTCAGTGCTCACCTAGTCTAACCCCTCTGCAGTCAGCAGGGACATCTGCAACTAGAGCAGGCTGCTCAGAGGCCCAGACAACCTGACCTGCAATGGACCTGGGGATGGGGCTTTTGCCACCTCTCTGGGCAACCTGGGCCAGGGTCTTAGCACCCTCTCTGTAAAGAATTTCTTCCTGATCTCCACTCTAAATCTTCCCCCTTCCAGTTCTAAATCTTCCCTCTTCCAGCTCGAGGCCACTGCCAACATTCCTTCCTTCTCTCTAGTCTGAATCTCCCTCTTTTAGTTTAAACCATCACCCTTTGTCCTGTCAAAACAGGTCCTGTTAAGAAGACTGCCCCCATGGGACAAAGAAGTCCTGTGGGGGTGTGTGAGGATCATAGAATCATAGAATCAGCCAGGTTGGAAGAGACCTCCAAGCTCATCCAGTCCAACCTAGCACCCAGCCCTGGCCAATCAACCAGACCATGGCACTAAGTGCCTCATCCAGGCTTTGCTTGAACACTTCCAGGGATGGGGACTCCACCACCTCCCTGGGCAGCCCATTCCAATGTGCAGTTTCCAACACAGCACCACAATGCTGCTGCAGCTCCTTGTTGAGGCAGCCCTCATCCTGAGCTGCTGGCTGGCTAATTCATGGAGGTGGCAACCAAAGGGAGAGAGGAAATGGACAGAGGCATTGAGTGCAGCCTCAGCAAGTTTGCTGATGACACCAAGCTATGTGGTGCAGTAGACAGGCTGGAAGGCAGGGATCCATCCAGAAGGACCTGGACAGGCTGGAGAGATGGGCACAAGACAGCCTCATGAGGTTCAACAAGACCAAGTGCAAGGTCCTGCATCTGGGTCGGGGCAATCCCAAGCACAACTACAGGCTGGGCAGTGAGCGGCTGGAGAGCAGCCTGAGGAGAGGGACTTGGGGGTGCTGGTGGATGAGAAGCTCCACACCTGGAGGGGTTTAAGGCCAGGCTGAGTACAGGCTGGGCAGTGAGCGGCTGGAGAGCAGCCCTGAGGAGAGGGACTTGGGGGTCCTGGTGGATGAGAAGCTCCACACCTGGAGGTGTTTAAGGCCAGGCTGAGTGAGGCTCTGGCCAGCCTGATTTAGGGTAGGATGTCTCTACCCATGGCAGGGAGGTTGGAACTAGATGATCCTTGTGGTCCCTTCCAACCCTGACTGATTCTATGATTCTGTGATTCTAATTATGGGTTGATTCAAGGTTCTGTGGTGCTCTGGTGGGCTGCTTTGCCACCTAAATACTGAGCAGGTGCACTGGATTTTTCCAAAAGCAGCATGGGAAATACCTCCCACTTCATTCTGGGCCCTCAAGATCCCCACTTACACCACAGAGTTTTCATAAAAGCTGACTTTTGGGAGTGAGTTTGTTTTTAAAGCAGTGAATTTACCAACAACTCCAAGTGCTAAATAGCATCCAGCTTAGCAACAAGCCTGATCTTCTCATCTTCCCAGGAATGGAGGCTGTCTTCAGTGCCCAGCAGCCCATTCATCCACTCCTGGTGCAGAGGAGCAAGGATCTGTGCCTGCCTTTTCTCCATGCCCTCTCCAGTGATTTGCAAGCTGCAGGCACCAGTAGAAGCAAGCTGGGAATTATTTGGGTATGTTGCAAATTCTCCAGCACTTGAAGATTCGAACCCCAGGAGTTTGTTTTTTTCCAGAAGATCTGTTATGGCTCACAGAGAACTCCTGAACTCGGTGTGGAAAGGTATGTCCTGGATTACGTGTGAAGTCAGGCTCGATGATCATAGTGTCTCTGTCTGGCTGTAGGAGAATCAGCTCCCACGTGGGGTTTTTCTGGGCTTTCATGTTGGAATATCCTCAAGGAAGGCTCACAGCAGAGGTGAAATGGCAGATCAACACTGAAGCAACAAGCTGAGGCTGTGGGGTAGGGCTCAGGGGGGAAATCAAAGGGAAGATGTCTTTGTTACCAACCCAGCTGCAACTTCCTGCTCCGGGTAGAAAATACCCTAGGAGGTGGCTTGTCAGCAGATGCCTTTGCCTTGCCTTGCTTCCCCATAAGAAGTGAATAATGAAATTGTAGGGCAAGAGGAAGGTGGAATTCCCAGAAATTATCATCCTGAGGTAAGCACAAAGAGAGGCTCTGTCTTCCATGTCTCCAATCCTTGCAATCGGGTGCAGGTTGTCAGTGGAGGAGAGGGCTTTCCTCCACTAAGCACAAGCTATAAACAAGTGCTTTTGATGAGCTGGCACTCCTGTCAGTTTGGAGTCAGGGCTTTGAACTCAGGGGGTGTGATCTGGACTTCATTCAGGGTCAGTGCATCTCTTTCCATTGTGGATGTCCTCTCCATAGTTCTCCTTTTTGCTCATAGAATCATAGAATGGTTCAGGCTGGAAGGGATCTCAAATGTCATCTAGTTCCAACCCCCTGCCATAGGCAGGGACACCTCCCACTAGAACAGGTAGCTAAAGGCCTCATCCAACCTGACCTTGAGCACCTCCAGGGAGGAAGCTCCCTGGGCAACCTGCTCCCCCACCCTTTAGCCCTTATGGTGCCCCACATCTCTTTCTCTTCTCTGTGTTTGTGATGTACACGGCGTAGATCTTGTGGCTCTTGCCATGGTGGAGGTTTGGGATTGTGCCTCATGGGGTGCCTTAATCCAGCATATTTCCTTAGACCAAATGGGATATTTCCTAACTGAAGAGTCAGTTGAACTCCTCAACCACGATGTGGATTTCATCTCCAAAATGTCATTTTATTTATGGTGAAAAAAAAAAAGGAAGAACAAGACCCAGCTCTTGCAGTTGGGAACACAACTGGTGTTCTGGCAAGCAGCTCAGTGGACCTAGCTAATATGTTATACAAGCATAGAAGTTATTTTGGGACAACAATGATGACATTTTAGTATAAGCCACTGTTTTCCAGCAAAAAAAAAAGTTGACATTCTGGGAGGGAAATGCCTTATCTTTCAAAAGAACATTGTTCAGGTGCAGTGACAGCAGTGCAAGCATGAATCAGATTACTTACATTGGACTTGCTTTGTTGATGGAGCTACAGGACTTTGCTGTTTGGCCTTTAAGAAGCATCCAGGGTGGGTGTGAAACAAGGAAGCTGAGGGGAGAAGCCAGTAGTGGTTTGCCTGGATGAGGAAGCTGGATTCCATGGGCTTGGGGAATGTGCCCAAGGTCTGATGCTATTTAATCTTCTCAGTGATGATCCAGATACACAAAATGAGTCTACTCTTACTAAATCAGCAGGTGACCTTACTAAATTAGCTGGTGACCTTGGTGCTGGAGGGAGTATCTTGTCCTGGCTGAGAGGCTGAAACTCAGAGTGCTCCCAGCAGGCTGAGTGGATGACCCTCAAAATAAGATGAACAGAGAAACAAGTGAGAGGTACTGCAAGAATTACCTATGGGCAACTGGAAAGGACTTCACACCAGCTGGACAGGTGGAGTGTCTTCAGAAAACAGCCTGGAGACTGCTACAGGCCATGAGCAGGCCATGAATCAGCAGCCTGGTGGAGAAAGTGAAGGGATGAGGGTTTGGCCTCAGGAAGGGAGAAGTGGAAAAATAGATGACAGCAATCTTCAAAGCACTGCTGCAAAAACGAGAGGGAATGATCAGTTCTCCACATGCGAGGTGCAGAGAAGAGGTTAGAGTTTCACTGAGAGGTTCAGGCTGGATTTTGTTGACAGCTGCTAAGGGGGGTGGATAGTGAAGTGGTGTTACAGATCTGCTTGCTTTAAGAGCAGACTGGCCAGAAAGGTAAGCTGGTCCTGCCTTTGAGCAGAAAGGACCAGCTCAACCCTCCACTGCTCCTGGGATGGATGTTCACAGGATCACAGCTTCACAGGATGTCAAGGATTGGAAGGGACCCAAAGAGATCATTGAGTCCAACCCCCCTGCCAGAGCAGGACCATACAATCTAGCTCAGGTCACAGGGCAATGCATCCAGACAGACCTTGAAAGTCTCCAGAGAAGGAGACTCTACAGCCTCTCTGGGGAGCCTGTTCCAGTGCTCTATGACCCTTACAGCAAGGAAGTTTCCCCTTGTGTTGAGGTGGAACCTCCTGTGCTGCAGCTCTCATCCATTGTTCCTTGTCCTATCCCAGGCAGCAAGTGAGCAGAGCCTGTCCCCACCCTCCTGACCCCCAGATATTTATAAACATTGATTAAATCCCCTCTCAGTCTTCTCTTCTCCAGACTAAATGTTGTGGCTTTACCATCAGCCCTTTCTCAGGCAGAGAGCAGCAGGACCACTCTCCATCAGCCCGTTGGTAGCTTTGGTTTCGTGGGGCTG
>WAAF01017494.1:174980-213974 GCA_013400475.1 Tricholaema leucomelas | reverse complement strand
ACAACAAAACACAGCAAAGTTGGATAGAATCATGGCATTGTTTCAGTTGGAAAAGACCTCTAAGATCATGGAGTCCAACCAATGCTTGGCTCAAACCTGAGAGCTGTATTCTGCTAGCTGGTTAAAATTGAGGCTGATGAGCTCTGCTTGGTCTGTCTGGCCAAGAACCAGAGAAAATGACCTAGAAATTCTTCATTGGTGGTTTGGGGGAAATCTGATCAAGTTCAGTGAACCTGCAGAAAGAAAAATGTGAATCTCTTGGGGTGACCTTCTCCAAGACCTCTGCCCGTTCTTCTCAAGGCTTGTTCAGCTGCTTCTCTTTTTCAGTGTGGTTGGAAAGGAGCTTTTAAAAAGCCAAAAACCCAACTTTCTAAGGTTTACTTTGTGTGATGGAAAATCAAGAGTTTGGGATTGCAACAGACTGCTTTGGTTTGGAAGAGACCTTTAAAAGGCCATCTAGTCCAACCCTCCTGCAGTCAGCAGGGACAGCTACAACTACAGGAGGTTGCTCAGAGCCCCGTAAAACCTGATCTGAAATGATTTCAGAGATGGGATATCTACCACCTCTCTGTGTGATCAGTGCCAACAGCCTGATGCAATAGCAGCAGTAGTAGTGAGGGATGTCAAATCCCTGCTGGGGATTGTCCTCTCCCATTGCAGGGTCCTGCCCAGGAGCTGGAGGAGCATGATGCACCAAGTATCTCCCAGCTGCTAGATGAGCTCTCTGCAAGTGAGAGCTAAGCCTGGGAGACTTCAGCAGTTGGAGAAGAAGAAAGGATCTGTCTCTCTATCAGCCTGGAGGATCTTGGGGAAGGAGGAGGGCAAAGGGGAGAAGTAACCTGCTGTTCATGCTTTTGGAACTAACTCATCTTCATCAGTGATGTGGATGAAGGAACCGAGCATGCTCTCAGCAAGTTTGCTAAGGTTGTGGAGTCTCCTTCTTTGGAGAGATTCCAAACCCACCTGGACATTGTGATTCTGGGCAAGCTGCTGTGAGTCACCCTTTTTGGCAGGTCCCTTTCAACCCCCACCATGCTGGGATTCTGTGAAATGGATGAGGATGCTGGTCAGAGAGGCCCAGAGGTGGGCACCAAGCATCGGCTCATCATCAATGAGTAGGTGATGTGGGCAAAGCTCTGATGTATTACTCGTCATGGAGATGGAGTGGCTGAGCTGGACTGACCCATTATCAGCCCTGTCTTGGTGGTATTGGCACACTGCAACTCACTTTGCCACCTCAAATGCCCCACATGGAGCAGCCTCTTGGAGTTTGTTCCTGCTTTCTGGGGAGGCTGGGGGAGATGGAAGGCAGCACACTGCACGTCCAAGAAGTGTGCTTTCAATTAAAAGAAGAAAAAGCTCCAGTGGATCTTTAACTCACCATGGGTTAAACATCACAATAAAGAGCATTCAAGCTGCTCTTCCATTGCAAAGGAACCACCAGTTGATGTGTGTGACTGCAGGCAGGTGGTTCCTGTTCCTATTAGCAATGAGTAATCCAAGCTCTCGGAGGGTTTCTTCAGAGACAATCCAGGCAGACCTGGAAGTCCAATGTGCCTTTTAAACCATAAGCATTTCCCCTTCACATCCCAGAATCCTCATTTCCAAGTATTTTTAAGGAGCTCTTGGCCAGCAGATCAGGATCATCATCTCACTGTGTACAGGGAGGGGAAACCCATAAATTCCCTGCTCCCTGCAGCCTTCAGGGAAACCTAAGCCAAAGCTCCTTGCGGGTGGCAGATGGAGGCTCTGCCCCTCATATCCCCACCCCATGACCAACCTCTGCAGGGTCTATCAGTATGGCTCACACCTCCAAGCTCTAGTGGCTGTGCTGAGTTGGGTTGTGCCTGGCTGAAATACCTTGGCACAGGCTCTTTTCTGCCCCTTGCAGTGCTTGATGCTGGAGCAGAGACTCTTTTGATGTTGTCAGCACACTGCTGGCATCTCAAGGGGCTTATACTAATGGCATGTAACAAATCACTGCTCTGCTTCGGGACCTAATGAGAGCCACTTCTGCATGCCTGCAGGTATGTTTAGCTATCTCAGGTGTCACTGAGGCTTTTTCTCTCTCACCACCTGGTTCTGCCTCATTGAATCCTTGCAAGGACCCTGTGCTGTCCTACTGCTCCTGCTATTGCTCTGGGCTGTTGGCACAGGTCACCCAGGTAGGTAGTAGATGCCCCATCCCTGGAACTATTTCAAATCACATTGGCTGGGGCTCTGAGCTGTAGTTGCATATGTCCCTGCTGACTGAAGGGGAGTTGGACTAGGTGAGCTTTAAAGGTCCCTTCCAGCCCAAACCTGTCTATGGTTCTATGATCCCCTCTTTGTTCAGCTAGGAAGGAGGTGAAGGAAATGCCATTGGAATGGGCTGCCCAGGGAGGTGGTGGAGTTGCCATCCCTGCAGGTGTTGAAGCAAAGCCTGGGTGAGGCACTTAGTGCCATGGTCTGGTTGATTGGATAGGGCTGAGTGTTAGATTGGGCTGGATGATCTTGGAGGTCTCTTCCAACCTGCTTGATTCTATGACTCTAAATGCAGTAGCACTACGTGTGGCTGAGACGTGATGGAGGAACAAAGCTGGAAGAAAGTCCTCACAACCTGGCTCTAGGTGTTTATACTTCCAACTGCTTCTGAGGAAGCCACACATCAGAGAATCACAGAATCATGGAATCACAGAATCATGGAATCACAGAATCATGGAATGGTCTGGGTTGGAAAGACCTTAAAAATGATCAAGTTCCAACCCCACTGCCATGGGCAGGGACACCTTCCACTAGACCAGGCTGCTCAAGGCCACATCTAGCCTGGTTTTGAACAATTCCAGGCTTGGAGCCTGGGCAGCCAGTGTGTGATTCTATGATTTTCTTTTGAAGGCACCATGGCTCCAGCTCCCCTGTGTTTTCAGCTTGAGTTGTTTTGAGATTCTCATCACCAAAGCCCCAGCCCCTCTCCTTATTGCACAAAAGGGGAGGGGAAAAAAAGGGGGGGAGGAGAGGAGAAAAAAAAACCCTTTAATAATATTTTAGAAGAAGGTCTGAGGGCTATGTTGCAGTTTAACTTGATCACCCAGGGGAATAAAAGAACACCACATGCAGAGATCTTTTACTTAACATTGTGATGTTTAATCTTGCCCAGTCAGCACTTTTTGAACATATTCCAGGAAAGCTTTTAAGCCTGATAAAGCTGAGGGGCTTTTGCATTTTCAAGTGATACTTTAGCTACAAATGACATGCTCCACTTGTCATTTGGCTTTAAAGGAAGGTAATTAAAATCTTCCTAAGAGTACAGTTACACCGGGGAGAGGGCTAACAGAAACTGACATTAAAAGAAAAGTAAAAAGAGAGAGAGAGGGAGAAAGAGGATGCCACAAAAAATCCAGTTTAGGAGATGAAAAATGGAAAAGCAAACTGTTAAAAGATAAAAGTATCAAGTGCAGAAGAGGTGTTTGCTAAAGGAGGACTAATGATATGGGAGGTACTAAGACCTACGCAGCCAAAGCCTGGGCAAGGCTTGGGGAATTTCCAGCATTCATTTATGATTTGTGGGTTTTAGGGCCAGTGGAAGCCACAGGGCAGACTTGTAGCTCTGCTCTGAGATGCAAGGTGTGAGGAGAAGGTCAAAGACAAACGATGAGGGATTTTCTTACAGCAAGGGTGGTGAGACACTGGAGCAGGTCGCCCAGGGGGGGTTGTGGTTGCCTTCGCCCTGCAAAGATAGGTTGGATGGGTCCTTGAGTGACCTGCTCTAGTGGAGGTTGTCCCTGCCCATGGTAGGGGGGTTGGAACTGACCTTCAAAGTCCCTTCCAAGCCACACCATTCTACGTGTCTATGAATCTATGAACTCCACCTGTGAGTTCTCACTCAATGCTGGGTATAGAATCATAGAGTTATAGAATCAACCAGGTTGGAAGAGACCTCCAAGATCATCCAGTCCAACCTAGCATTCAGCCCTATCCAATAAACTAGACCATGGCACTAAGTGCCCCATCCAGGCTTTGCTTCAACACCTCCAGGGATGGTGACTCCACCACCTCCCTGGGCAGCCCATTCCAATGCCAATCACTCTCTCTGCCAACAACTTCCTCCTAGCATCTATCCTAGACCTCCCCTGGCACAACTTGAGACTGTGTCCCCTTGTTCTGTTGCTGGTTGCCTGGCAGAAGAGACCAACCCCACCTGGCTACAACCTCCCTTCAGGTAGTTGTAGACAGCAATGAGGTCTGCCCTGAGCCTCCTCTTCTGCAGGCTGCACACCCCCAGCTCCCTCAGCCTCTCCTCATAGGGCTTGTGTTTTGGGGACAATCTCCCTCAGTGATTGCTGCATGTATCAGACTGGGCTCAAACTCATTGTCTCTTCTGGCTTTTGGAGCAGCGAGGTGAAACTGGTTCCAAAATGAAGTCAGTGAATCCATGCAGGGTTATTCCCTTCAAGGAGGAAAGGGTCTGTGCTTCTGACATCTGCACTGGGCAGGTGAGGTCCAGAGGAAAGTGTAGCCCTTGCATATGGGTGGAAGGAGCAGGGAGAGCAGCTCCAGACCTCACCAATCCACTAGGAGCATGTCTGAAGAAAACCAACAATGCTGGTGAAGGGCTTTGGACAGAAGTATTTTTAGGTGCTGCTGAGGGTCCTACTCTTCTGACTTGTCCTATCCCAGGGAGCAAGTGAGCAGAGCCTGTCCCCCCCTCCTGACCCCCAGTCCTCAGGTGTTTATAAACATTTATCAAATCCCCTCTCAGTCTTCTCTTCTCCAGACTAAGCAGCTCCAGGTCCCTCAGCCTCTCCTCATAAGCCATGCCCTCCAGTCTCCTAATCACCCTCGTAGCCCTCTGCTGGACCCTCTCCAGCAGATCCCTGTCCCTCTTCAACTGAAAGTGACCAGAGCTTTCAAGATGGGGTCTCAGCAGGGCAGAGTGCAGGGGTAGAGCAGCGTCATTGCCAGTTTTGATCCGCAGAGAGGAGAAGGAAGACGAGCGAGGCGCATCATTCCCAGGGAGCCTCCGCTCTCAAGCAGCTGGAACAGTTCAGGGACGTTCCAGTGTCGAAACAGGGAAATGAAATTTTCTCTGAGGATAACATCAAGCCTGCGTCATTCAACAGCCTCTGGCACACTCAGCCTTCCAGAGAGGACTGCTGATGAGTTCAGCAAAACCAGACCCTCTCCATTTCCCTGGGATCAAATGGGGGGTGGAAAAAAAAGAAAGAAAGAAAGATTTTAATGTTATTTATTTCTTTCCTTTTCCAGTTTGGGTCATGCTCTGATAGCAGACCAGCAGCTGCTGGGTTGAAACCTGGGACTTCCCTCGCCACAGCAGGTCCCCCTGGGGCTCATGTATTTATGAGCAGCATTTGCTGCTATAAAATCAGCAATCCTGCTGCATGTTTACTGTGGGTTGTAGTTTCCCTTTGCTACTGATTATCACTCCCTGATGCCCGTGTCTCTGAGACAAAGTCTTCTTCCATGCTCCAGTCAGGCAAAAATGCCAGCTGGGAGGAGAAGCAAGCTTCATCCTTGGATGAAGAAAGAGGAAACATAGAATCATAGAGCAGAAGAAACGCAGAGCAGAAGAAACATAGAAGCATAGAACTGTTTTGGTTGGAAGAGACCTCTAAGATCACCCAGGCCAACCATCAACTCAACACCACTGTGGCCATTAATCATGTCCTGAAGTGCAGTGTGCACAGATTTCTTGAACACCTTCAGGGATGGTGACTCCAGCCCCTCCCTGAGCAGCCTGTGCCAATGCCTAACCACCCTTGCATGAAGAAGAATTTTTCCTAATCTCCACTTAAACCCCCCCTGGCACAGTTTCAGGCCATTTCCTATCACCTAGTGACAGGGGGAAGAGACCAACTCCCCACCTGGCTCCAACCTCCTTTCAGGCAGTTGTAGAGAGCAATGAGCTCTCCCCTCAGCCTCCTTTCCTCCAGGCTGTGCAACCCCAGTTCTTCAGCTGCTCCTCACCAACCTTGTTCTCCAGACCCTTCACCAGCTTTATTGCCCTTCTCTACACACACTCCAGCACCTCAATGTCCTTCCTGGAGTAAGGGCCCCAAAACTGAACCCTGTATTTGAGATGTGGTATCACCAGTCCTGAGTACAAGGGCACAATCACTTCCCTAATCCTGCTGGCCTTGCTAGAGCTGATATAGAGCAGTGCAACAAGCCCAGCTGTACCCTTCTTCTTGTCCTTCTTTTCTGCAAGTCAAAATGAGTGCAGTAAGAGAGAGGAACCATCTGCCAAGAGCCTTTGGAAGGGCTTTGCGTCTCACCACAAACAGCGTGATCTGACTAGTTTGCTGTGCATGGAGGCAGTGGAGACATGAGGAGGTTCCCTTGTGATGCTTGGGATGGGCAAAGTGGCCTGATAGACAGAATCACAGAACTGACTTGGTTGGAAGACACTTTTCAGACCACCAAGCCCAACTGTTAACCCAGCACTGCCAGGTCCCTACTAAACCATAGCCCTCAGCACCACATCTACACAACTTTGAAGCCTCTTCAGGAATGGAGACTCCACCACTGCCCTGGGCCACCTGGTTTAGGCCTTTTGGGGTAGAATTCTTTTCCTCACCTCCAGCCTAAACCTCCCCTGGTGCAACCTCAGTCCGCTTCCACTTGTCCTATTGCTCCTCCACCAATTGCATTTTCACCATTTCAAAGCCAGCTCAAAACCTGGAGCTCTCATTCAACTCTGCAGAAACATTTCCAGGGTCACAAGTGGGATAGGAGAGAACCAAATCTGAGATACTGGTGGGTCAGGAGGGCAGACTTTTTGTTTTCCCACCTGACTGCACAGCCAGCAGCACAAACAAGACCACAGAGTGGCAATTAAAATAATTACCAAAAATTAGCTCCCTCCCTCTTTTTCCCCTCTCATAATGGCAGGTCATTAAAGTTAATAGTCAGGATCACATTTGTACATGTCAGCAAAAAGTCATTGCAGCATCTTTCATCTCCACTACCATGTGCAACCTCCTTCCCATTCCTGCAGTCTCAGAGGGAGCAACATGGGCTGTCAGCTGCTGGGTTTGGGTTCTCTTCATGTTACACCTGTCACTGGGACTCACTAGCAAAGGCTTCAAGGTACTAAAACCAGTCTGTTGGGACATGAAAGCTTTCAAGTGCTCTGAATACTTTGAGGTTGGGAAGGAATTTGTGTCAGATGTAACCCCAGAGAAGACTCTCTGGAGCTGGAAGTGTGTACTCAGCAGAACAAGGGGTAAGCACCTTGAAGTACCTTTGATGGTGATGTGTTGCTACAGGAGGTTGTCTCATGCTGAGGTTAGAAGAGACCTTTGAGGTCATCAAGTCCAACTCTTGCCTAAAGCTCACTACTGCTAGGCCACTGACACTAAACCATGTCCCTCAGCACCACACCCAGGAGTCTCTTAAATGCCTCCAGGGATGGTGACTTCACCACCTCCCTGGGTAGCCTGTTCCAGTGCATGAGAACTATTTCTGTGTTCCTCATATCCAATCTGAACCTCCCTTGGCACAANCAGCCTCCCTTCAGGTAGTTGTAGACAGCAATGAGGTCTGCCCTGAGCCTCCTTTTCTCCAGGCTAACCAACCCCAGCTCCCTCAGCCTCTCCTCATAGGGTTTGTGTTCCAGGCCCCTCACCAGCCTTGTTGCCCTTCTCTGGACACCTTCCAGCACATCAACATCTCTCTTGAATTGAGGAGCCCAGAACTGGACACCTGACCCCATTTCCTCTTGTCCTGTCACTTGTTGCATGTGCGAACAGGCTCCCACCTCAATCCAACCTCCTTTGATGCAGCTGTAGAGGGTGATGAGGTCTCCTCTCAGCCTCTTCTGAAGACTAAACAACCCCAATTCCCTCAGCCATTCCTCAGGAGACTTGTATTCAAGGCTTTTCACTGATTTAATTGCTCTCCTTTGGATCCACTCCAGCGCCTCAGTGGCCCTCTGGGAGTGAGAGACCCAAAACTGGTCACTGTATTCAAGACTTGGTATTTTAAACAAGCCTGAGCCCATCAACAAACATGGGTTTGGAAGGAGTGAGCCAATGGGACTGGGAGAGGCTGGAAGCAGAGGGATGGAGAGCACTTCCTTGTGTGTGAGGAGGACTTGATTGTCTAAGGGCTGTTTGCTCTTGTTGGGGGCTCTTTAAAAGTTAATGAGGTGGATTTTCTTCACCAAGTGTCTTGCAAGGGTCAGAGATGCAAGATCTGACCCTCGTTGCTGCAGGATTTCCACTCCACACATTGCATATTCAGTATTCTCTATGCTCAGGTCACTACCCCAGAAACAGGATGGATTACTCCCTGAAGAGCAGCACTTTGCACTGAAGGTATCAGTACTTAGCAGTCCTGCTTCTCAACTCTCGCTAAGAGTGTTCTACAGAATGGGGAAACATGTTCTTGGGTTTAGAGGCTGAGAAAGGGAGGAAGAAGAGGGTAAAATCCATGAGTAAGGCCAATGGGAAGATGCAGAGGAGAGGCCAACAATGAACCCACAGGGCTCTGCTGTCTCCAGGAGTGCCTTTGAGCCCAAAGCCAGACTTGTCTTCTAGACTGGGCTGAAGGGGGAGATTTGAGTCTTGCTCCAGCCTCCTCACTTTACTTGCTGCATCTGGAGAAAAGCTTCTTTTCTTTTTCTGAAGCCCATGGTTGTTGGTTTTTTTTTTTATGGAAAAGGCAAATTCTACCCCAGTGAAACATGTGATGAATTTCTGATCCTTTTGCCCAGAGATTGGGGTTGGGAGAAGCAAAGAGATAACTCTGAGAATGCCCTCAAAGGTCTTGTTTTGACATTTTTGCAGGACTTGCCATCCTGATTCTTGTTTCAAGCTTTCCCTTAATTGCATAAGTGGTTCCAAGATGTTTTCAAGAAATCAATGAGAGGAATGGTTTCAATTGGGCTGAAAAGGAACATTTTATACGACCCATTCTGCTTCTCTTTCACTTCACCATTTGCCAAAAAGTTGCTTTTCTTTTTTTTCTTCTTCTTCTTCTTCTTCCCCCCCCCCTCTTTTTTTTTTTAAGACAAGCCTGGTTTTAATCCAGCCCCAAATGATTTTTTCCTTCGTTTTCCAACATTGCCAGCAAGTTCCCAAACCCTCTCTCTCTTATAAAGCCCTGCAGCTCCCTTCAGTGCCTCCCTGCTTCACTTTTTGCTGCATGTAAAATGCAGTTAATGATTTCCTGTCTCATGGAAGGGTTGAGATAATGAACTTCAAGGTTTCCAGACCACTTAGAATCATAGAACTGTCAAATGGCTTGAAGATATTCAACTGGAAGCAGCTTGTGTGTCAGCAGAGAGCCTTAGTCTTTCTGGCTACCTTTGGGAGAGGTGCAAGAGGGAGGAGGGGAAGGTAAAAGGGCTGAACTTCATTTAGGGACATGTTCTGCACTTCTGGTGGCTTCTCACCACCCTCAGCTGCCTATAGATCCTTGGTGAGGTTTATCCTGGCAACAAGCATGGACTTTCACACCTGTACAGAAGGCTTCACATTGCTGAGTTGAGCTTGGGCTGAGAGCCCAGGCTGTGAGCTATTTTGAAGTCTCAGCAAGCTTAGCTTTTGATTTGAAGCTGAGCTTTTATTGCTATGAGTTGCGGATGCCTTGTATGCGAGCGGAGCTCTCAGTGGGTGTTAATCTTCAGCCTTTGACATGTGCCCTGTGGGATAGGAAGCGTGGAGAATTGCAAAGCCAAGACCCATTGTTGCCTGCAACTTCCATACCACTTGTTCAACCTCTGATGCATTTTCCTAATGAGTATTTGTATCCATCCTCTGCTGTTTCACTTCAGCTCTCGAACCTACTAAATGAAATCAAAGCAAAAACGGACACTGTCTTTGGGGTCCATAGAAACAGCACAGCTCCTCTGCAACAAAGATCACATAGTTTGGGGGATTATGCTGGAAAGAGTTTAAAAGAAACATGGTTAGAAGTAGGAGGTACCAGAGATGACAAACCAGCACCCCCCCCAAGCCCCCCCCCCCCCAACTCTCCTACTCCATTCTGCAGATTCAAGTGATTTGATCATTTCCAGTGAGGTCTGGAGAAGAAAGCAAGCTTTGATCTCAACCAAATCCAAGTGAGCATGTGTATCAGTGGGTTCTGTTTCCATGTGCTCCTGGGAAGAAGAGCTGGATGGCTTCCCTTGCCTGTAGGACAAAGCTTACAGCCTCTTTCAGGCCAGGTTGGTCAATAATTCAAAGCTATGCCTACCCAGAAGGGACAGCTTCAGGAAGCACTGCAAGTCATGCTGCCTGACAGAAGTTCAGACAAAAGCCACCACAGTTGGTCTGCAGTAAGGAATGTTGCCTGTTTCAGCAGGACAAGTTGCATGGAGCCTTCTTCCTGCCCCAAGTGAAGACAGCAAAGCAAGAGCATCACTGAAGCATCACAGCAACAACTACCTTGTAATCCTGATGCCTCACCAAGGCTTGCACCATGAAACCCCTCAAATCCCTGAGGAACTAAACCCACTGGTCAGCAGGTGAGTCACTAACAGAGACTTCAAAGGAAATTGGATTCCTGAGGACTCTGGGATTTTTCTTCCCTCCCCTTTAATAAAGGTACTTTCCTTTTCTATTTATTAATTCATTACCAGCCACTGCTATTGTTCTATCCTATCTAATGACCTTCCTTCTATTCTCTTTCTTGTTTGCTCTGGTATGAAAAACTAATTTAAAGAGAAGGCATCAATAAGCTCATGTTACAGCATCACAGAAGAAGGAAAGCAGGGTGGAAATCAAGAGTCTAGGGATACAGCAGGGTGAAGGCACAGCCCCGGTTGGAGCAAGGAGTTCAACAAGGAGGGCCTGGAGCCTGTGTGAGGTTATGCAGAACCTGCCTTAGCCAAAAGGATATTGCTGAAACAGTTTTTAGGTTTACTTAGCCTGGGCAGTGAAACTTGTTGGGCCACTTTTGGGCCATTTTCACTTCCTTCTTCTTGTTTTCAGAGGATGGGGGGGTGGAATTTGCAGTAAACCTGTAGAAAAGAGGCAGGAAAGCTGAACTTCAGTAGTATCTGTTTGCTGAAAGGAAGGGAAAGTTACATTTGAACTTCTACGTGCTTGACAGAAGAAAGGAATTGAAAAACTAACTTCAAAAATCCTTCCATGTTGAGGGATTATCATCACCACCCCAAAATCCTATCCCATTCCACACTCTTTAGAGATGTTGCCTGCTAGACAACTCAAGAAGTTGGTGGTCTCTATGCTACAAGTACACAGGGCTAAAATTCCAGAGGGCAATCTGCTATCAAATTTGGATTCTTATTTCAAATGATGTGGTTTTGGAATGTATGTTTTCCTTTTTCTCCTTCTGAAGGTAAAGATAGCTCTGCTGTGTCTGAGAGAAGGGACATCCACAAAACTTCTTGGGATGCATCTTTAGCTGCTAGATGATGTGCAGACACCGGTGGGCTCCTGGAGGCCACTTTGGAGCACAATGAGATCCTTGGAGAGAAGTAGGGGGAGGAATGGAAGAAACATAGAACCACAGAACTGATTTGATTGGAAGAGACCTTTCACATTATAAGGTCTAACTGTTAATGCAGCAGCACCAGGTCACCACTAAACTATGTCACTCAGCACCACATCTCCACAGCTTTGAAACCACTCTAGGACCTTTGAAACCACTCTAGAAATGGAGACTCCAGCACTGCCCTGGGCAGCTTGGGCCAGGAGTGGCCAAGGCTCAAGGGCAATTTTTTTTTCCTAATATCCAAACAAAAGAAGCAGTGATCTTTCTGCACCCTAATTGTTCCTAGTACCCAGCCCAAAGAAGCAGTGATCTTTCTGCACCCTAATTGTTCCTAGTACCCAACCTAGAGAAGCAGTGATCTTTCTGCACCCTAATTGTTCCTAGTACCCAACCTACAGAAGCAGTGATCTTTCTGCACCCTAATTGTTCCTACTACCCAACCTAGAGAAGCAGTGATCTTTCTGCACCCTAATTGTTCCTAGTACCCAACCTAGAGAAGCAGTGATCTTTCTGCATCCTAATTGTTCCTTGTACCCAACCTAGAGAAGCAGTGATCTTTCTGCTTCCTAATTGTTCCTAGTACCCAACCTAGAGAAGCAGTGATCTTTCTGCATCCTAATTGTTCCTTGTACCCAACCTAGAGAAGCAGTGATCTTTCTGCACCCTAATTGTTCCTAATACCCAACCAAGAGAAGCAGTGATCTTTCTGCATCCTCTATTTCTGCAGGCTAATAGCTTCTTGCATAGGGTCTGCAGGACACCACAGACAGGCAAAGGTGATGCATAGGCTCAAGTTGCACCAGAGGCAGGTTTAGGCTGGGTATTAGAAGGAACTTCTCCACTGAAACGGTTCTCCAACTCTGGAACAGGCTGCTCAGAAAGGTATTTGAATCCCCACCTCTGAAGGTGTTTCAGAGAGGCAGAGATCATAGAATCACAGAATCAACCATGTTGGAAGAGACCTCCAAGATCATCCAGTCCAACCTAGCACCCAGCACTGTCCAATCAACCAGACCATGGCACTAAGTGCCTCATCTAGGCTTTTCTTCCAGGGATGGCAACTCCACCATTTCCCTGGGCAGCCCATTCCAATGCCAATCACTTCTTCCTAACATCCAGCCTAGACCTCCTCTGGCACAACTTGAGACTGTGTCCCCTTGTTCTGTTGCTGGGTGCCTGGTAGAAGAGATGTGCTGCTGAAGGCCATAACTTAGCACCAAACTTGACAGAGTTAGAGAATGGTTGGACCCAACGATCTTAAAGGGCTTTTCCAACCAAAATGCTTCTATGATGATTTGATTCTGCATCATTTCATCTCACATTATCTCACATCATACCAAACATCATCTCATATTCCATTCTATTCTTTTCCAAGCAAAGCAATTCCATGGTTCTGTGGTGAGCTGAGGAAATCACCTTGTCAGAGCCTGCTCTGCCTTTCCTGCTTTCCTGGCATAACCAAATCAATGGGAAATCAAAACCCCACAGCTGGCTGGGCCACCTGTGCCTGCAGCCCCTCATCGCCTGCCGTTCCCTCCCTGGGGACAGCATCCAGTTGTGGAACGGGGCAGCGGGTGCTGGCACAGGTCCGAGCCGTGGGGTCAGCCGGGGAGGCAAGAGGCCACCCGGCCCCCAACACTGCGCCTGTTGTGGAGTGGGATTACTGGGGGAATTAGTGCCGGTGGATAGAGACCGACTCTCGGGCAACAACTGTGGGTGTCCTTTCCCGCAGCCCTTCCCAGGGAATCTGCCAGCCCGGCGCGTCTGGAGCGCGGCCGCCGTGTGTCGGATCAGCACAGCTGTATGCGCGCCACTGCTAATCCCTCCGCGCAGCACACCCCAGCCAGCTGCCCACCCGTGGGGCCAGGGGGCACAGCAAGGGGCCAGCGGCTGCCGTGGGACGATGTGCCACCCCCGCCTCCCCGCCTCCCCGCCCCGAAATCCTCTGACCTGCTGGAGGGACTCAACCAGTGATGCAGGTTTGTGGTCCCCGACAGCGTGACGAAGCCTGGGTCTAGTCCAGGAGGTGTGTGAGCCTCCCAGTTTCCTTGCTCGGTCTCCTCCTCGCTGCCGTGGGACAGCTCACACATCCTTCACATCCTCTGACCTAACCTCTAGTCTAAACCTTTCCTAGCACTCTTTCAGACCATTTCCTCTCTTCCTTCCACCTGATACCTGGCTCCAACCTCCTTTCGGGAAGTTATAGAGAGCAATGAGGGCTCCTCTCAGCCTCCGTTTCTCCAGACTAAAAAAACTCAGGTCCCTCAGCTGCTCCTCACCAGATCTGCTCTCCAGACCCTTCACCATCCTCATTGCCCTTCTCCAGACAGACTCCATCCTCTCAATGTCCTTCTTGGAGTGAGGGACCCAAAACTGAATACGGTTTCAGTATTTCAATACTGAATACAGGCTCATGCACGTTGGTACCACTTCTGAAATTGCCATTGCTCTTCCCAAAGTGCTTTGATAACTTCTGTGAAGACAATGCAACACATATTGCCTGCCCCCTCCTCTTCTAATCCCTGGGGCGATTTGTCCCTGTGAGTTAACTTCCCAGCCGTTGGGACCGGCAGATGGGTTGCAGATCCACATCGCCTGCACCGGATGAGGATCCTGTCCCAGTGCTGTGCTCCCGGTTCCAGAAGACGCAGTGTGTTTGCCTCTGATTAGGATGGCTTTGGCTTTCCAGCTTCCTGTCACCACTCTATTGTTTCATAACTTGATACCTAATTTATTTTAATGACAACAAATAATTTGGCAAGTGCTCCCCATCCTTGTCCTGGCACAATTCAGCTCTGCGATTGATGAAGCTGTTAAGCTGGAGGGAGGGGGGAGGGTGGTTTATGGTGATGGGTTGGGGTTCTGGTTTTGGGTTGTTTTTTTTTGTTGTTGTAGAAAGCTAAAGATATCAAGGAGGTCTTTGAGCTATTACCTCTGACACTCCTGTCTTCCCTCAAAGCTGTTTATCTCCCTCAAAGGAGAAACTGCCATGCTAAAAACATGAGTTGGCAAAGGGATGTGGAAAACGGCACAATGTCATTCATTTGCTCCCTGCTCACTGAAGAGCCAAGATGCATTCTGCCCTCCATGCCCTGTCCAGGAAGCAAACCCCTTCTCTCCAAGCAGTATCAGTTGCAACCCCTGTCCTTAAAAGCTTGGTTCAGCCCTTAGAGGAATTTCCAGGGGTCTTTCCAGCTCAGGTGGAGGTTGTACATTCACAGGGAGGTGCAGAAGTTGGGCAGATGGAGTCTGGATGGATCAAGTTGAAAGCTGTTGATGGATTTAGCAGCTGTTTTCACAAGCATGACCAGAATTGATTCCCTGAAGCTCGGCTGATGCCTCAACAACTGCTTTGGCCACAAGCCCCTGGAACCCCTCTCTGACAAATCTCTATCTACATACAGGGTTGAACTCCAACCAAAGCTTCCCATTCAGTACCTGCAAGGGGACCCTTTACAAGCGCTTGTAGTGATAGAAAGAGGGGCAATGGCTTTACACTGTAAGAGGGGAGATTTAGACTGGAGATTAGGGAGAAATTCTTTCCCGTGAGGGTGGTGAGACACTGGAACAGGTTGCCCAGGTAGGTTGTGGATTCTCCCTCCCTGGAGATGTTCAAGGTTGGATGGGGCCTTGAGCAGCTTGGTCTAGTGGGAGGTGTCCCTACCCACAGCAGGAGGGTTGGAACTAGAATAGAATAGAATCAATCAGGTTGGAAGAGACCTCCAAGATCATCCAGTCCAACCTAGCACCCAGCCCTATCCAGTCAACCAGACCATGGCACTAAGTGCCTCATCCAGGCTTTTCTTGAACACCCCCAGGGATGGTGACTCCACCACCTCCCTGGGCAGCCCATTCCAATGCCAATCACTCTCTCTGCCAACAACTTCCTCCTAACATCCAGCCTAGACTTCCCTCGGCACAACTTGAGACTGTGTCCCCTTGTCCTGTTGCTGGTTGCCTGGGAGAAGAGACCAACCCCCACCTGGCTACAACCTCCCTTCAGGTAGTTGTAGACAGCAATGAGGTCTGCCCTGAGCCTCCTCTTCTCCAGGCTGCACACCCCCAGCTCCCTCAGCCTCTCCTCACAGGGCTGTGCTCCAGGCCCCTCACCAGCTTTGTTGCCCTTCTCTGGACACGTTCCAGCACCTCAACATCTCTCTTGAATTGAGGAGCCCAGAACTGGACACAGCACTCAAGGTGTGGCCTGACCAGTGTTGAGTACAGGGGCAGAATAACCTCCCTTGTCCTACTGGCCACACTGTTCCTGATACAGGCCAGGATGCCATTGGCTCTCTTGGCCACCTGAGCACACTGCTGGCTCATCTTCAACCTACTATCTACCAGTACCCCCAGGTCCCTTTCCTCCTGGCTGCTTCCAGCCACTCTGTCCCCAGCCTGTAGCGTTGCTTGGGGTTGTTGTGGCCAAAGTGCAGAACCCTGCACTTGGCTTTGTTAAATTTCATCCCATTGGCCTCTGCCCACCCATCCAGCCTGTCTAGGTCCCTCTGCAGGGCTCTCCTACCTTCCAACAGATCAACACCTGCTCCTAGCTTGGTGTCATCTGCAACTAGTGATCTTTAAGGTCCCTTTCTAACCCAGACCATTCCATGATACTGTGATCCATGTGGTGTTGTATTCAGAGTCCTTCTGCCTTTATGGGTGCCCCTCTGGCAGAGCTACAGGGAGGAGGCTGCTATCCTGTGAGCGTCAGGGACATCCCAGCAGCCTTGCTCCCACAGGGAAGCAACTACAGGATTAAATTCAGCTCCCTGCAAACAACTGACATTAATACATACTGCTGCAGGCAGCAGTAAGCTTCAGGGTCTCATGGGCCAGATGGGACCCTGGAGAGGGCAGAAATAATGCTTATAAGAGGTCTTCGCTCTTCCCTATGTGAGATACGGCTCTGACCTTATCCTGCCTGACCTCTGGGTTGTATCAGTTTGTTCAGCCTGCAGATAGACTGATGGTCTGCAGAGATTCCCACTCCTGGAAAAACACACTCCTCCTTTCTTCTGGGGTCCTGGGGAAGCTCTACTCTTATTTCGTATTCTGATAAGTGAAAACAAAGAGCCAAAGTGGAGCAAAACCAGATGCATTAACTAAACAAACACAAAAACTCCATGGTCCCTGCAGGTCCCCAACGCAAAATTGGCTCCAATTTATCAAGACACATTTGGCTTGTGAAGAATAAGGCCAAATGTCTGAACATCTACAGCTTTCTGCTCACAGGAGCCCACAGCACTTGACCTTTCTCTGCTGCCCCAGTGTGCTGCCAGCCCGCGGGAAGCTGCCTGCCCACCAAACAACCCTTCCTTGTCCTCACTGGTATGCCAGCCCACAGCCAGCGACCTGAGTGGGGGCATGCAGATGGCACTGCCATCCAGCAGAAACCAGCTTCCTGGCAGAGAATAACCCCTCTGTTCTCTGTCTTTTCTGTAGCTCTGAAAATCAGTGACAAACAAATGGGAAGGGACATGGGAAGCAAGGATGGCAGCGTGAGCAGCAGGAGCTGGGAGGGTGAAGAGAAGGAAATGTCTGGAGATCTGGCTCTGGGAGCCACAGTCTTGTTGCTTCAAATTTGAAAATGGATCCCTAGGGGACACTTGAAGAGGATGAATTTAAGGCAAGGATGAATTGCAGGCCAATGATAATAGTCATTATTAAGCTAATCTCCTGCTGAGGCCAAGAAGAGTTCACTCCTTTAGAAGAGATTGTTCAAGAGGGAGCAGCCCTGCTCTCCATACCCACTGGGGAGAGGTCCAGAAATGATGCAGCAAAGAAATTTTAAGTCAGAAAAATCATTATGGCTGGGAGAAACCTCCTGGAGCTGAAGTGGTGTCATCATCCTGGAAGGTCGCTGAGACCAGGTTTGATCTGCCAGCTGCCAGGCACTGCTTGAGAGCTGCTGCTCCAGCCCAGAGCAGGAGAATGGATGTGATGACCTCCACAGGTCACTCCCGGACTTGTTTTCCATCATTCAATGACAACAGCATGTGGCTCGTTGTGTGGCACTGCTTGCAGAGCCTCCTCCTCCAGCAGATGTGTCTATCCCTGTTGTTACTGCTATTGGATGGCCACCAGCGACCTTTGGTGTGTGGTTTTCTTCCCCCAGAGTTAACTCCTGTTTAAATCCTACATCAGAGAAGAGCAGAAGTGCTCTGCTACAGCCCAGAAGCTGCTCTGCTCCTGCAGTGACTTAATCCAGAGGCCTGAACCGTGCCTTGTTTGTAAGCCAATCATGCAGCACCCAGGAGTTGTCATCTAAGGCTGGAGTTTGTTGTGCAAGTGCTAAAACATGCAGCAAAGCTTTAGGCTACGACTGAAATACCACAGCATGCTGGAAAACTCCATTCCTCATTGACAGTGCCCATGGTAGCAGAGTTCTTTTCATGATCCAAGAGTAAATCCATGGATAAATCAGGCTGTGGCTGCTTCTGGTTCAGGCTGCTCCTGTCCCTGCTGGCTGGAGAAACCTGGAGGTTGCTCAGGCAGTAAAAATGACTGCACACCTCTAGATCTTGCTGCATGAAGTTGGTGCTTGTCCCTGCTCAGTGGTGGTGGTGGTGGGGGCTTTTTTTTCTCTGACACTGCTGCAAGGGAACCTATTGTTAATGTTTGGGTTTAAATACACATTGTGATGGTTGGGGTGTCCCCTGCACCCCCCACACTTAAGAAAATCACCCAGACTAGGCTCAGCCGAGCTGGAGATTTACATTTACAGCTCAGCACAAAGTACAAGCAGGTAGTTACAGTATCTGCAGCTACAGACAGACATAGACAAGTTCAAAGGCAACACAGCAACACAACAGCCCTCCCAGAAACCTGAGTCCCCAGGAGGGGCTCCCAACCACCCTCCCACATTCTTCTCACCCCTCTACCTTATCCCAGACTTTGCCTTACATTCAAGGTGAGTTTAGAGGATCAGTCAGGGGGGTTTAGAGGATCAGTCAGAAGCAGATGGATTAGTTAGGCAGCAAGTTAGAGAGAGAAGTGCATGCAGCCAGAGCCAGAGAGAGCAACTCCCTCATCTCCACTGGTCAGGCCACACCTTGAGTCCTGTGTCTGGTTCTGGGCTCCTCAGTTCAAGAGAGGTGTTGAGATATTGGAAGGTGTCCAGAGAAGGGTGACAAAGCTGGTGAAAGGCCTGGAGCACANAGGGCTGGGTGCTAGGTTGGACTGGATGATTTTGGAGGTCTCTTCCATCCTGTTTGATTCTATGATTCTATTTATGTTCTTGTTTTTATCTATCTCAGCAAGCCTATGAGTGCAGTAGCCATCACCATTGTTTGCTTTTCACAGCCTCTCATCTAATTCTTCTCACCAAAACATCCCAGCTAGGCTGAAACTAGCACACACATTGATCCCTGGGAGGGCTCAGACCATTGCCTACATCATTCTGTACATCACGTCCATGGTTGGACTCGATGATCCCAGAGGCCTTTCTCAACTGAAAGAGTTCCGTGGTTCTATGATTTGATATCTGAATTTTGGGGATTTCTGATGCTCTCCAGCATGCCATACTTGTGGCTTACTCCCAGGCAGAGCTAATAATTGCAGTTCCACATGGAAGGGAAGGCATCAGAATACAGTAATGAGTTTTTGATGGAAGGAGAATACCAGTAAGACAGAGGTCATAAAAATACCATACACAAACCCAGCTGTTTATCCATTTCCTCCAGTGCTCATCATTGCAATGTCTGCTGGCTGAATGATTTCCTCTCTGCTTAAAGGAAAAGACCAGGCAACCAAAAAGAAATTAAGCCTTAAAGTTAATGTAAAAGATTCCCAACTGGAAGAGCCTTTTTTTTTAATGTACTTCTCTTGCAAGCACAGCTCTGAGTTGGGTTATACTGGAGGAGGATGCAAGGGTGCAGGGAAGCTGCTGGCATCTGAGAGAGTGCAAAAATAAAAGCCATGGCTAATTGCAATGATTTTGCCTGCTCAGGTTTCCAGCAAATTGAGATGTTGGCAAGCAAAATGTTCTGTTAGCCCAATAAAGCAAGTCATAATTAGGTGGGGCCTTCTTCAATTAGCTCCAAACTTAATTTGACCTCTAGGTCATTAATTAGGGGTTGTTAGCCTTGTAAAGTTGTTTTTAGCTGTACCTGAGATGGGTGCAAATCTCTAGCCCTGTTTGTTCGGTCTGGAGGCAGGTTGGGGAGGTGCTGCTGTTCTCTGCAAGTGCTGCTTGTGCCTAAGTTGCATTGCACAAACTCCCAGCATGGTGGGAATTAGAAGGGACCTGTGGAGATCATCTAGTCCAGGGTCACCCACAGCAGCTTGCCCAGGATCACAATGTCCAGCAGGGCTTGAAAGCTCTCCAGAGAAGGAGACTCCACAACCTCTCTGGACAGCCTGCTGCAGGGCTCCAGCACCCTCACAGACTGCTCTTTTCCAAGCTAAACAGCCCCAGGGCTCTCAGCCTTTCCTCTTCACAAAGATGCCCCACTCCTATAATCATCAGTGTGGTCCTCCACTGGACTCTCTCCAATAGTTTCCTGTCTCTCTTGAACTGGGGAGCTCAGAACTGGACCCAGTATTCCAGCTGCAACCGCACTGGGACAGAGTGGAGGTGGAGAACGCTGCTGGCTGCAGCAGTCACTGGGATGCTGTGCACGCAGCCGTGAGGTCCCAGCTGGTCCCGGCACGGTCTCGGGCTAAGGACAAAAGACAGCGAAGCCCAAGGCTAGATGGGTGTGTAACCTGCCCTCTGGCTCTAACCCCATCACAGAATCACAGAACCACAGCATAGCAGAGATTGGGAGTGACCTCTGGAGATCATCCAGTTGAACTCCCTGCTAATGTAGCCACCCTCATGGTCTTTTCACTTTTACCTAACTTGGAGCACCCAGAGAAAGGACTGAACATGCAATCCAGCCCTTCTTCCCCCTCATCCTGCTCTGTGGCCAAGAACTTCCACACTGCTCCTTAGGCAAGGGGCGATTTGGAGTCCCCTGAACAATTCTCAGGGAGGAAGACAATAATGACTGGGAATGAAAATAGTTCCACGTGGGGAGTCACTGCGCTGAGCTGAGCTGTAATTCATTTCAGACTCCCTGTCTTGCAGCTATCTGCCAAGTCCTTCAACATGTAATCTTCCCATTTCCTACAGGCAAACTCTTTTTTGCACACTTATAATTAGCTGCATTTTCTCCTCCTCTCTCACACCAACCTCGGGCTCCAGGCTTGAAGGTTCTGAAAGTAGATTACATCCCATTAAGTTGTTCGATTCTATTTTATTTAGTTATTACTTTGTTTTGTTTTGTTTTGTTTCTTCTCCTCCTCTTCTTCTTCCTCCTCCTTCTCTTCCTTCTCTTCTTCTTCTTCTTCCTTCTCTTCTTCTTTNGAAGACAATAATGACTGGGAATGAAAATAGTTCCACGTGGGGAGTCACTGCGCTGAGCTGAGCTGTAATTCATTTCAGACTCCCTGTCTTGCAGCTATCTGCCAAGTCCTTCAACATGTAATCTTCCCATTTCCTACAGGCAAACTCTTTTTTGCACACTTATAATTAGCTGCATTTTCTCCTCCTCTCTCACACCAACCTCGGGCTCCAGGCTTGAAGGTTCTGAAAGTAGATTACATCCCATTAAGTTGTTCGATTCTATTTTATTTAGTTATTACTTTGTTTTGTTTTGTTTTGTTTCTTCTCCTCCTCTTCTTCTTCCTCCTCCTTCTCTTCCTTCTCTTCTTCTTCTTCTTCCTTCTCTTCTTCTTTCTTCTTCTTCTTCTTCTTCTTCTTCTTCTTCTTCTTCTTCTTCTTCTTCTTCTTCTTCTTCTTCTTCTTCTTCTTCTTCTTCTTCTTCTTCCTCTTCCTCTTCTTCTTCTTCCTCTCCTTCTTCCTCTCCTTCTTCCTCTCCTTCTTCTTCCTCTCCTTCTCCTTCTCCTCCTTCTCTTTTCCTTCTTCTCCCTCTTCTCCTCCTCCTCCTTCTCCTCCTCCTTCTTCTCCTTCTCCTCCTTCTCCTTTTTCTTCCCCTTCTCCTTTTCCTGCTTCTCCTTCTCCTCCTTCTCCATCCTTCTCCTCCTTCTCCATCCTTCTCCACCTTCTCCTCCTTCTCCATCCTTCTCCTCCTTCTCCTTCTCCTTCTCCTTCTCCTTCTCCTTCTCCTTCCCCTTCCCTTTCCCTTTCCCCTTCCCCTTCTCCTATGAAATATTTTGGCCACAGTGTCCTGAATCAGTATAGAAAGGAGACAAGAGCCAAAAAAGTGCTTCCAACTAGACGGAGATGTGCCCGGTGGCACCGGGGAGGAGTAGGTGGCTGGAAGCAAGGAGGGAGCTTTGCCATGGGAACAGCAGCATCTCTGGGAGGGTTTTTTTGCTGCACATCTTGATTTTGCTGAGCAGAAACCTCGAGCAGAGGCGGTTTCCCCTTTATTGCTTTGGGGATTGAGCATGACTACATGCATTGACTTGTGGCTTTTCTCTTGTAATGGCTGGTTACTTCCTCGAGATGTGTATGTGTGGATCTGCATCTGGCTATGCCTGGATGTGTACCCACAGCCAGAGATGTGTCTGTAGAGAGGTTTGGAGCTATATATCATGTTATTGCACCTATCACACCTTAAAGTAGGTTCTGTTGGACATCAGCTATGATGACAGCTGGAGTATTGTGTCCAGTGCTGGGGTCCTCAGCTTGAGTGACAGAGAACTACTGATTGGAAAGAGTTCAAGGGAGGCTACAAGGATACTGAAGGGTCTGGGTTATCTCTATGAAGACAAAAGGCTGAGAGCCCTGGGGCTGTCGAGCCTGCAGAAGAGCAGCCCCAGAGGGCAGCTGATCAATGCTCAGCAAGAGCTAAAGGGTGGGGACAAGAAGATGAGGCCACACTTGTCAGTGATGCCCAGTGACAGGAAAAGGGGCATCAGGCACAACTGGAATCCAGGAGGTTCCATCTAAAGAGGAGGAGAAAATTCCTTGGTGTGAGGGTACTGGAGCTCTGGAGCAGGCTGCCCAGAGAGGTTGTGGAGCCTCTTTCTCTGGAGAGATTCCAAACCTGCCTGACATTGTGAACTTGGGCAGCCTGCTTTGGGTGCCCTTGCTTTAGCAGGGAAGTTGGACTGGATGATCTCCAGAGGTCCCTTTCACCCCCACCATGCTGGGATTCTGTGCCTCTGAAGATGTGTCCTGGGTCGTCTGGGGAATGGAATGATATTTATCTGCCTGTTTCTTATCTATTTACTTTAGTAGCTGAGCTCCACAGTTGCAGGCCCTTGGGTAACAGATGAAGTCATGGCTGCTGTCTCATGAGTGCCTGGGTGGAGAGAAGGGATGAAGGCTCCAATGATCCTTCCTTCCTGAGCAGAAGCAACAGGAACTGGTGCCCAAGATACCCTGGGTTTGTGTATGAGGTGGTGTGGGACGGATGGCAGGTCACAGAGAATCAGGTTTTTCCAAACTGGAAGGTAATTGCCTCTGGTTTGTGTCCAGAGACTATTCCTGTAGTTTCATAAACCACATATTGCAGGAGGTGCAAGAGAAATGATGAGTTGATACCTTATGGAGGGAGAGAACAACATTTAGATAAAGCTCACTGTCTGTCTAACCTGGCAGGAGGAATGAAACATGGATGCACAGTTGGGCAGGGGTCAGAAGATGCCTGCTTGGCTTGATGAAGGTAACACAGACGTGCCCCAGATTACACGTCAAAGAGAGGTACCGTTTAGGCTCTGCTTTCTTTGCCCTACTCAGTGTTCTGCCAATCAGGAGGGGATTTTGTACCAAAAGAGTCTCAAAAAAGATCTGAAGAGATGAATTTCTTCTGATTTCACTAAATCCCACTGCCTGAGGTACCCCGAAGATGGAGAGAAGACATCAAAGAATTATTAGCTGCTTGTTTGAATTTGTTTGCACTGCTTTTCTATTCTATTAATGCCACTCTTCTGGGCTTCTACAGCTCACCCACTGGGGCAAAAAAGGATTTATTTCTAGTCCTTTTAGCATTATTTAGCCTCTGAATTGGATTTTTCTCTTCTTTTTCTTTCTTTCTTTTTTTTCCCTTTCTGTTATTTCCTCTGAAACAGTGGAAATTTGCCACGGCTCGAAACAGGATGTTGAGCAAAGCACTTCTGTTCCTAGTGGTATTCAAATCCCTTGGATGCCTGCTGGATAGATCATTTCTCCATGCTCTGGGTTAAACAAACTGTCTGATTTAGGGTGCAGAAATGACTTCTCTCGGGTCAGAAGGGTGAGGACTTTGGAGCATGCAGAGGATCACTGCGGATTTCCCCCAACAGATTCCCTGCTATTGCAGGAAACTTGACATTACTGAATCACAGAACATTAGGGGTTGGGAGGGACCTGAAAAGATCATCTAGTGCAACCCCCCTGCCAGAGCAGGACCACTTCTATGCTTTTTTACAGGCCATTTTTCATTTCCAATAATTTTTTTATCCCACTTCTCCCCCATCCCCCTCCTTTCCTCTCCATCTATTTTCCCCCATCTTCCTCCTTCTCTTTCCATCTTCATTCTTTCCTCTCCCCGTTCCCATCCTTTCCTCTCCATCTCCTTCCTTTCCCCCCCTCTTCCTCCTTTCCTCTCCATCTCTTTTCTTTCCCCCCATCTTCCTCTTTTCCTCCCCATCCTTTTCCTCTCCATCTCCATCCTTTCAGCACCACCTGTCCCTTTCCCACCCCACACTGCATTTGCCCCTATTCCCCCAAACCCAGAGCACCTGGGCTCTGTTGGAGTCTCCTCCCCCCCCAGGTGTGACCACTTTGCCCTCCCTGCCCACTCCCCTTTATAATCAGCCCCAGGAACAGCAGCAGCCCTATGCTGTGCCCAACTGGGCAGAGGGATCCTCCTCCAGTCATCACTGGTGAGTACTCCATGGTGCACACTGGGTGAATGGTGAAGGGTTTCAAAGGCCGGGGGGCCTGGTGGCCCCCCGGTTAGGTAGGAATAGGCTTGATGATTGCTCTAACATCCCCCATGGGGGCTGGCTGGGCCTCCTTTATGTTTAACTGCTACTTTCTGCTCACTGATGATGAGCTTAAGTACTTGGCTGAACTGGAATCTCCTGGGGGAGTAGCATTGTGTTGTCATAGAATTGTTTGGGTTGGAAAAGCCTCTGAGATCACCAAGCCCAACACCACCATGGCAATTAAACCATGTCCTCAAGTGCCATGGCCACACTTTGCTTGAACACCTCCAGGAATGCTGATTCCACCACCTCCCTGGACAGTCTGTCCCAATGCCTGACCTCTCCTGCAGCAAGGAAATTGTTCCTCATGTCCAACCTAGACCTCTCCTGGCACAATTTCAGGCTGTGTTTTCTCTTTCTATCACCTGATACTAGGGAGAAGAGACCAACTCCCACCTCACTGCAACCTCCTCTCATAGAGTTGTTGTGCTAGTTTGAGCCTTGCTAGAATGTTTTGGTGAGAAGAACTAGATCATAGGCTGAGAAATGAAAACAATGGTGAGGTCTACTTCCCTCACAGTATTGCTGAGCTGTGTAAAGAAGAAAGGCAAAACAAAGATAAAGTCCTTTTGCTCTGCACTTCGCTGGGGGGCTTTACTTTGGGCTTTGTTCTCAGCTCTTTGCCTGATGGAGAGCTGTGGCTGCTGGCTGAACTCCATCTTGCTTTCTAACCTCATCCTCCATTTGCTTTGCTGATTCACTTTGCTTCTTAATCCCCTTGGCTGAACCTCCATTCTTCCTTGGGACTGGGGTAAGGTTGAGAGGGGTAGGGGGAAGGTGAGGGGTGGGTGAGAGCCCCTCCTAGGGACTCAGGTGTTTGGGAGGGCTGTTGTGTTTCTGTATTACCTTTGTACCTTGTATATTTCTGTCTTTATCTGTATATACTGTAAATATCTGCTTGTAAATTGTGTCAGCTGTAAATAAAAGCTTCATTCAAACTTCCAGAGCTGACTGAGTCTAGGCTGGGTGATTTCTAAAGTGTGGGGGGGCAGGGGACACCCAAACCATCACAGTTGTAGAGAGCAATGAGTTGTCCCTTCAGTCTCCTTTTCTCCACACTAAACAATCCCAGTTCCTTCAGTCGCTCAACACCAGCCCTGTTCTCCAGACCCTTCCCCAGATTTGTTGTGATGCTCTTGCATATTACAGTGGTAAGTTTGTATGTTGTAGGGTACTGGAAGGTTTCTATGATGGCAATGACACAAGGTGGGGATGTCCCATGAGCCACCCTGGAATAAATACCTCTCATTTTCCTGAACAATCAAGGAGGTGGTGTGGATCCTGAGTGTGATCCATTGCTGTCCTCTACTGTCAAAGTTTTCTTCCTAAGTGACTGTGTTACCTTCACTTTAGCATGACAAAGAACAGCTTCCCAAATGTCCCTTTCCTGATTTGCCTCAAATATTGGACCTGATGGTGCAGGTCCTTACCCTGAGGATTTGGAGTCCTGACCTCTCTGAGGTCCTCCTCTAATGTGCCCTAGTGAAGCCACGTCTGGGGTCTCATGGCCAGTTCTGAGATGCTCAGCTCAAGGAGGACATGGAATTATTGGATGGAGTCCAGCAGAGGTTGTGAAGATGCTGAGGGAACTGCTGAGGAAAGGCTGAGAGCCCTGGGGCTGTTGAGTCTGGAGAAGAGCATCCTGAGAGGGAATCTCCTCAGTGCTCAGCAAGAGCCGAAGGATGGGAGGCCTGGATATTGTGATCCTGGGCAAGCTGCTGTGGGTGCCCCTGCTTTAGCAGGGGGCTTGGACTGAATGATCTACAGAGGTCCCTTCCAACCCCCACTGTGCTGGGATGCTGGGACAATTTCACCTGCCCCATCAGTGTCCAACTCACTCTTCTGCTCAAAGCTCCATTTCCCACAGCAAACCTCAGCGACAGCACAGTGCAGACCACAGTAAAATCTAAACCTGAGCTGTGCAGGTCCTAAGTTGATTGAAGTACTGTTGGCTAAGAGTATTCTACCTGGAGTTGGTGCAGAGGCAAAACATCAACCTGGCTGCAGCCACAGCCTTTGCCTTTAGTCTTGTGATATAAACTTATCAGCTACTTACAGCTGGCCTCGGAGCCTTTCAAAGAGCTCACAGGGGCTTTTCTTCCCCCCCTCCTGTTCTTCAGAAATGCAGTCAGAAAGACAATTCAGGCTAGAGCTGACTGAACCCCCCCAGATCTCCTGATTTAATCTGTGTCACAGGATCTCTTGTTCCCTGTGCAGCAGCAGAGCCTTTGGGGAGCGGCTGAGGCTCGTACCGCGGTGCAGCTTGGCTCCGGCCAGGTTTTGGCAGGCTCCAAGGATTAGCCAGCAGAGTTGGCCTTGGGGAGTTGTTGCCACAGAGCTGAGTGCAGCAGCCTCTTCTGCTCTGAAAAACAAGAAAAGCAGCCCTGGCTGATGGCAGCCAAGGTGCCATTGCAGGGCTGGAAAGGAAAGGGCTTCACAGTTGAATGGAGCCCTCTTCTGATGACCTGTAAAAGGAAAAGCCTCCCAGTGCAAAGGCTTCTGGAGGGGAGTTCTGCATGTGATTGTGCTCACAGCAGCTTTGGTCCCCCAGGAATAAGTGCAAGGCACTAAGGAGATGCCAATGCTAAGGGCTGCTCTGTGTGCCCCAAGAGGAAGGAGGACTGTCCACAGGAAACAGTGGGATACGGCAGGTAGCGAGGGACAGGCTCACGAATCTGCCTCAACCTTTTGGTGCTCAGAAGGCATTAGAAGTTATTAAAGTGAATGCAGATTCCACACTGCCCCTGCTAAATGACTTACAAGGCACAAGCAGTCATTTGGGTGGTCTTTCCCTCTGGTATCTCATCTTACCCTGTCACTCTGCTTCGCCCTGTTGAGCTGCAGCAGAAGCCCATGACTCTGCAGACCCTTCCTCCGCTATCAGAGCGTGGGGGCTGCTTTGCTATCTTTTATTTCTAATTTAATCTTCTTGATACCAGGCTTGGAACAGGGACAATCCTGTCCTCCAAGAATCTCAGCTTAGAAGCACAGTCTGTTTCCCAAGCACTTTTTTTTCCCCCACCCTGGGAACTAAGGCTAATCATCAGCCTTGCAACCCAACCACGTCTCAGCGTGGTTCTGCCTGATAATGCCTGCTCAGCTCCATGGGATCTGCACAGGCATCAGTCCTGGCCATTCCCTTCTGCTGAGGCTGGCAGTGCTACCTGAGAGCCCAACAGTCTAACCATACTTAAAAGATATCCAGAGGATCAGAGAATTGTGTCAGCTGCAAAAGGCCTCTAAGATCAAGTCCAAGCATCAACCCAACACCGCCATGGCCGTTAAACCATATCCCCAGAGTACCACGGTCACTTGAGCATCCCCCAGGGACAGTGACTCCACCACCTCCCTGGGCAGCCTGTTCCAATGCCTGACCACTCTTGCAGCAAAGATTTTTTTTCTTAATATCCAACCTAAATGTTCCCTGTCACAATTTCAGGCTGTTCACTCTCACCCTGTCATCTGAAACGTGATCAGTGGTATTTTAAAGTCACTCTAAAGAGTGGATGATGCTTAAATACAGCATTGCAGCTCACTTACTGCACCTGCATCAAGACAGAAGGTCTTCCAGTACTTAAAGAAGGCCCTCACAGAGAGATGGGGACAGACTTTCGAGCAGGGGCTGTTGTGACGTGACAAGGGGTGATGGATTAAACTAAAAGAGGGAGATTCAGGCTGGAGAAGAGGAAGAAATTTGTTACAGGGAGTGGTGAGAGCCTGGCCCAGGTTGTCCAAAGAGGTGGTAGATGTCCCATCCCTGAACCATTGCAGGTCAGATTGTTTGGAGCTCTGAGCAATTTTCTCTAGCTGCAGATGTCCTTGCTGATTGCAGGGGGCAGGGGGGAGGTTGATAGAGATGACTTTTAAAGGTTTCTTCCAACCCAGACCACTCTGTGATTCTAGGACTTTTCAAAGTCAGGTTGGATGGAGCCTTGAGCAACCTGTTCTAGTGGAAGGTGTCACTGCCCATGGCATGGGGCTTGGACTAGATGACCCTTAAAGGTCCCTTCCCACCCAGACTATTCTATGAGTCTATTACTTTGGAAAGGGTCAGCAATGGGCAACAAAAAAAAGTGTGTGGAGATGTGAAAAGACTTAAGATGAGACTTGTGTAGCTTGGAGAGGAGCAAAGTAAAAGGCATTCTAAAGTGTGTGTGCAAAAGCAGAGAAAGAAAAGGCTTCTTCCATGGTCTTGCAGACTTCTTCTGTTTGATGGGGAGCTGCACACCAGTAAAGATGTCCAGTGACAGAGAACAAAATGCAGCTGGGCCAGAGGCTGCCCCCACAGCCCAGTAAATACTTAAACTCCTGAACTGTGAGCAATTTCCATGGCATGGTGTAATCTATCCACCCCAGCCTTGCTAGGATGACAGGGAGAGGCAGAATCATTTTCTCCAGTTCAAGAAACCAGCAAAGAGCTGCTTCCAGTAAGACATTAAGCACTGAAATCCCACCATGCCCACAGAATGAAATGGATACTGATGATTATTAATGGGCAATAAACTTGCAGACTGGAAAGGCAAATTTCATCCAACCATGCACAGCCTACAAATATGTCACTCCAGTGGACAAATTCTGCTGAAATCCCATTCCTGCTGTTTTATTATTGAAGATGTTTTGGTAGCAAACATCCTTGAATCTTGGTTTCAGGGATTTTGTTTTAAGAGGGAAGCCTCATGTGCTTGTGCCATGGAAGCTAAATTGTTCTGGGTATCAAAGGGTCAGCAGAAGTTACAGAGTCTTTGGAACATTTTGGTTGGAAAATAACTTTAAGATCATAGATCTTAGATTCATGGAATCTAAGATTATCAGTTCCAACTAGTATCAGCTCCAAGCACGGCTGGTGCTAAGCCATGTCCCTCAATAGCACATCTCTGCCTCTTTTAAACACCTCCAATGATGGGGATTCAAACCACAGCATCAAACTGGGTTTGGTTGTTGCTGCTTTCTGACATTTGTAATGTGCTGATGGCAACAACATTGAAAGAAGATCTGGGGTGTGTGTGTGAAATAGCAATTTAGGAGTGGACATGGGGATTCCCCCCAAATTTCTGTACTTCTGGGCAACAAATGAAACTTTGAATTGGGATTTCTGGGCTGCAGAACAGATTCTGGGCTGCATCACAGGAAGTGTGGGCAGCAAGTTGAGGCAGGGGATTCTCCTCCTCTACTCCACTCTGGTGAGACCCCAGCTGGAGTACGGCATCAAGTTCTGGAGCCGCTATTTATGAAAGGGATGTGGAGATGCTGGAGTGTGTCCAGAGAAAGGCCACGAGGATGCTGAGAGGGCTGCAGCAGCTCTGCTGTGAGCACAGACTGAAAGAGTTGGGGCTGCTCAGTCTGCAGAAGAGGAGGCTCCCAGGTGACCTTCTTGTGGCTTTCCAAGATCTGAAGTGGGCTACAAAAAAGCTGGAGAGGGACTTCTTAGGCTCTCAGGGAGTGACAGGACTGGGGGGAATGGAGTAAAGCTGGAGGTGGGGAGATTCAGCCTGGACGTGAAGAGGAAGTTGTTGAGCATGAGAGTGGTGAGAGCCTGGACTGGGTTGCCCAGGGAGGTGGTTGAGGCCCCATGTCTGGCGGTGTTTAAGGCCAGGCTGGATGAGGCTGTGGGCAGCCTGCTCTAGCGTAGGGTGCCTCTGCCCATGGCAGGGGGATTGGAACTGGCACCTTGTGATGCCTTCCAACCCTGACAGATTCTATGATTTATTTATGTCAAATATCAGAGAATGGCTTGGGCTAGAAGGGACCTTCAAAGGTCATCCAGTCCAACCCCTCTGCAGTCAGCAGGGACATCCTCCACTAGATGAGGTTGCTCAGGGCCTTATCCAGCTTGGCCTTGAATATCTTCAGGAATGAGACTTCAACTACCTCCCTGGGCAACCTGTTCCAATGTTCCAGTAACCTCATGGTAAATAGCAGCAGATTTCCTTCCAACGTTCCTGAACACAGCCATGCAGAAGTTTCTGTCCCATTTATTTAGTTGTTCCAACTATGACCTCTATTACAAAATTATCTGGGGCTTGAACACCCTCCCAGAACCACAGAATTTCTTAGACTGGAAAAGCCCTTCAAGCTCATGGAGTCCAATCATTGGTTTCACACTGACAAGTCCTTGACTAAATCAAATCCCTCAGCACAGCATCTCATCACTCTGAATTGCTGTGGTTGGAAAGGACCACCAGAATCATCCATTCCAACCTTCATCCCATCATCCTTCATCACCAGACCATAGCCTCAAGCACCACATCCACTCTCCTTTTAAACACCTCCAGCCATGGCGACTCTACCACCTCTCTGGGCAGCCCTCTCCAGTGCCTGACCACCTGCTCAGGAAAGAACTTCCTCCCCTCTTTGTAACAGTGACCTTTCCAGTCAATCCAGATTGGATGTTTAAGTGTCTTTGGCTTCTAAGAGCACATGGAACAAGCTTATGATGGGGCACAATTGCCACACTCTGCTCATGGGCTTGTCCCTTTACTCTTACACAGAATCTGGTCTGGAGTTTGGTTCCCTGGAGCTAATCCCTGTGCAGTGCAATTTGCTCAGATCAGTTATTCCAGTAATGGATGGAAGAATGCCCACAGCAGTGACAGCAGACAGGTGCTCTTTGGGTTGAACTGTTGATAGAGGTTGTTCAAGCAAATTAGAGGCCATCAGCAAATGGCTCGGTCGATGTTTTCATCACCGCGTGACTTTGTTCCAAGGTTTCTGATCTCTACCACTGCAGATATTTCAAGGTCAGGTAACTACTTGAGTTCTATTTAATTGCTGAAATGTTTTCTTTGCAGCTGACACATTTCAGGCCACCACAGTGCACCAGGAGGTGCCCTCACCAGCTGTTAGACTGCAACTGAGAAGGACGTTTTCTAAATCCTGGGCTTGCTGCCTTCCTAGAGTTTTCTGGATGGGTGCCAGTGAGACACTCTGCAGCTCTCCACTCCAGGATGGCTGATGACCAAGCCTGACCCACTCTGTGCTTAGCTGACAGATAGTCGTGGACAGCAAGAAAGGCAGATGGCTGAGAAGGGAAAAACCTTTTACAGCATGGGATTAGTGTCCTCTAGCCAGCTGGCTCTTTGTGCATTCTTTATTCAGACAATTTTGAAGTGTAGGATAATTTATGTGTTCAATGGACCAGAACCAGCTCTGGGAGCCCTAAAGGTCTTCCATCATCCTAAGGATGAAATAGCTGATGGAGACATTAGAACTGACTACTTGTGCAGAAAGCTCTGCTGCCTGTTCACAACGCATCTGACAATCTTGGCTAAGTGTAACATCACTCAGGTCCTACCTTCTTCCTCTCTCCTCACACATCCACCAGAGACTTCTTCACAAGTCTAGATTTGGAACAGCTAAAAACTCCTGGAAGAGCTGTTCCTGTGGTTTCTCTTGCTTGCCTTCATCAGATCACAGTATCACAGTATCACAGTACCACAGTATCACCAAGGTTGGAAGAGACCTCACAGATCATCAAGTCCAACCCTTTACCACAGAGCTCAAGGCTAGACCATGGCACCAAGTGCCACGTCCAATCCTGCCTTGAACAGCTCCAGGGACGGCGACTCCACCACCTCCCTGGGCAGCCCATTCCAGTAGCCAATGACTCTCTCAGTGAAGAACTTTCTCCTCACCTCAAGCCTAAATTTCCCCCGGCACAGCTTGAGGCTGTGTCCTCTTGTTCTGGTGCTGGCTGCCTGAGAGAAGAGAGCAACCTCCTCCTGGCCACAACCACCCCTCAGGTAGTTGTAGACAGCAATGAGGTCTCCCCTGAGCCTCCTCTTCTCCAGGCTAAACAATCCCAGCTCCCTCAGCCTCTCCTCGTAGGGCTGTGCTCGAGGCCTCTCACCAGCCAGGTCTCAATTTTCCTGTGAAAAACTGCTTTTGTGAGACACCAAACTGACTTCTTTAAGGGTCTGGAGGGATTTAGAAGCCATGTAGATGTGGTGCTGAGATACATGGTTTAGTGGTGACCTGGCAGTGCTGGGGTGGTAGTTGGACTTGATGATCTGAAAGGTCTCATCTAACCAAACTGAGTCTATGGATGGGTGAAAGGAGAGCCAGGAAGGTGCACAGACACTTGAGTGCTCCTGCAAATCAGCTCCCACCCAAAGAAAGATCCAACCTAGTGAAAACTGTCACTTCCATAAGGCATTTTGATAAATCAGGCCATTTTCTGGCATTTCAGCAGTACCCCAGAGAAGCTCTCCAAGCCTCAGGGACCTCTGACACTAAGCACTTCAAATTCAGCTCCAGCATAAGGCTAGACACGAAGAGCTCAGACCATGCAGGAGCCAGAGCAACCTCCCAGAGTCTGTGTTACAAGAGCCTTCCACCTTTGCCAATCCACAGAGGTCAGGAGTTGTCACAGCCAGCAGCTGCAGAGCCTGTGCTCTTTGGTTCAAGCTGTTACAGCTTTTAACTGAGGAGTGGATTTACCAGGGATGAGAAAAATGAGCTTCAGCTCTCCTGTTAACCATATCCTCTTCCTTCCTTGGCAGCTTGCACACTCAGCTGCTGCCCACCAGCTCCACTGGTGAGAAGCTTCAGTGCCAGGACTCTATAACTGCTGTAATTTTGGAGCAATTATGAGCCCCAGCACACTGGATCCCTCCTCTGAGCTGGCTGGCTGAGTGCTGCTACCACATCCAGAGCAACGGCTCTCTGCAGGGCTCAGCATCACATAGTCCTGGCCATGAAGCAGGCTCCACCTGGGTACAGTTTAGCTCACCTGGGTAGAGTTTAGCTCATGGAGGTGGTACCTGCATCCTGCTGATCTCACCCTGCTCTCTGAGGATCAGGTGTTTCAGGTACATTGGCCTCTTGCATTCCTCCTGACTCGGCTTGCAAAGGAGCTTGGATATTAGGAAACACTTCTTTTCTGAAAGAGTGGTCAGGGGTTGGAATAGGTTACTCAAGGAGGTGGTAGTCATCATCCCTGGAAGAGTCTAAAAAAGTGTGGACATGGCACTTCAGAACATCATTTAATGGCCATTGTGGTCTTAGGTGGAAGGTTGGGCTTGATGATCTCCAAGGTTTCTTCCAACTGAAGGAATTCTTTGATTCTATGATGAAGAAAGCGTCTGGAGATCTTCTGCAGGGAAAAGCTGAGTCTTGCTGGGCACCTGCCAGCCTGGCTGGTTGGTTTGGTTCTAGATAGTGCCTCAATCACAGCCTTATTTCTCCTTCATACCCTGAAAAGGGAGAAGAAATAGCACACATCGAAGGTGGGTGCAGAATCCTGGCTGCAAGGGCTGAGCCTCAGGTGACCTAAGGTACAGACTGAGGGAAAGTCTTTTGTGTGTGACTCAGCAGCAGCTTGCAGTGCAAGCACTGGGACCAGTCCAGTTCCCACCACTGTTGATGGCAAAGGTTTGTTGACTTCAGCAGGCTACAATCATGCACGCTCTGATGCACACCACTTCTTTTTTTTGGATGGGTGGGCAGAGGCCAATGGGATGAAATTTAACAAGGCCAAGTGCAGGGTTCTGCACTTTGGCCACAACAACCCCAAGCAGCACTACAGGCTGGGGACAGAGTGGCTGGAGAGCAGCCAGGAAGAAAGGGACCTGGGGGTACTGGTGGATAGTAGGCTGAAGATGAGCCAGCAGTGTGCTCAGGTGGCCAAGAGGGCNGTAATGTTAGGACGAGGGGGAATGGGTTTAAGCTGGAAGAGGGGAAATTTAGACTGGATGTTAGGAGGAAGTTCTTTACAGTGAGGGTGGTAAGGCACTGGAATGGGTTGCCCAGGGAGGTTGTGGATGCTTCCTCCCTGGAGGTGTTTAAGGTCAGGCTGGATGAGGCCTTGGGCGAGCTGCTCTAGTGGGAGGTGTCCCTGCCTGTGGCAGGGGGTTGGAGCTGGATGATCCTCGAGGTCCCTTCCAACCTAAACCATTCTATGATTCTATGATTCTATGATTCTATGATTCTATTTTTTGATACAAGGTGTTTTGAATTTCAGCTCTTGCATTCAAATCTCTTCTCTCCTCTTCAGCCTCCAGCCCACAAACGCTGGAGAAAGAGAAACCAAGAACAACAAGGACAGTTCAAAGGGACTGCCCTTTGGCTGTGCACTGCTAGTGTCTGAGCAAACAGTTGGTGCCTTTGGACCATTTCTTCAAGAACTCAGGTTATTGACCAGCTTCCTGCAGGAATGCAGCCTGAAAGGCAGATACAAGATGGTACAGAAGGAAAACCAGGGTTAAAAATGGTGATGTGGGACTCGTAGGAGCTTTCCTCAAGACCATAGTTAAATGCTTCTGGTCTTAGCGCATGAATAGATTCTCCCTCAAGAGCTTCCTGACAGGCACTTGTCAACAAGGTAGAGAGATGGGATGGCAACAGACTCCTGCTTGTACCTGATGTGGTCATGCAATCACAGAATCACAGTTAGCAAAGATCATCAAGTCCTGCCATCAAACCAACACCACCGTGGCCACTAAACCGTGTCTCAAAGTGCCATGGCCGCAGGGTTTTTCAGCGCTTCCAGGGATGGGGACTCCATCACCTCCCTGGGCAACCTGTTCCAATGCCTGACCACTCCTGCAGCAAAAAAAAAAAATCATTCCTAATATCACAGAATGGTTTAGGTTGGAAGGGACCTCTAGGATCATCCAGTTCCAACACCTTGTCATAGGCAGGGACACCTCCCACTAGAACAGGTCGCTCAAGGCCTCATCCAGCCTGGCCTTGAACACCTCTGGGGAGGGAGCAGCCACAACTTCTCTGGGCAAGCTGTGCCAGTGTCTCACCACCCTCACTGTAAAGAACCCTTTCCTAACATCTGGTTTGGATCTCCCCTCTGCCAATCTAAACCTCTCCTGGCGTAACGCGAGGCCATTTCCTCTTGTCCTATCACTTGTTACTTGGGAGAAGAGGCTGACCCCTGGAACCACAACATTGCTTAGGTTAGAAAAAACCTTCAAGTTTGTCAAGTCCAATCATTAGCCTAACACTGTCAAGTCCTTGTCTAAACCATGTCTCTAAGCACTACTTCTGTACAACTCTTAAATACCTCCAGGGATGGGGACTCCACCACCTCCCTAGGCAAGCCGTTCAAAACTCACCACACTCCAATCTCCTTTCAGGTAGTTCCTCTCCTTCTGTGTCTTCCTCATGTGGCTGCAATCCAACCAGCCCCCAGACAAGTGCTCTGGAAACAACATTTTCCAAGCAGATGAGTTATCAGCACCTGGTCCACCCACTTGCAGCCTGCTCTGTGCTGGCCACTGTTGGTGATGGATGAAGCCTGTCTCCACAGCTGGCAGCTCTGTGCTGAATTTCAATGTCCTGGCTGAGGCTCAGCTCTTCCATTTGCCTCCACTTTGTTTTCCCTGAAGCACTGGAGCCAATGCTGCTGCAGGGATGCCCCCACTTTCATAGAATCACATAGAATCATAGAATCACCCAGGTTGGAAGAGATCTCCAAGCTCATCCAGTCCAACCTAGCACCCAGCCCTATCCAGTCATCTAGACCATGGCACTAAATGCCTCATCCAGGCTTTTCTTGAATGCCTCCAGGGACAGTGACTCCACTTTGGGAATTTCCCTCCTTGCTTCACAGAACCAAACATTCTCAGGTCTTTGAGCCACCTCCTTGACTCTTTGACCCCACCAGCCTTCTCTGTTGCAGCCTTCCTGGGTGCTCTTGAAACTTTTCAGGCTGCTCTTATTCTTCTGTCCTCTAATCCCTCCTTGGCTCTTCTTTTGCAGAGCTTCCCACCCCTCCTCCCACTGTCCTGCACCTTTCATTGTGCTCAGAACGGATACATCTCCAGCCCTTCTGACATCAGGGTGAAGCAGCTCCCTCCAAACAGCACTTCAAGTGTTAATCCAGCCCAGAAACAGGGGATGCTTTGCTTTGCTTTTTGGAGAAACTTTTGGCTTTCTTTTCCCCTCTTGTTTTGAGTTTATCTTTTTCCTCCCCCTTCCTGTGGAGCTGTTAACTGACATCTGAATGGGAGATATGAATATCAAAATGATTCTTTGCTGAAAGCTGCAGAAGAGCCACAACCCTCAGATCAAACAAGGGAGGGTTTTTGGGTGGGTTTTTATTTCTCTATTTTTTTTTTTTTGGTGTGTGCCACAGCAAAATTAAATCCTTGTGATTTCCATATTCTTCAGTCAACAGGCTGGCACCCAAATGGTTGCCATAGCTACTCAAGCCCAGGCTGTCAGGAGCGGGGCAGTGAGCAGGAGACAGGCTGGGCGAAGGTTAAATAGCTGCTTAATTATTCAACCCAATATCTGGCAACCACTCCAGATTGACAAAGGGGGGGGGTCTCCTGTGGTCTTGGGCTGGATAGATCACTTTAACCCCTGCTTGACACAATCCCTGATGAAAAGAAGGGAAAAGTGGATTGGATTTGCTTTGCTTTCCCCTCACCCCTGCTCTCCTTAGTTACCTCTGTCGAAGTCGTTGGAGGTTCTGTGGGAGCTGGTGACTGTGCTGGCTCAGGCATTTGTAACCCAGGCTCCTTAAGCTTGGGAAAGACCTCAAAGATCATCAGGCACAACCATTCACCCAACACCACCATGCCCACTAAACCACGTCCCAAAATGCCATGGCCACACATTTCTTGGGCATTTCCAGGGATGGTGACTCCAAAGATCATAGAATAAATGGTTTAAGGTGGAATTGACCTCAAAGATCATCCAGTTCCAACCAGGGACACCTCCCACTAGAACAGGTCACTTAAGGCCCCATCCAACCAAAGTTTGAACACCTCCAGGGAGGGAGCAGCCACAACCTTCCTGGGCAACCTGTGCCAGTGTCTCACCATCCTCACCAGAAAAACTTCTTCCTAATGTACACTTTAAATCTCCCTCTGCCAGTTCAAACCCATTCCTCCTCATCCTGTCATTACAAGGCCCTGTCAATAGTCCCTCCCCAGCCTTCCTGTAGCCCCCTTCAGATACTGGAAGGCCACTCCAAGGTCTTCTCCAAGCCCTCTCCTCTCCAGGCTGCAGAGCCCCAACTCTCTCAGCCTGTCCTCAGAGCAAAGGTGCTGAATTCACCCTCTCAGCATCTTGGTGGCCTCCTCTGGACTGGCTCCAACAGTTCCATGTCCTTCTTGTGCTGGGGGCTCCAGAACTGCACACAGTACTCCAGGTGGGGTCTGAGGAGAGCAGAGCCAAGGGGCAGAATCCCCTCCCTTGCCCTGCTGCCCACACTGCTCTTGCTGCAGCCCAGCACAGGGCTGTTGTCTGGGCTGCACTCACACTGCAGGCTCATGTTGAGCTTTTCCTCACCCCAGACCCCACTACCTCCCTGGGCAGCCTGTTCCAGTGCCTGACCAGAAAGCATCTGACCAATCTTCAGATGCCTCCTGCTCTTTTCAGCTCTTCCATACTATTTAACCCTAGAGAAACCCTCCTACGAACTTGAAGGCTTTTTCCACTCTGAAGATCACATTAAAAGCACCTCTTAGCCAAGCTGATTATTCTGCTGACCTGTGATCCAAAAACATTGGGGGTAAGGTAAGGTAACAGTGCAAAATCCACCACTTTAGTCATTGCTGGATGTGAAAACCTGCTTTGGTTATCAAAGAAACATGTTGAAAGTGGATGCTGATAGCCCCTGGGGGTCCAGCTACCTGCCTGGTGCCAACAAAAAGAGACAGATTAATGAAGTCTATGGCCAAGTGCTTCTGTACTCTTTTCTTAACCTTTATTTTCCAGAGACTTCCAGACAGATAAAGGACAGGGCCTGGTTAATCATTTCTCCATCTGCATATACAGCTTCTCTTTTCATATTCTTCTCTGGCCTCAGAGGAAAAATTAACCTATTTATTTTCTGGTTTCTCCCCCACAATCCTACGGAAGCAATTTTGGTCACAATAGGAAGTCATGTCCCATATGAAGAAAGGAAAGGGAAAGAAAGGAAAGGAAAAGACAAACAAACAAACAAACAAACAAATAAAAAAAAAGAGAGAGAGAGAGAAAAGAAAGAAAATGAGAACCAAAACAAGAAGAAAAAGGCATCATGCTGGAGTGGTTGGAAATGTCTGCTGGGGAGAGGTGCTCCAGCCGGCCCTGGCCTGTCTTGAAGTGTTTTCTTCTCCAGCATATTTTTAGCTACTGTCACAGAGCCATTTCCTTGCTGATCTGCTGGAGGTTCATGTAGCATTGCTGAAAAGCTCACTTGCTCCAGTGCAGACCTCCAAGCTAGAGAGCTTCTGATGGCAGATTTTCATCTGGATGCTTTGCTCTTGTCATGGGCCAGACAGTGAAGCCTTTCCTCAGCCTTTTTGCAGACCAGAGTCCCGTTGGATTGGTGGCCTGACTCATCTCTCAACACTTTCTCCTAAGCCTTTTTGCCCTGTCAGATGCTCACCACAATCCTTGCTTTGTCTTGGGATGATTTGTCTTCTTAGTTGCCTCTAGTTTTAAATCAAGAAACCCTATGAGGAGAGGCTGAGGGAGCTGGGGTTGTTTAGCCTGGAGAAGAGGAGACTCAGGGCAGACCTCATTGCTGTCTACAACTACCTGAAGGGTGGTTGTAGCCAGGTGGGGGTTGGTCTCTTCTCCCAGGCAACCAGCAACAGAACAAGGGGACACAGCCTCAAGTTGTGCCAAGGGAAGTATAGGCTGGATGTTAGGAGGAAGTTCTTC
>WAAF01017494.1:151458-174709 GCA_013400475.1 Tricholaema leucomelas | reverse complement strand
ATTCTATTCTATTCTATTCTATTCTATTCTATTCAACCACAGAATTAACCAGGTTTAGGATGGATATTAAGAGAAATTTCTTCACTGGGAGAGTGGTCAGGTGTTGGAACAGGCTGCCCAGGGAGCTGGTGGAGTCCCCATCTCTGCAAGTGTAGCCATGGCACTTCAGGGCATGCTTTAATGTCAGTGGTGATCACAGGATGTCAGGAGCTGGGAGGGACCCAAAGAGATCATCAAGCCCAACCCCTCTGCCAGAGCAGGACCACAGTCTGCAGAGAAAGAGATTCCACAACCTCTCTGGGGAGCCTGTTGCAGTGCTCCATGACTCTTACAGTAAAGAAGTTCCCCCTTGTGTTGAGGTGGAACCTCCTGTGCTGCAGCTCACATCCATTGCTCCTTGTCCTATCCCAGGGAGAATCATAGAATGGTTTAGGTTGGAAGGGACCTCAAAGATCATCCAGTTCCAACTCCCTGCCATAGGCAGGGACACCTCCCACTAGAACAGATTTTTATAGACATTTATTAGATCCCCTCTCAGTCTTCTCAGTTCCCCCATGTGTTGAGGTGGAACCTCCTGTGCTGCAACTTACAGTTTTGCACTTGGTGGCTTTAGAGGTCTTTTCCAACCAAAATAGTTCTATGATTCTCTCATACCTACTTGTGCACTCTGTCACTTGGGTTTTGCTTCTGTTTGGTTGGTTTTGTCTTTGCTGTGTTTTGTTTGTTTTGTTAGTGGCTTCTCTCTGGTTGAATCCCAGAATTTCCTAACAACAAAGTATTTGCAGGGTGATTTATTTGGCTTCAGCTGAGCTATGGCAGCTCTGCATTTATCTGCTCCATTTGGCCTTGTTTAAGCTTTTAATAAAATGACATTTTCATTCTGGCTCCTGGTGGTAGGAAGAGTGACAGGGTTGTGATGAATGTTCCCAGCTGGCAGGTCCATGTTCTGCCAGCACACTGGCAAAGGCTGTCCTGCAGTGCTGCCACTGGGTGTTCACTTGAGCCTGTATTTTCCATCACCAAATATCGTTCTGGCCTTTGGGTGTTGTGATTTACTGCAGCCTGTACTCAGTCATGAAAAGCCTCTGTTGTAGAGTTGGCCCAAACTGCAAATGGTCAGGAACTGGGTCCATGATGGTGTTTGCTTGAGCATCAAGTTTGCTGGTAGCACTTCAGCTCTACTGCCCACACAGTTGTTGCCACCAGAAGTTTGACTTACACTTTGGCAGCGTTTAAAGCTTCCCCGAGGTGAAGAGGAGATTCCTGGTGGCCTCACAACAGTCTGGAAGGTAACAAACACAGCAATGAGATATAACAAGGCCAAGTGCAGGGTTCTGCACTTTGTCCACAGCAACCCCAAGCAGCACTACAGGCTGGGGACAGAGTGGCTGAGAGCAGCCAGAAAGAAAGGGACCTGGGGGTGCTGGTAGATAGTAGCTGAAGATGAGCCAGCAGTGTGCCCAGGTGGCCAAGAGGGCCAATGGCATCCTGGCCTGTATCAGGAACAGTGTGGCCAGTAGGACAAGGGAGGTTATTCTGCCCCTGTACTCAACACTGGTCAGGCCACACCTTGAGTGCTGTGTCCAGTTCTGGGCTCCTCAATTCAAGAGAGATGTTGAGGTGCTGGAAGGTGTCCAGAGAAGGGCAACAAAACTGCTGAGGGGCCTGGAGCACAGCCCTGTGAGGAGAGGCTGAGGGAGCTGGGGGTGTTTAGCCTGGAGAAGAGGAGGCTCAGGGCAGACCTCATTGCTGTCTACAACTACCTGAAGGGAGGCTGTAGCCAGGTGGGGTTGGTCTCTTCTGCCAGGCACCCAGCAACAGAACAAGGGGACACAGTCTCAAGTTGTGCCAGGGGAGGTCTAGGCTGGATATTAGGAGGAAGTTCTTGCCACAGAGAGAGTGATTGGCATTGGAATGGGCTGCCCAGGGAGGTGGTGGAGTCACCATCCCTGGAGGTGTTCAAGCAAAGCCTGGCTGAGGCACTCAGTGCCATGGTCTGGTTGACTGGACAGGGCTGGGTGCTAGGTTGGACTGGATGATCTTGGAGGTCTCTTCCAACCTGACTGATTCTATGATTGTTCTGTCCTGACCAACTGATAGGATTGCTGAGAAGGACAAAATCTTAACCTCTCAATCACTGTCACTTTTTCACTTGCCCAGAAAGGCATTTTTTCCCCCTATGAACATCAAAGTGTGAAGGCAGCTTAGCCAACTATGCTCAAAACCTTTGGGTTGGAAAAACCAGCATCATTTCAATCGAGCAGAGAAGCAAAAAAGCTGTGCTGGGTTTCTCAGGGTGAGGCAGCCTAGCATGCCTGTGAGCTCCACAGCGTGGGGCTGCCTTGAGATTAATTTGCTTAATTGTTGCCCGCTGCTAGCAACAGTTACCATGTTTACAGGTTGAGTCAGTAATGCATCTTCAAACACTAACTCAGAGAGACCTCAAGTAATAAAACCCAGCCTTGGAATGGGCTTCCTCATTAGCTACTGTTGCTTTGCTACAGCAAACATAAACTTCCTGCTCCATCAGCCCTCTCCTGTTCGGGGCAAACTCATCTTTTATGAAGAGGTTCTGTGGGATTTTAGAGTTTCCCCCTCCAGTTGCAGTTTCTGGATGTAGTGTGCAAAGGCAATGACAGATTGTACCCTCACCTTTTGGGGTTCTTGGGGTTTGGTTTTTTTTGGTAAAGGGGGTAAATCCCAGAATCTAATAGCTCTGTGATTCCCAGCTGACCAGGGAACTGGATGAGGCACTTAGTGCCATGGTCTGTTTGATTGGATAGGGCTGGGTGCTAGGTTGGACTGGATGATCTTGGAGGTCTCTTCCAACCTGGTTGATTCTATTCTATTCTGAGCTACATCAATCATGTAGTTGCATGAAATGTGGGTGCAATCATAGAATCATACAATGGTTTAGGTTGGGAGTGACCTCAAAGATCATCCAGTTCCAACCCCTTGCCATGGGCAGCCTCCCACTAGAACAGGTTGCTCAAGGCCTCACCCAACCTGACCTTGAACACCTTCAGGGAGAGAGCATCCACAACCTCCCTGGGCAACCTGTGTCAGTGTCTCACCACCCTGAGACTCTGGAATGGGCTGCCCAGGGAGGTGGTGGAAGTCCCATCCCTGGAGGTGTTTAAGGCCAGGCTGGATGAGGCTCTAGACAGCCTGATCTAGTGTGAGGTTTCCTTGTCCATGGCAGGGGGATTGGAACTAGATGATCCTCTGTGGTCCCTTCCAACCCTGACTGATTCTATGATTCTGACATCTAGTTTAAAAGTCCTCTCTTCCAGTTTAAACCATCACTCTCAGCTCAGCCTGGGTAGAAGAAATACTGATCCTGAATCCACTCTGCTCTCACAGAAAGTGAGGAGCTCTGCTGCTGAAGGCCACTTCATCATCATAGAATTATGCACTTGTTTTGGTTGGAAGACACCTTCAGGATCATCATGTCCAATCACTAACCCAACACTGCCAGGTCACCTCTAAACCAGGTGGCTGAAGCGTAGAAGGCAAGGAATAAATTCTCACAGCCTCTCTGAAGAAGGTCAAGATGGATGTACCTGAAATGCAGGTCAGACAACCCCAGTGCTGAAGGGCAGAGCCTTGCTTACCCTTATGCCATGGCAGGAGACTAATGGAAAAAGTGAGGCTATTTGTTCACTCAGTAGTATTACTTCTGAGTAATACTGAGAAAAATGAGCTCCTGAAGGCTGCCAGTGTCTCTGTTGCCTCCCCTCTCACTCACCATGGACATGGGAATGGGTAGGGGAGGGTTCAACTCTTGCTAAAAGTGTTGGCCAGCTGAGACAGGGAGGAGAGGCAAGAAATCTACAGCCCATCTTGCCAGCATCCACCAGCTTTCTCCTTGGAGGGAGGGTGAGTGAAGAAGGAGCTACACTCTTAGTCCTACATCTCTTTCTTCCCGTGCCCAGCTTGGCCCAGCTTGATCCAGGGGGAGAGGAGAAGTGACAGTCTGGCACCTCGTTCTTGCTCATCCTGGTGGCCGTTTCTCACGTGGTGACTGAACGTTGCCCTTTCCACTGACTGCTCTGGTAAACATACTCTAGTTCCCACAGTGCCTCTTGCAGCTTGAGTTTGAGCTGGTGGAGTGACAGGGAGGTTGAGGCTTCCCAGGAGGAAGCTTGGGTCAGAGCTTCAACCAGCCCAAGTCATCCTGACCGCCTTGGATTTCCACAGTCCATTTCAGGCCCAAAGCTGGCAAAAGCACTTTGGAAGTGCAGATGTCTCAGGCAAGCACTGATCTGCACAATTCTGTTCAAATGACAGTAATAAAAGAAGAACAACTTTAGGAAATGTATGTAAACCATCTCTAATCACAACCAGGAAATCAACTGTGCTACAAGGGGCTCAGCATCTGTCTGATCTGGGGCTTGAACAGAAGAAATGTAGAAGGAATCCATTTTTACCACGTCACGTGGAGCCTCACACTGACAGACACAAGCCAGCTGCCAGTGTCAGTGCTTAAGGCATCCCCTGACCAAACTGCCCTGTGTGTTAGGGGCAAGGGTCACCAGCAAGATGCCCACAACTCCGAGGAGCTCCATCCTCATGCAGAAGATAGACGCAAGGAGTGTTAGTGGCATGGTCTGTGCAGGCAGAGAATGTCTCTGGGGGCATTCAAAACTCACCAGGCTGTGCTCCTGTGTGATTTACTCTAGGTGACCCTGCTCTAGCAGGGTGTTGGATTAGATGGTGTTCATAGAATCACAGGAGCATAGGTTAATTAGGGGTTGGAAGGGACTGGCCAGAAAGGTCGACAGAGAAGCTGGTCCTGCCTTTGGGCAGAAAGGACCAACTCAACCCTCCACTGTTCACAGGATGTCAGGAGTTGGAAGGAACCCAAAGAGATCACAGAGTCCAACCCCCCCTGCCAGAGCAGGACCATACTATGTCGCTCAGGTCACACAGGAACACATCCAGACAGGTCTTGAAAGTCTCCAGAGAAGGAGACTCCACAACCTCCTTGGGGAGCCTGTTCCAGTGCTCTGGGACCCTTACAGTAAAGTTCCCCTTTGTACTGAGGTGGAACCTCCTGTGCTGCAGCTCACATCCACTGCTCCTTATCCTATCCCAGAGAGAATCACAGAATGATTTAGATTGGAAGAGACCTCAAAGATCATCCAGTTCTAACTCCCTGCCATAGGCAGGGACATCTCCCACTAGAACAGGTTGCTCAAGGCCTCATCCAACCTGGCCTTGAACACCTCCAGGGAGGGAGCAGCCACAACCTCCCTGGGCAGCCTGTTCTGGTGTTTCACCACTCTCTCTGTAAAGAAATTCCTAAGATCCAGTTTAAGTCTGCCCTCTCCCAGTTCAGATCCATTACCCCTCGTCCCATCAGAGGTCTCTTCCAATCCCTTCAGTTCTGTGATTCTCTGGTTCTTGCCTATGGATATGGTCACTGGGAAATCTACTGGGGGATCCTAGTGTGTTTTTTCTCCCTTTGGTGATATCTTATTCAAGTTATGACTTCTGGGTCTCCTCCTGCCAGTTTCCAGTTCCCCATCCTGACAGCACCCTGCTGTGCTTCTACATCCTCTCACACAAGAGCAGGGTCATTGAATGTAGGCAGTTTGGCTTGTTGACTTCTTTCCCCTAGTAATTCTTTCTTATCATAGACATTCCTTTGCTTCTTTCTCTTGATAGGGGGTGGTGGAGTGGAGCACTGGAACAGGTTGCTCAGAGAGGTGGTGGAGTGCCTATCTCTGGAGTTAGCCAAAACCTGCCAGCACTGGAACAGGTTGCTCAGAGAAGTGGTGGAGTGCCTATCTCTGGAGTTAGCCAAAACCTGCCTGGACACAGTCCTGTGCAACCTGCTGTGGGTGACCTTGCGCTGGCAGAGGGGATTGGACTTGATGATTTCCAGAGGTCTCTTCCAGCCCCCCACTGCTCTGGGATTCTGGGATTTCTGATCTTCAGAACAATCAGAAGACAAAAAGGCTGGGAAGGGACTTTTTAGGCTATCAGGAAGTGACAGGACTGGGGGGGGATGGAGCAAAGCTGGAGATGGGTAGGTTCAGACTGGATGTGAGGAGGAAGTTGTTCAGCTTGAGAGTGGTGAGAGCCTGGACTGGGTTGCCCAGGGAGGTGGTTGAGGCCCCATCCCTGGAGGTGTTTAAGGCCAGGCTGGATGAGGCTGTGGGCAGCCTGCTCTAGGGTAGGGTGCCCCTGCCCATTTCAGGGGAGCTGGAACTTAGATGATCCTTGTGGTCCCTTCCAACCCTGACTGATTCTGTGAATTCTATGATTCCACAAGGAGAACCCATCCAAAGAAGCCACCTTGGCTTAACTAAACCTCCAGAAGGTGCTCAGAGGACTGCATTCCTGGGATACCACTGCGACAGCTTCGAGAGACTCCAGTAACGCCACCATGTACCCAAAACAGGAAACCTGAAGCATTCAAGCATGGTTCACAAGACCAAGCTGGCCCAAAAGTCTTCAGAATACCACAGCAGCAAGCACCAAGCATACTCTGCAAGCAGGGCTGTAGCTGAACTATTTTCTATAGAGCTCCATGCACTCATGCATATAAAAAGGTTGAGCTCAGCACCGGATGGTGTTTTTTATTTAGTTTCATGCTTTGTTAACTTCTCTAAATTATGTGGAACAGTCCCTTTTTTTTTTTTTTTCCTCTCTCTCTTTAATACCCAAACTTCTGCCTGTTCCCAATTACTAAAAGAGGAGGGAGGGGGGAAATAAGGAAAGAGAAAAGCAGAGTCAAGCCTATGTAACAAGCTGGCGCTACGACGAAGCCGTCGTCAGCTCTACAATGCTCCCTCCTCGCGTGAAGTGAAACATCAGGGGCAAGTTGGAGGCTGGGAAGATGGAGGAGTTAAGGCACGTGGTTGTAGGCAGCAGAGGGAGACACTGACAAAGATAGAAAGAGGTCTTGAGCATTTCAAAACCCCCCTGAAGGAAATGTCAGGGATATTTTGATGATAATCATGCCTGCCTTCTGGCTCGGTGCTGGAAGGATTTATATTGCCTTGCAACAACAAAGAAGTGAAATCTGCAGTGGCTTTTTCAGGGTAGAATCAGAGAATACTGAAGTTGGGGAAAAAACACTGAGGGATCATCAAGTCCAACTGTCAACCCAACACCACAATGCCCATAAAACTTTGTCCCCAAGTATCACATCTGCATGCCTTTTGAGCACCTCCAGAGGATGGTGACTCCACCGTTTCCCTGGGCAGCCTGTTCCAATGTTGGCAATAAAGATTGTTTAATACTCAGCCTGAACCTCCCTTGGTGCATTTGGATGCTGTTTCCTCTTGCTTCTTGGGAATAGAATAGAATAGAATAGAATAGAATAGAATAGAATAAAATAGAATCAGCCAGGTTGGAAGAGACCTCCAAGATCATCCAGTCCAACCTAGCACCCAGCCCTAGCCAGTCAACCAGACCATGGCACTAAGTGCCTCATCCAGTCTTTTCCTGAACACCCCCAGGGATGGTAACTCCACCACCTCCCTGGGCAGCCCATTCCAATGCCAATCACTCTCTCTGTCAAGAACTTCCTCCTAACATCCAGCCTATACTTCCCTCGGCACAACTTGAGGCTATGTCCCCCTAAGAGACTGACCTCCACCTCAGTCCAGGTAGTTGTAGAAACAAAGGGCTAAAAAACCTGGGGACGACTGAGAAGACAAATCACCCTATGGCAAAGCAGGGATGGTGGTGAGCATCTGATAGGGCAGAAGGCTTTATAGGTACAGGTGTTCAAGAAATGTGTGGAGATGGCACTTTGGGACATGGTTTAATGGCCATGGTGGGGTTAGGTTGAGGGTTGGACTCGATAATTTTAGAGAGCTTTTCCAACTTTCTATCTCCTTCTGTGGAGACTTTCAAGGCCTGTCTGGATGTGTTCCTCTGTGATCTGTGTTAGATAGTGTTTTGATAGGGATTTGATACATGTTTATAAATATCTGAGGGCTGGCCAGGAAGGAGGGAACAGGCTCTGCTCACTGCTCCCTGGGATAGGACAAGGAGCAATGGGTGTCAGTTGCAGCACAGGAGGTTCCACCTCAACACAAGGGGGAACTTCTTTACTGTAAGAGTCATGGAGCACTGCAACAGGTTCCCCAGAGAGGTTGTGGAATCTCTTTCTCTGCAGACTGTGGTCCTGCTCTGGCAGAGGGGTTGGACTTGATGATCTCCTTGGGTCCCTTCCAACTCCTGACATCCTGTGATTACCACTGACATTAAACCATGCCCTGAAGTGCACTGGAACAGGCTGCCCAGAGAGGTTGTGGAGTCTCCTTCTCTGGAGGCTTTCAAGGCCTGTCTGGATGTGTTCCTCTGTGACCTGAGCTAGATTGTGTGGTCCTGCTCTGGCAGGAGGGGTTGGACTGGATGATCTCTTTGGGTCCCTTCCAACCCCTAACATCCTGTGATCCCTGTGATCCTGTGAACTGAAACAATTCTCTGATTCCATGATAACCAGAACCTTGAAGGGCTCAGGACGTGTGGTTTGCTCTGCTTTTGTCTCTCCAGTGTTCAAAGTGACTTTTCTTTAATAGGCCAATTGAAGATGGTTTTCATTCAATTATTGCATTAGTGGGAGTCTGAGGCAGGCTCACGATCACCAGGGTTATTGCTCTATGAGTTAATGTTCACACCCCTTCCGGGGGTCCCAGAGGAGCTCCTCAGGCTTGCAGCCAGATTTTATTTTGACTCAGATCCCAGTGTGCAAGCCAACTGTTTCTGCATTTCATTTCTGTCATATCCTGTACATTAAAACACCATTAATCCAAACCTTTTGTTTCGAAGAACAACTGTGCTGTAAACCAGCGACGAAGAGCTGCCAAAGTTCCCTTCAACCCCTTCAATATCATCTTCATCCACGCAAACTGGGACATGAAAATGAAAATAAAGCAAATGTTTCTCTTTTTATTTTTTTACAACAACAACAACAACAAAAAAACCACCTCACAAATGTTGTTTCTTTCCTCCTCAGCTTTGTGAATGGGATGCAGGGAGGAGGGTGAACCCAGAAGTAGGTTTCTCTTTGCCACTGTGGGATTACACAGCAACTTCTTTCCCCCCCCACCCCCACCCCAGTTTTAACCATTAAAGAAAGAACACTCTGCTAAAAGATTTTCATGTGCTGTTGTGAAATGCATTAACCTCAGACTTGTGATGTAAGTTGCTCTGTCCTACTTGCATTGGGTTTTGGCTGGTAACATGAGAGCTCATTTCAGCTTTATTCTTACCTAATTGCTCGGTGATTCAGCGAAGTCTCGCAGCAGAGAGGAGGGTTGGACCAGCCCAGCTCTCACCAGATGTTTGCTGCATGGAGAGCACCAAGGAGACACCTTCAGAGGCACGTTCGCTGGGCTGACCACAGCCGGGAGCCAGCAACCAGACATAAAGTCATGAGCCCAACAGCTTCCCCATCTCCACGTGGATCCCGTTAGGTTTATCTGAGGCTGTGCTTCTTGCAAGGGCTAATTAGCTCATGTCTGAGAGATGGAAAAGGCAGAAAAGAGGTTTTTTGGGAAAACCAACATGCAGAGCAGGCATTTATAGAATCCCAGCGTGGTGGGGGTTGGAAGAGACCTCTGGAGATCATTCAGTACAACCCCTCAGCTAAATCAACATTGCCCACAACGTTTCCCAGGATCATAATGTCCCACTGAGTTTGGCATCTCTCCAAAGAAGGAGACTTCACAACCTCTCTGGGCTGCTCCACCCAACCTCACACCAAAGAATTTTCTTCTCCTGTTCAGATGGAACCTCCTGGGCTCCAGTTTGTGCCCATTGCCCCTTTTCCTGTCATTGAGTACCACTGGAAAGAATCTGGCCCCATTCTCTTAAAGCCACCCTTTAGCTCTGGCTGAGCATTGATCAGATCCCCTCTGGGGCTGCTCTTCTCCAGGCTCAACAGCCCCAGGCCTCTGAAACCTTCCCTCCTCACAGGGATGCTACTCCTAAGAGAGAGCTCCAGCAGCTTCAAAATCAAGCATTTTCTCTGTAAGTTCAAGTGAAACCTCTGGTGTTCCAGTTTGTGCCCACTGCCCCTCGTCCTGTCACTTGCCACCAATGAAGACTCTGGCCCCATTCTCATGACCTCCATCCTTTAGATATTTATATTCACTTATAAGATCCTCACTTGCTCTGCTTTTTTCCAGACTCAAGAGCCCCATACTTTGTAGCAGACTAATGTCCAACATCTCTTTTTCCCTAGTGACATCCCAGGACCTGGCCACCAGCAGGATCTGCTGTGAGCAGGGAAGGGAGAAGATATCTCCCCAGCTTTGCATTCGCAGGGCTGGATGGGCACAGCCACATCCCCATCCCAAAGGCTGTGGAAGAGAAGAGCAGTACATGAAGCCAGCTGTGTCCCTTGTCACAGGGCTGGCCTTGCCAGTTCGATTTGTGGCATTCATCTTCCTCCAAATCAGTACCCCCAGCTTACCTGCTCTGAGCTTCACACCCTCCTCCTGACTTTCTCCTGCAGACATCTCAGCTTTCCAATCTGTGGTCAAGCCAGCAGGCAGTTTCAAAGAGCACGATATGCCTTCCTGCACCACCCAAGTGGGGTCTGCTTCCTTGGCTTCCCAAATTTCTGGAGGAGCTGGGTTCACAACCACTTTTCTCTCTTCATAGTGTAGAAATCATTCTTAATATCCAACCTAGGCCTCCCCTGATGCAACTTGAGGCTATTTCCTCTTGTCTTGTTCCTTAGAAGAGACCAACCCCCACTTGGCTCCGACCTCCTTTCAGGAAGTTGCAGAGAGCCAGAAGGTCTCCCCTCAGCCTCCTTTTCTCCAGACTAAACACCCCCAGTTCCCTCAGCTGCTCCTCACCAGATCTATTCTCCACATCTTTCACCAGCTTCATTGACCTTCTCTGGACCCATTCCAGTACCTCAATGTCCTTCTTGAAGTGAGGAGCCCAAAACCGAATCCAGCATTCAAGGTGCAGCCTCACTGGTGGCCAGTACAAGGGGACAATCATTTCCCTGGTCCTACTGGACACACTATTGCTAATACAGCAACATCTCATCACAGGTAGAACAGTCCTGGAGCTTTTCAGGTGGTGCAATGGCTGCCATCAGCTTTGGCACACAGGGAAGTGTTTCTTGCACGTCCCAGAGCTGGAGTCTGAACTGAATGTTTATGAAACAAGGAGTTAGAAACTGGAAGGAGGAATTAGGAAGCGAAGTTCTGCAATGGTGCTGGGAGAGTATCTCTGGTGCCAGACACCCAGGAGACACAGAAACAGCAGCAGACCTCTCTCCAGGCTGCTTTTAGAGGTGTCTTTAAGTAAGTTTAGACCCTCTAGTGAAAACAGGGACAGCAAAACATCATGATGGCACGATTCAGCTAGAGCTCCCGGGTCAACCTGCCGTTGCCAAGGAGGAGCTGGAACGCCCTTGCAAGCAGGTTGTGCTCCTCCTCACACACTCTTTGGCTTTCATTTTGGGGCTGATCAGGGAATATTTTCAGCGGGACTTAAACCACTGTAAATCCAAGCCCCACATTGCTCAAAGTCAGCTCAGAAAGAAAGAAAGGAGGGGGGGAGAGGATAAATCCAATACCACCAGGAGAGAGAGGAAAGATATTTTCCCAGGCCACAAATTCTGAAGATAGCAGATGAATTTATGAGCTGGTGGTTAAACTGATGCTCCTGGAGTCCAAGATACACTATGAAGAGAGCTTAAGTGTCTAGATGAGCTGGGTTTTGGGTAGGATATGTTGCCCTCCTTTGCTGCAGCCTTGTCTCTCAAATGTCCCACATCACATCCTGATAGTTCTCTCCCCGCTGCCTGGCTCAAAAGCCTTGTTTTGGCTCTCGCTGCAAGGAATAATGTCGCGGGGAAGGGGAGGGAAAAAGAATCTCTGTCAGCTGCTAAACATATAAACCTGCAGATTTATTTAGTAGTAATAATCCCTGAAGGAGAAGCATATTCAATACTTCATCATCTGAGAAACTGCCCACATCTGTTCAGAGACAGCAACAGGCGGTTGGGAGCATGTGCCAGCAGCAGCTTGGAGGCAACCTGTTGCCGTTGCCCTCTCTCCAGCAGCTCCCATCCTGCTTCTGGACCTTTCCCCCTTTGCCTGTGCTCTCGGAGATGCTTCTAGATATTTCCCTTCTCCTCCACCGAAGCTCTTTGCTTCAATGCCAGCTCTCCTCAGCCACCAAAATCCTGGTGGGAAAATATCCTTGGACAGCCCAGAATGGTGAGGAGCTCTCGAAGAAACTCTTGGACTGCTGAACATCCTCCCTGAGGACTTGCTGGTCAGCTCCACGTGTTTTGGGCTCCTTGCAGGGTTAGCTGCAGCCCTCTGGGTTGTTGGCTGTGTTTATGAAGTCATCCATCAAGGCTCATGCTTGGCTGACGACGTGGGAGTGTCGGGGAGGCAGGAGCACTTGGCTCCTCCAGTTTGGGGGAGAAGTGACCTTTTCTTGGGCATGAGCCACTTCTGAATTTCAGGCAGGGATGTGGACTCATCCAGATGATCATCTGCTGTGTGTAAAGAGGATGGGCTGGAAGGCAGAGCTGCTGGCAGTGGGGTGGGGGTTAGTAGCCAGGGTGGTTCCTCTGGGGTCAGCATTAATGAAAGCCCAGGAGAAATGAAGGAGTGACCAAGAAGTTCAGGGAGTACCTGGCTCACAGAGCAGGAAGTTCATCTCTCCATCTGAGATGATGACATCTCCATCATCTATAGTGCCAGGAGGCTGGAGCCAGGCTCTGCTGGGTGATGCCCAATGACAGGACAAGGGGCAATGAGTGGCAGCTGAGGCATAGGAAGTTTCATTTAAACGTGAGGAGGACTTTTTTTCCCTGTGAGGGTGACAGAGCACTGGAACAGGCTGCCCAGTGGGGTTGTGGAGTCTCCCTCTCTGGAGATATTCAAAACTCACCTGGATGTATTCCTGTGTGATCTGGTCTAGGTGATCCTGCTCTGGCAGGGGTTGGACTGGATGAGCTTTGCAGGTCCCTTCTAGCCCCTGACATTCTGTGATTCTATTAACTCTGAGAGCTGTAGACAGGGCTATGGGTCCAGAAGACAACCACCCATGAACTCTGCCCTTTTCCAGCTCCATGGCCTACATCCACGAGCTGCAGCAAACCATTTCTGAGGTTCAGAAGCTGACAGTTGTGAGGCTGAAGAGAAGCTCCGAAGCAGCTGGACCCAGAGCCAGGAAAGCAGCTGCTTTGTGCTTGGGTTTCCAACACTGTGATTGCCACAAGCCCTTTATGCTCCTGAGATGTTATCAACCAGGAGAGCCATAGCCACATGATACGTGTTACCCTGCAGAGCTGAGCTAGACTCTTTCCAACACATCATTTAGGGTGATTTTATTCCCTCTAAACTTTCAATTTCTTAATCAACACAAGCACAGAAATCCTTTTCACTTGCCCAAAGCCCAATTGCACTCAAGCTGAGCTGCTTTTGGCTCGCAACCCCATTTTGGTTTTGTTGGAAAAATGGATCCTGTTTAGTTAATTTTCCCTCACAGAAAACAAAATATGTGGGTGGAGGAAATGGGACAGATTGGAAAAATACTCTGACTGATAAAAACCAATCATCTCAAGATTACAAGCTTTTGTATCTGCCACAGAAGTCATAAGAAAGCCATTACTAAATAGTTCCTGCAGACATTTGCAACTCCAAACCTGATATTCCAGATGCAGGCTGGAAGGTGGAGATTATATATTATACCAACTGGGTTTTAATAGACACCAGGAGATATTAAGCAGGGAAATTACAGGTTGATTAAATGGATGTGGTTGAGGCCCCATCCCTGGAGGTGTTTAAGGCCAGGCTGGATGAGGCTGTGGGCAACCTGCTCTAGGGTAGGGTGTCCCTGCCCATGGCAGGGGGGTTGGAACTGGATGATCCTTGTGGTCCCTTCCAACCCTGACTGATTCTATGAGATATATTCTGTGGCTGATGAGAAAAGTTGCTTCACCCAACTGCAGAAAGCTTCACCCCCTCAAAATAACCCCCCCCACACCCCCCCCAAATTATTTCCTGGCAACTACACCTCAGATAAAAAGGAATTTATTTTCATCTTCAGATTACAAAAAAAAGGAAATAAAAAAAAAACAAAACCAAACCAACATCAAACTCAAAAACCCAAACCTCTTTATTTTATGAAATGATTTTGAGATGGCAGTGGATGGTGGGGGGGTGGGGGGGTGGAAATCAAGGTTAGGTTTGGTCATAAGCATTATTTTCTTCTGAAAAATGCCATTCTGCTCTGCTTATGCAGACTCCTGAGGCCACTCAGAGAATCACAGAATCCTTTTGGTTGGGAACTACCTTTACATAGAGTTGTTTCAGTTGGAAGAGACCTTTAAGATCATTGAGTCCAACCTCCAACTTAAGACCACCATGGCCAGCAAAACATAGAATCATAGAATCAAAGAATCAAGCAGGTTGGAAGAGACCCCCAAGATCATCCAGTCCAACCTAGCACCCAGCCCTGTCCAGTCAACATGTCCTGAAGTTTCTTGAAGGTGTTGCAAGCTGGACAATAATACTTAAAGGAAGTTGCAGGAGCATTTGAGCCAGCATATGAAGGAGGGTATAGGAGAAATTTAGAGGTCCAAGTCCTCAGAAAGCTGCTGGTGGGAGAGAAACTGTCAGCTCTAGGTGTCATCATATCATGTTCAGGTTGATGTCCTGACATGGAATATGAAATGGTGGCCTTAGATCTTGTTCCTTGCTAAGAGATGTGCTCAGTGGGATATATCTTATGGGTCATCCCTGATCTAAGCTTGGAACTCCACCTGAAAGCATCCTCAGGCAGGTAAAGCCTTACAAAATCATAGAATGGTAGGAGCTGGAAGGAACCTCTAGAGATCATTGAGAGCAATCCCTCGGCCAGAGCAGGATCATCTAGGGCAGGCCACACACAGGAACACATCCAAGTGGGTCTTGAACATCTCCAGAGAAGGAGACTCCACAATCTCTATGGGCAGACTGTTCCAGACTGTAGCCAGGTGGGGTTGGTCTCTTCTGCCAGGCAACCAGCAACAGAACAAGGGGACACAGTCTCAAGTTGTGCCAGGGGAGGTCTAGGCTGGATGTTAGGAGGAAGTTGTTGGCAGAGAGAGTGATTGGCATTGGAATGGGCTGCCCGGGGAGGTGGTGGAGTCACTGTCCTTGCAGGTGTTGAAGCAAAGCCTGGATGAGGCACTTAGTGCCATGTTCTAGATGACTGCATAGGGCTGGGTGCTAGGTTGGACTGGATGAGCTTGGAGGTCTCTTCCAACTTGGTTGATTCTATGATTCCATGATTCCAGTGCTCTGCCATCTTCAATGGCATCAACATCCCTTATGTTTAGGTGGAACTTGCTGCATGAGATGGGATCTGCTGGGATCTACTCCATGCTGCCAGCACGAAGTGCCTGTTAAGGACCAAAGTGGGGAAAGCTTTGGGAGCTTCAGCTTGGGAAGAGATCCTGACTCCTCACCTCCAAGCTGGGATGAGTTCATTCTTCCTAACGACTTACCCACATCTCAGGTTCAGGGAATTCTTGTGTGAGTCATAGTCTGCTGAAAGGTTTTTTTTTTCCCTTCTCCCTCCCCAGATACCAATATTTTGAAGGAGTCTCACTCTTTATTATCATGCAGATAGAAAGGAACTGTCCCACAAGGAGAGGGGTAGGTCTGAACTGCATGTCAGAAAGTTTGCTGTTAAGATTACATGCGATGTGTGACCAGACTGTTTGGATCTGCGGTCGGGCCCCAGAAGATGTGTGTGGTGACTGACCACATCCTCTCCGGAAGAGGAGTGTTTGACTTCATTGTGTTGGTGAAGTGCAGTGGTTTGATCCTGCAGCAGCTTCACTGGAGGTGGGAGCAGGGAAAGAGGCTACTGGGGCTGAGCTGCACCCCCCACAGCTGGCCACAGCGAGCGGCTCTCTGTCCAGGACGCACCGGACTCGCCGTATGGTGGATGCATCATATTTCTGTCTCTGATTTCCTGCATGGAAAAACAAGAGCCAAGAGCAACTGCTCCCACACCCCCTGGGGTGGTCCTTCCTGGGGCCAAGACTACAGATGTGTTCATGCCTCTCCATCACCTTCCTCTCCCAGACAGTACAGCACCATGTTTTGGAAGCTGCTGAGCCATCTGTCTGCTCTCTTCAGGCAGCCATCATGGATTGCTGTTTTGCTGTTTAGCATTAGTGCAGTGGGAGGTGTCCCTGCCTATGGCAGGGGGTTGGAGCTGGATGCTCCTTGAGGTCCCTTCCAACCTAAACCATTCTATGATTCTGTATTTGTCTGGTGGGTCTTCACTTGCCTGCCAGGGCAGAGAAGGCCACCTTGCTCTCTATAGCTCCCTGACAGGAAGTTGGAGGCAGGAGGGGATTGGTCTCTTCTCCCCAGTAACAAGTGATAGGATGAGTGGAAATGGCCTCTGGTTGCACCAGGGGAGGTTTAGGTAGGACATTAGAAGAAATTTCTTCACTGAAAGGGTTATCAAACACTGGAACAGGCCCTCCAGGGAGGTAATTGAATCCCCATCCCTGGAGGTGTTTAAAAGATGCAGAGATGTACTGCTGAGGGACATGGTTTCATAGAATCACAGAATCAACCAGATTGGAAGAGACCTCCAAGATCATCCAGTCCAACCTAGCACCCAGCCCTATCCAATCAACCAGACCATGGCACTAAGTGCCCCATCCAGTCTTTTCTTGAACACCTCCAGGGATGGTGACTCCATTACCTCCCTGGGCAGCCCATTCCAATGCCAATCACTCTCTCTGTCAACAACTTCCTCCTAACATCCAGCCTAGACCTCCCCTGGCACAACTTGAGACTGTGTCCCCTTGTTCTGTTGCTGCTTGCCTGGGAGAAGAGATGTGCTGCTGAGTGCCATAACTTAGCCCCAGCCTCGGGAGAGTTAGAGAACAGTTGGGCTCAATGATCTTAAAGGGCTTCTCCAACCAAACCAATTCTGACTCCTTGCTGGTAGCTGTAGGGAGTGCTCACACTATCCAAGAGAGGTAATGGCAGGAGTGTGGGTGAGGCTTCAGCTGGCTGGCTGGGTCCTCTCTGGCACCAGATTCCATCAAAGTAGGCACCTAAAGAATCTGAAAGCAGCAAGAGGCACTGCATCGCTTGGTACAAAGCCTACAGTGTGGCCCATGGAGTATTTCTAGAAGACTCTGCAAACTGTTGGTTTGGTGACCAGACTGTTGTGGCAGATCCTTGGAAAACAGTAATGAAGCCTTTAGCTGTGGGGTGTGTGTGGTAATGGCTCTTTGTTCATTTTCTGCAGCCTTCTCCACCCTCCTGACCTAAACATCCATCGTGGATGGCAGGAGGTGAATGCAGTCACAACACGTGTCCTGTCCCATGATCAGAGCCTTCCCCATGCCTCACAAATTAATTGTAGCTTGATGGAGGGGCACATCAAGCTTTTCTTCCTTGAAGAAACTTGCTTCTCTCTGCTTCATCCACCAGGTTGTCAAGCTGAGTAGTTTTGGGGCTGGACTGGTTTGTGTCGCACGAGATGTGTTTGTACAGGAATTAGCACCCTGGTGCTGCTAGTGAGAGTCACAGAATCCCAAAGTCCAGCCTGGGGAGGGTTGGGAGGGATCTCTGGAGCTTGCCCAGTCCAACCCCCCTGCTGAAGCAGGAGCACCCACAGCAGCTTGCCCAGGATCACAATGGCCGGGTGAGTTTGGAAGCTCTCCGGACAAGAAGACTCCACAACCTTTCTGGGCAGCCTGCTGCAGGGCTCCAGCACCCTCACACCAAACAAGTTTCTCCTCCTGTTCAGATAGAACTACTTCTGCCAGGCAACCAGCAACAGAACAAGGGGACACAGTCTCAAGTTGTGCCAGGGGAGGTCTAGGCTGGATGTTAGGAGGAAGTTGTTGGCAGAGAGAGTGATTGGCATTGGAATGGGCTGCCCAGGGAGGTGGTGGAGTCGCTGTTCATGAAAGGACTGGATGAGGCACTTAGTGCCATGGTCTGGTTGATTGGACAGGGCTGGGTGCTAGGTTGGACTGGATGATCTTGGAGGTCTCTTCCAACCTGGCTGATTCTATGATTTTATGATTCAGCACAACAGAACCTCCTGAATTCCAGTTTGTGCCTGTTGCCCCTTATCCTGTCATTGTGCACCACTGACAGGAGTCTGACCCCATCCTCTTAACCCCACCCTTTATTTCTTGCTGAGCATTGATCAGATCCTCTCTGGGGCTGCTCTTCTCAAGGCTCAACAGCCCCAGGGCTCTCAGCCTTTCCTCCTTACAGGGATGCTACGCCTAAGAGACAGAATCCCCATCAGTCCAGCCCCTTATTTTCAGGAAACACTCAGCAAACAGATGCACAAAAGAACAGAAGGGTTACAGTGGCAGGAACTGTGCTTGCTCCAGCAGCAGCAGCTGGTAAGGTAAGCAGTATCAGGCAGATACTGGAGCAGCACAGTTGTCCTGACTCCTCCCTTCAGTTTGGCTGGGTGCCACCAAAACCGTGCCAGGCAGACCCACTCCCAGACCTAGCTTTGGAGGTGCTGCCAAACATCCTCCTTGTGCAGTTGTAAAGCAGCATTGCGATCCCTGCGCACCCTGCGTTGGTTTGTGTTCAGCCGTGGAAAATCCTCCCAAGGTTCAGTTTCCTCCAGATTTATGAGGTTGCTCACATTTTCTTGCTGGCTTGCTCTTTCTCCCCACTGCTGCAGCGGAAGCCACTTAAAACTTGAACCAAAACATCAGGTCCATGTGGAAGGTTAACTCCTGCAATCACAGAGTCACACAGAAACATCCCGGTTGGAAAAGACCCTCAGGATCACCAAGGCCAACTGTTATCTCTACAGGGTTCATCCTAAACCATATCCCCAAGCACCACATAAAATAGACTTTTAAACACATCCAGGGTGGGTGACTCCACCACCTCCCTGGGCAGCCCATTCCAGTGCCTGACCACTCTTGCCATGAAAAAATGCTTCCTTAGGTCCAATCTAAACCTACCCAGTGGCAGCTTGAGACCATTCCCCCTTGTTCTATCACTATTTACCTGTGAGAAGAGACCAGCAGCAGCCTCTCCACAACCTCCTTTCAGGTAGCTGTAGACAGTGATGAGGTCTCCCTTCAGCCTCCTCTTCAAACTAACCATCCCCAGCTCCCTCAGTTGCTTCTCATAAGATTTATTCTCCAGCCCCTTGCCCAGCTTCCTTGCCCTGCTCTGCACTCTCTCCAGCAGCTCCACATCCCTCTTGTAATGAAGTGCCCAAAACTGAACACAGTACTCGAGGTGTGGCCTCACCAGAGCCGAGTGCAAGGGGACAGTCACTTCCCTATCCCTGCTGGCCATGGCATTTCTAACACAAGCCAGGATGCTATTTGCTTTCCTTGCCACCTGGGCACGCTGCTTGCTCATATGGAGTTGTTTGTCTATTACAACCCCCAGGTCCCTTTCTACCAGGCAGCTTTCCAGCCACACTGCCTCAAGCCTGTAGCATTGCTTGGGGCTGTTGTGGCCCAAGTGCAGGACCACACATATCTTGCTGTGTGAAGAGATGAGGGTGTCTGATCCTACCAATAAATCACATCTTTGGAGCAAACAGTTGTGACACCTTGACTCTGCTTTCAGGCTGCTGATAAAGCTGCCTGCCTGGTAGAGACTCTTCATGAAGGCTTATTGTGGGCAGTAAGTTCTCCAAGAGTTATCCATGGGGCAGCAGAGTGCCCCTGTGGCAAAGAAGGCCAATGGTCTCCTGTGGTGCACTAAGAAGAGTGTGGCCAGCACATCAAGGGAAGTTCTCCTCTCCCTCTACTCTGCCCCAGTGAAACCACATCTGGAGTACTGGGTCCACTTTTGGGCTCCCCAGTTCAAGAGGGGCAAAGATATACTAGAGAATTTCTAACAGAGGCTAGAAGGATGACTAAGGGACTGGAGCAGCTGTCTTATAAGGAAAGACTGAGAGACCTGGGGATGTTTAGTCCAGAGGAGAGAAGACTTCATCCTTCTTGCTGGTAAATTGCTCCTCCTCCCATCCCTCCTCTTCCTTTCTCCCGCTTGGGTGTTTTGACTTCACCTCAGTCCTGCCATTTGCTCTACACAACCTGAAGTTGTTGCAGGGCTGCAATTTATAAGGCAATTGAGACTGTCTGAACATCTGAGCTGGTTCTGGAGAGCTGAGCAGTGACTGGAGGCCTGGAGAGTCAGATCCTTTCCTGACAGTGCCACCAACATCAAAAGCAACTTGAGTGAAACCGCTTTGATTCACCTTAAATGCCCACAATTCATCCTTTTGTTTTAGATTAAGAGGTCTCCTTTGCAGACCTCCTGCTGCTGGGTGAGCAGGAATCTTTGTGTTTCAGACTCAGCACTGCAGACACTGGAGCACACTAGAAATCCCCACAAAAATCAGTGTGCTACCTCAACCTTCAATTCTCTACAGCAAGCACCAGTGAAAATACTTCCTCGCGTTACCTGGTTTCAGGTCTGGAGGTGGTGGCACACTTAGGTCTGACATTTGGGTCTGATGGTGGACTGGATGATCTTGGAGGTCTCTTCCAACCTGGTTGATTCTATGATAGCAGACTCCAAGCTCTGGAGGAAATGGTGTCTTTCATCTCTGGAGGTGATGGTCTGCAGGGCTGTGCCACTTTGCTCAGGAATCACAGCCCACAAAAACCTAATTTTGGCACTTCAAAAGGATTTCAGCTCTTTGGAAACCCCAAAATGATGAAGAACCTAGAACCTCAGTCTCCTGCCTTGTTATAGTACATGACCATGACCCCCACAGCTGAATCACAGAATTATAGAATCAGTCAGGGTTGGAAGAGACCACAACCATCATCTAATTCCATCTCCCCTGCCATGGGCAGGGACACCTCACACTAGATCAGGCTGGCCAGAACCTCATCCGGCCTGGCCTTAAACACCTCCAGGGATGATGCTTCCACCACCTCCCTGGGCAACCCATTAAAGGGTCTCACCACTCTCATGGTGAAGAACTGCTTCCTAACACCCAGTCTGAATCTATCCATTTCTAGCTTTGTTCCATCCCTCCAGGTCCTATTGCTACCTGATATCCTAAAAAGTCCCTCCCCAGCTTTCTTGTAGGCCCCCTTCAGATACTGGAATGTCACCTCGGAGCCTTCTCCTCTCCAGACTGAACAGCCCCAACTCCCTCAGTCAGTCCTCACAGGAGAGGTGCTGCAGCCCTCTGAGCATCCTCGTGGCCCTTCTCTGGACACACTCCAGCACATCCACATCCCTCTTGTAATAGTGGCTCCAGAACTGGATGCTCCACTCCAGGTAGGGTCTCACCAGTGCAGAGTAGAGGAGGAAGGTCATTTCCGTCGACCTGCTGCCCACACTTCTCTTGCTGCAGCCCAGGGTCTGGTTGGCTTTCTGGCCTGCAAGAGCACACTAACAGCTCACATTGAGCTTCTTGTCCACCAATTAGCATTGCAGGACAAATTCCACCCTGCACACAGAGAGTTTTCCAGTTCTGACAGCAAAGAGGCATTGAAATGTGAAGTTAAAGCAGCCCAGAAGTGATTTTGGTGGCTGAGTGGCCTCAGCAGAGAAACCTTCTGAGGAATGGTTGCAACCAGGCAGGGTTCAGCTCTGTGGGAGAGAGGGCCATGAGATTTCCAAGCTCTCCCCAGCTTGCCATCAGGGGAGGGAAAACAGGGGCTGTAACCATGTCCCAGCTTTCAAAGGGCGATTGTATGGGGCTTAGGTCTGCAGCACGTCAGGGTGGAAGGGGTTGTCCCTGGAACAGCCTCCCTACGGTTCCCCTGTGAGAGCCACGTGGCTCCGTTGACTTTTCACACCTAATTAAGGAGGAAAATCCACTAGGCTCAGGGTTGACTTTCCCGGGATGGTGGTAGTGAGCAGCAAAACAGCCTTTCTGTGTGTTCAGGCTTTTGTTACCTCTGGGGCCCAGGGTCAGATGGAAAAAACCTGCTTGACAAAACTGTCTGTCTGGAGAAATATCCTCCCTGAAGAATTTCGTTGTCCAAGTTAATGGGCCAATAAAATCCCCAAGTCTGGGCCTTTGCCTTTCCAACAGGTTGTTACGGCATCTTACGACCCTCCCTGGATGGATGCGAGAGAGCAGAGACTCAGGCAGGCTTTGGCACTGCCTGTGGTGGTGTGCGGCGAGTGCTGGCGCTGCCCACGGGGACAGGGGTGGCTCTGCTTCTCCAGGGATGGTCCTCTTTGCTGGGCATGGGAGAGGTCAAGTGTCAGGGCTCAGCTGGCCCTCAGAGTAAGGGAAGAAGGGAGAGCGAATGATGGGGTGGGAAAGAAACTAGATCAGCTGGGATGGAAAGAACAAACCTGTGGAACAGAGACAAAGAGACAGAAACCAACAGGGAACCCAAGCCCTGGCAATGATGGCACCATTGGCACCACTGATGCTGGGGGAAGGCATTGGGGAAGTCCCAGACTGGACTCAGCATCAGATGGGAACCAGATCCAGGAGCTGGTTTCTGGAACTGGATTCAGGAACACGTGGACTGGGACTGAAGGCAGAAGGGACAAAGTCCTCCTGGGACACCAGCCACCAAAGAGGCTCAACACTCGTGATGCCTCAGCTTGATCCTGAAGATGCTGCCCATGGGATGCAAGCCCTGTTTGGGCAGTTGAGGGTCACCTGTCCTGTCTGCTCCTCCCCGCAGGTGCCACCTCTGACATCCTGCCCCACCAAGGTGGGGCACCACATGTGGCAGTGCCCTTGATGTGCAGAAGAGCAAATCTCAAGCAGAGCCTTTCTGCAGCCCAGCCCTAGGCAGTAACTCTTCCTGATAGCAGTAGCCACTGTCTGTGAGGTGTCTGTTCAGAAAGTGTCTCACAGAGCAGAGACTGAGCTAAGAAGTCATTTTCCTGACCAGAATTAGTTCTGATCCAGCTCAGAGCAGGACAGGAGTGGCCATGCAATCATGTGAGAGATTTGGGGTCTGTAGGTCTCTGCCTGCAAAAGGCTGGGGGCTGATCTGAGCATGCTGTCAATGGCAAGGTGCCCAGATCAGAGCAAACATTGGGGTGGGAGTAAATGGGTGGGGGGCACACATGTGTCAGGGCAGGATCAAAAGCACAGGTGAGGGCACACATGTGTCAGGGCAGGATCAAAAGCACAGGTGAGGGCACACATGTGTCAGGGCAGGATCAAAAGCACAGGTGAGGGCACACATGTGTCAGGGCAGGATCAAAAGCACAGGTGAGGGCACACATGTGTCAGGGCAGGTTCAAAAGCACGGGTGGGGCCCTAGATGTTTCAGGGCAGGATC